>VXAD01007406.1:188395-363055 GCA_013399195.1 Dicrurus megarhynchus
TTTTTTTTTTTTTTTTTTTTTTTTTTAAGGAGGAAAGGGTAGCTTTTGGACTGGCTCAGGCTGTTATTGGTACATGTGCTCCTTTCTTTTTCTTGTTTTTGAAAATTCTTCTAGTCAAAGAGTGCAAAGAACCAGTGCAGCATCAATGCACAAAGTGACACTCGAGTAGCCAATACATATACAAAAGAAGTAAATTTTAAATACTGTTTTAGACCTGGAAATCCTGAAAAACATCTCTTTCTATTTAAGGCCTCAGCCCTGTTACTTCTCTCTCCTCGTAGCCACTTGCTGCCGAACTGCATCCATTTGCCATAAGTAGAGACTTTTTTGCTGTCAAGTGCGAGGAGATTTTGGTAAGGAGCCGTCCTTGGGCTGGAAGGGGATCTAGAGATACCCACAGCTCTGAGCAATGTGCTTCCCTCTCTCAGTTTGCTGAGGATCCAGCTGAGCTGGAGGGCAGGACACGTTTTAGGTACATCCAGATTTCCCCTGACCTAGCATATGCCATCGAGCACCGAGGTGAATGTTTTCCAGGGCTTAGAGCTGGAAAGCAAAGGTCAGGAGACACAGGTTGAGACACCTGCTTTGCTACAGACTGTCTGACTCCAGGCAAGTCCTGAGGAATTAGAAAAACACAGGTCCGGCAGCTCTGTGGACATCATCTGGTCCAATTTTGCCTTTTTAGATTCACAAAGTTCTGCTACCGACTCTCTGGTGAGCAGCACACTGAGGTTTTCTCAAGTCCTTCTGTACAAACACAGGCACGGTGATCAAGGGGAAGGTTCTGCAAACCACTGCCCGAAAATGGGCACATTCAGCTCCCATTTAGTCTGGACCCTTCCCCGTGTAAATGCAAATCTCTGCTCTCGTTTCTGGGACAAAAGGACTCCACCTGCTTTTTCCTTACAAAGAACTGAGCTAAAGGCAGAACTGCACTGTTTGAAAAGCATCAGTCATATTTGCACAGGGGAATGTGTTAATCCTGCTTTACAACTGAGGTAACAGGTTTCTATTATCCCCCCTCTCACAACACGAAAGTAAATGGCACGAACAGGATTCTGAGAGTTTCACTCGCTGAGAAAATATTCTAGGAACACTTACAGAAGTTTGTCTAACTTGCTAATTTGGGGATACTTTAAATCTGAGCAAACTGTGGATTTTCAAGCCAATTGCATAGCCCATAACCCAGATTGCTATTTCTAAATGAGACCTATTTTTAATATCTTTTTCTTATGCTTCATGAATCCAGCCTTTCCTTGGGGACGCTGGCGCCTGCCTGACCGTCGGTTTCGATAGCACTGGGGCCAAGAAACCAGCAAAAAGTGCCATTCCCAGCAAAAACGCCGGATGGAAATGGAAATCGTCTTACAAGTGAAAATGCATCGCACTGACAAGACCCATCTGGGCAGGGTGAGATGGGGGGACCTGACGGGTTGTCAGGAAGCACCAGCTCTGTTCTCACCTCGGCTGCTGAGCGTGCAGCTTGGGGGCAAATCCCTTCTTTTTTTTTCCCCAATCTGTTTTTTTTTTTTTTTTTTATCCTCTCTCGCATACAGGAATGCAAGGAAAATAATTAGTTGCTGCCACAATGGATAAAAAGAGATAGCGAGGGCTGTGGAAATTATATCCGTACCGGTCCCAAGCGTGGGGGTTTCCGCACAGAAAGCGGAAACGTTCTCAGTAGGAGCTGGGAGCTTCTCCACTACCGAGAGGCAACAGTGGGCTGTTCCCGGGTGGAGCAGCCTCTAGGAGAAGACAGAGCATATGTTGTGTGTCATGCAAAGCAGGAGCCTTGGCTATGCCAACCTTATGCCTCTATCTGCCCACGTTCATCCCTAATTTTCACCTGAGTGGAATTTTTTAGCAGGAGTTTTGAGACGTTCCCTTTGTTTATTAGTCCTAAGCACAGCAGTTCAGCCCTGGGGTTATTTTCTTCTGCGTGACAATGCCCCAAGTGGGATTGAGGCAAAGCCAGGATTTTGTGCCTCTGAGGAGAGCTTTGTGAAGACATTTTGCTGGAAAGTGCTTAAAGTATCTGTATTGTCTAAGTTTAATATGGATGGTGAAGGGGAAAAAAGAAAAGTAATTCTCATTTAAAGGGTCACAGATGAAGCATTCTTTGACTTTCAATCCCATGAGCTGTATTTCTGGACACCCAGAACTAATGCATCTTTTATTGGCTGACGTAGATGAGGAGGTTATTGCAAAGATACCAATAGCAGCTTTCTGAAGTGGTTTTCAATTGGCCCTATTACTAAAGGCATGTACATACAGCAGGGATCATTAAAATGCACTATGTATTTACAATACAAAGAGCAATTTATGTCTGTAATGCCTGTATGTCGAAAATCCTGCTGCTTGCAATCAGAGGAGAAAGTCACTGTTAGAGAGCTCTGATGTAATCAGTGGTTTATATTTCACCCTGCCAGGGTCACATCAGCATCAATAACTCCACTGAAGGAGTGATTTTTTTTTTTTTTAAATTGTGAAGTAAATGCCCCAAAATTAATTTAGTTTCCAAGCTGCAGTGTACAAATGCCGGTCCACAGCCACACGGTGCCTGACTGCGGTCGGTGACCACGGGGGCTCAAGCTGTGCTTTTGCCAGCTCTCACAAGCAACGCAGGAGACAGGCTGGGTCAGCAATTCCAAGGAATTCCTCCTGAGAGAGGAGGGGGTGCACAAAGTGCCCTTTGCAATTCGGTTCTTGCTTCTGGTTAAGAGCGAGCCGGCGGGCCCCTCGCTGTGCTCAAAGCTGCAGGAGATGCTGCTTTCTGACACGGCATCAAACCGGGAGCTTCCTGACCACTTCCAGAGAAGTGCCCTGAGGGGACACTGCCAGCTTTAGCTTCCCTGCTTTTGCAGCCAGGAGAGGCTGAATTTTCTCCTCCCTCCTCAGACACGAGTAGTTGGTTCCTACCTTTTACAGGAGAGCTGTGAACCACCAGCCGTGCGTGGGGAAACAGCCCCTGGACTGGGTTCAGGAGGGCCTGGGGTGGGAACAGGGAGCTGCAGCGTCTGTACAGCAAGGAAAGGCTGTTCAGCATTTTGGGCTGAGGTACAGACTAAACAGTTATGTTACAACCAGCAGCCTTGCTCACCCAGGGAGGGCTGTGTCGCTGTTCTCGCCGCTGAATGGAGAAACGACACGGAGTCCAAGCTCAGGGTAAAAGGAGGCCGAAGTGGTTTAATAACTTCTTAGAGGGTTTTTCTATGTTAGTTCGCAAAAAGTGTGTTAAATGGCATAAGGTAATTGGTTCTTTCAGCCATCCACCCCTTAGGGGGATTGGCCAAGTTCTAAGGCACCCATCTCTAAATGTTTTTCTAGTTGGAGCCATAACAATGGTGGAAAACAACTTAGCAGGTGCAGAAGTTTACAGAAGTGTAACGTTGTTTTGAATGACTTGCACGGGAAAGGCAGAGCTCTCACAAAATGCTGCTGAGAGCTGAAGAAATTCCTTGCTGAAGCTTTTCCAGCATCCATAGGGCTGTGGTCAGGTGCCCATGGCCATGGCATTTTCTAGCTGTCCTCCTCTGACATCCTGCACTACCTGCCTCTTTGCAACTCCCCTGGGGCTCACTGCAATTTCAGCCAGACATTTCTTGTGTGTGGTAGCAGCAGGGTCTTAGGCACCAAAGCCACACTGCAAAGGGACCTTGCACATCCTGAGGCTGGAGTCAGGCAGGTACCTGCTACAATCCCCCTCCCAAACACCCCCATCGCCAGGCACGGGCCAGCCTGGCTGTCAAGAACACTTACAGAGAAAGGGAAAACCCAGGGAAAAGCGGAAAACAGCCTGTTGCTTGAGCCAAAGTCCAAGGAATGAGGCTGTCCCGTCCCCTCCTTCAGAACCCCACAACCACTCCATCACTGCCCACCCTCTGACACACCTTCACGAGCAGCAACAGCCTCCAGCACGGCTCCTCTCCTTGCCAAGATGAAAGAAACCTTCAATGCATGTAACTCTTGCACTCTACTTAATTAATCAGTTTTTGCATTACAAGTGAAACTTCTTTGATGCATGAAATATTAAGGAGCAGCAGAGGGAGGGGAAGGAGGGGGGTGGTATTGGCTTTCAGTGCCTGAGAGATGGATGGGCTGAGGGACCCGGGGGCTGAGCTGCAGACAGCGCATCTGCAGCAGGACAGCCTGCCCAGGCAGAGAGGTGCCAGCTAGCAAAGGCTTTTCCCTGCACTCCTTGCCTCTCAAGCAGATGGTTTTTACTCCATGTTCAAGCCCTACATGTTCATCAAGGTTTGCTCACACAGGCATAGGAAGGGGACAGTGCCTGATTAAAATTCCATGAAAAATAATCTCTGGTTGATTCATTGTTTTTTTTATCTCACGATGGCTTCAAGAAAGTGAAGTGAAATGAGTCTTGGGTTAAAAGAAACAGCTCCGTTCTGGAAAAGCCAGACAGGCTTTTAGTCAGATGAGGCTCTCCCAAAGGATGTGTGAGTAGTTCTCTGTGTTACAGGTTTGGAAGTGCCATTTCCACGCTGAGCTCTGAAGGAGGGAAGGCAGAAATCCACACACGTCAGTGTGGATGTTCCTGCAGCCCTCCCTAGTGCACAGCAGGGATTCGGTGCCACGGTACCCGGTGTGTTTGACACCAGAGAGCCACTCTGCTCTTAAAAAAAACCCCCAAACCTCATTTTTCTCCCAAACCATCACATTTGATCAAAGTCCCCTGGCAGCTCTGCAAAAGAGCCCAAAGAAGAACCCTGAGTCTTTGCTTTCCACCCTGCTCCTTCCCAGCTGACTCATTCAGGAGCTGCGTTGGCTTCTGAAAAAGAATCCATCAGTTCAGACCTGCTTTTACTGAACCATCAGCCCCTCCAGAGCATCACCATGGGCCTGGCTGCCACAGCCTGAGCCAAGCAGGTTCTCCATAAACAAATGGCAATGGTTGGGCCTGCAGTAGCTGCATAAAGGGTAATAAATGAATAAATGGGTTAATTATATCCACAAGAGAATTTAATTAGACCATCTCTGTTCACTCTGCTTCAGCCAGAATCTCAATTATAAATCTTTATTTTCAAGGTTTCACAGCTTGGACATAAAAATTTGCTCTGGGCTTAAACGTGACACACAAGGTCCTCTGTTCAGGGACTGCTCCAGTTTTTTTAACCAATCTTTCTTAAAAAGGTCAGGTTGGGAGACCAGATGGCTTGAGGGGAAGGTAATGAAGATGCAGGGCTCTTCTGAAAGAGGTGGCTGGATGAAATTGTGGGCAGCTTAACAGAGCTGCGACATTATGAAATGTCTCTGGGTGAGACCACGCCGAGCGTCCCTGATCCCAGGCAAACAGGAGTCCTGGCCGCAAAACGCAACTGGGGCTCCTGCTAAGTGACATCCCCGCTCCCCATCAGCAGAGATCAAGGGCTGCAGGGGCTAGGGAGAGGGACCCTCGGGCCCCCGGGGCAGGGCCGGGCAGGGGGAGCTCACACACCTGGCTCCTGCACGGGGAATGTGCTCCAGGGCTGTCAGGTGTGTGTGCGCTGCTTCCCCCAGTGCAGGAATCACCCCTCTGCCTCCTCCTTCTCCAAGGAGGCCAGCTGGGTGACCTGGAGTAGCTGGAAAAACACAAGGCAGATGAGAAATGATCCGACTTTTTAAATTGTTATGATTTTGAAGGTAATTTAGGACCCACCTTTCGCTTTGTGGAGTTGACGGTATTGAAATCCAGTACTTCTGTCTGGTTAAATGTGCTCTTGAAATATTCTGATCATTTTAAAATGTCAATAGTGTTACAGGAAAAAACAGAAATCTTGTTTACCAGCAGCAGAAGCATCTACAGTCTCAGGTCACATTCTCATCCAATCCAAGGTATGCTATTCCATATTCCCTCATTGAGTTAATTAGTTGATTTGCTTTCCATGCCCTATGCCAAACCCCCACCTCCCTCGGAGGGAAAACAGGGGTTGTCAGCAGGGCTCAGCTCAAGAGCCAGCCCTGCTAAGAGAAGATTTCTCCAGGCAGTCCCACTGGTCATCCAGACCACTGGTCAGCCCATCTTTTGGCTCAGCTTATATTTTTAGGGGCACTGCAGGTGCCTGTTCATTTACTACAATGATCACCCTGGCCCATCAGAATTTTGACAATATTTTCTCCCCAGCCCTGCCCCCAGCTCCCCAGTAAAGCTGTTCTGCACATCCTACCTGTCTGAAACACTCCCTGGGTAAACCAGAACAAACCTTGGGTAAGCCAGACCCCAGGACTGCTGATTGCATCTTTAACCAGGAGGTCACAGTAGTTTATTGTCTGCTTGGTTCACCATAGAATTTAACCCTTTGGAAACACTGGCTGCCTGATCTGTGCCAAATTCCTGCTCGGGAGGCTTTGATGTATGGCACGAATTACCGGTAATAAAGAAAAAGATATATGGGATGGATTAATCAAATCATAAATTTCTTAAATCTCTATGGCAGCCCATAAATCAAATTTGGCTGGATGTTACTGGCCCTTTCTCAATGTATAATAGGAAGTAGAGATGGCCTGTACATACAGAGCAGGGTTTTTTTTGGTGGCCAGTTGGGAAACTCTGGTTAAATGATTAAAGCAAGTGAACACCTTTTCTATAAGGAGCATACATAAAAGGATTTTGAGGTATTTTTTAACTGGGAAACAATTTTCAGGGAAGAAGTTTCACACAGATTTAGTCACAGCTACTCCTACTACTTAATCAGATCTTCTCCAGTATGGTCCTATGAGTTCTCACTAGCATGCAAGATCATTGCTCCTGATTTTACACATTTATTACCATGTGGGCAAAAGGTGTCATTGGAATACACTTGGCCTACAAAGGTCCATATTCTCCTTCAGTTTCTTGGGAGTCCCCATTGAGTAGTTCACCTGCCAGCAGTGTAGTCTTCATTCTGTGCCAGGACTTTGGAGAATTATTATTTAGAAATACATGTTCCTGTATTTCAAGCTTCACTATTGAAAATGCATGCACTTTTTGGAAGGTGGAATGTGAATATTCCCACACACAGAGTTAAACCAGACACAGAACAGCTACTGGGTGAGGCTAAACGTGGCACAGCTTGGGTTAGCTTAAGTTTCATGAGGCAGAGATAGGTCTTTCCCAAGCACTGGTGGTTATCCTAGCCAGATCTTCCAACCATTCTAATTTTTTAGAGTTCTACCCCATTTCGTGTGCAAAGCAGCTGGAAACCCTGGAACAGAACACGCTTCTGGGAGCCCAGTAATCAGCATCCCTTCACTGCTGAGTTTCATCTGGATCCCAAAAAGGTCCTGCTCCATCTGGGCTGATTCACAAGAAATACACAGCTAAGGGCAGCAGAGTATCAGTCTTACCCTTACTTTATTTCCAGTAAAAACTACCACTTGGAATCACCCCTTTAGACTGAGCCCTCGCCCAGCTCAGACTGACCCTTGTTTGTAGCCCACTTAGAGGCACAATTCCCAGCTCCTGCACCCATCATCCCCCTGCTGGTTTCATGTGTGGGGCTCCCTCCAGCCCTCACACCAGCCCTGCCTAACACTAGTCCTCCTCTTAGGACCTTTGCTGTCCCAGTCAAAACTGGATTCATGATCTTGCCATCAGAGAGGCTCCCAAAACATCTCGGATGTTTTGGTGTGAGGTCTTCACAAAATAAGAGTGACAGTGTGCCCAGAGCGAGCTGCCCCACAGCCCAGACATCAACGTGTGTTTACCAGAGGGAGCAGCAGGCTTCAGAAGTTTCATTTCTCTTTGGCTCTCCACAAGAGATGTGAAACAAGGAGATTAAACCCCAGGAATAAGCACCTATAAATAAAACTGACTATTTAAATCCACTGAAGCCAGGACATTCATTATGAAATCTCCTGCTCTTCTCCAACACCAGCACAGCAGTGCTTCTGATTTTGTTTACAGCTGCACAGGACAACAGAGCATCAACCTTCACTTTGAACCTGGCTGTTGCTCTGCCAGGCTGTGGGGAGCCCTTAGTCACTAATTATCAAAGCCCTGCCCTGACCAAAGGACTGCAGCTGTGGATTATTGTTTCCCTTCTCCAAAGGAAAATGAAAGCACTCACCGAACAAGCCCATCTACTTAAAAACCTCTGACAAAGCTGAACCTGAGGCTAAGTGGGAGAGGGTTAAAAAAAAGCCCTGAGATGCTCTTTATGTGGGGCCAGGAGCGGGGGATGCGGCAGGAATTTTCAGGCTGCGCCTGGCAGCGGATGCCCTCTGTTGGCATCTTTCAGGAATATGATCGGGCGCACAGGCTGGCAGCTTACATCCCTGGAATTTACCCGCACGGAACACCCTCGGAGCTGGGGCCGATGTGCGAGCAGAGCAAACAGCAGCCCCTGCCCTGGTCCCCCCTGCCCTGCTGAGCCACTAGCGCTGCCCTGAGCGCCGCAGGGAATATTTGCACAGCCTGCTCGGTGCAGCAACGCAAACAGCGGCAGCTGCGGAGCCTCCCCACCTCGCCCCGGCTCTGGCCGGCAGCTCTGGGAGATGCTCCTGGCTCGCTTTGCAGGGCACATCCCGCCCTCCTCGCCGGGTGCAGGGCACAGGCTGCCGGAGCAGCAGAGTTCCGCAGGGATCGGCGCTGTCAGCAGCATCGGAGCTGCAGAGGAGCAGAGGGAGCACCCGGGGGGGGGAGGAAGGCAGGGAGGCACAAGCAGGGGCTCGCAGCACGCAGGAACTGAGTTTGCAGACGATCGTTTCGCCTCTCAAGCCCTTGAATCACACGTATTAAAAATCCCCAAAGCTGCAGCATCGCCTCTCCTGGCTCTTGCTGCTGCCACACGGCACAACAGGTTGGGAAACTGCTCTGCTGGGGTGGAGCTTCCCCCTGCCCCACACAGCCCCAAAGCAAGGCTGGGGAGGAGCACGGCAGGAGCAGCCTGGATAAACAGACAGATTTAGGGAGAACTTGTGACCCCAGAATCATGGAATAGGCTGACTCGGAAGGGACCCACAAGAATCATCAAGTCCAGATCCTGGCCCTGCACAGGACACCCCAGCAATCCCACCCTGTGCCCAAGCATTGTCCAAACACTCCTGGAGCTTGTCAGGCTTGGGGCTGTGACCATTCCCTGGAATAAACCAGCTCGATGCTTCTAGAAGTCACCATGACACATCTCTGAGGACACATCCTGCCTTGGAGGAAGGCTGGGCACGAAAAGGTGACCTGGAGGGCTCAGTTCCAGTGTGCAGCATCAGCCTGGGACAAAGAGCCCACCCGGGGACCCCTGCCTGGCTCAGCCCCCCCTCGTGCTTTACAGTGCTGCTGATTCTGCCTTCCCTGCCCACTCAGCCCTGCTGAGGTGCCCTGGTCAACAAACAGTGATGCAAATGGCACTGCTGGCCCCAAGATCCAGGTGCCACAAGGGCTGGTGCTCCCTCAGGGCCAGGAGCTGAGGAGCTGCTGGGGTTCCCAGCCCATCCCACTATGCCTGAGCAGGGCCAGCTGCTAAGAACCCACAGCACTGCAGAGATTTGTAGGGACAGGCAGGTCCAGCATCCATCCATGAGGCCGCTCGGTGGGGCACAGGGGAGCAGCATAGCCATGAAAAGCATAGAGACAGTCCCAGGGAGGTTCAAGTACTCAGTCTGGGCCTAAATATCACCCGTGATGGTTGGCTCAGGTGGGGCTGAGCCAGCTGTGAGAGCCCATTAACTCTCCCTGCCCTGTCGCCACTGGAGAAGCCACATGTGCATCACTGGCTGTAACTCAGTCTCTGCTGAGGAAGGAGATCAGTCATTCCCAAGGATTGTTCTCCTAACACAGCATGGCCAGGCTTTGGAAGGGTCAGCTGTGGCTTTGCAGAGTCCTGGGGCTCTGGGCAGCACTGCCCTCTGAATTTGGGGTCCCACCAATGCGATAAGTGACATCACTCATTGACATTTGCTTTATCAGCAGGGGAAGGTTTTAAAGCTGTAGGTGTTGAATATCCCCTTCTCCCAGGAGCAGGGAGAGGGGGCCTTTCAGGCTGGGACTAGAGGTGATGTCTCTGGGTGCTGGGCTTTGCCTTAGACACTGCTAAAAGCTAAAAGCAAGAGGCACAGGGGGGGCACCATCTCTAAATTTGCCTTTCATGGCAGTACAAAGCTGTGATGCCACTCTTCACCCCATCCTCAGCAGCTGTCTTTAAAATAAAGACAATAAAGAACAAACACAACAATTTTAGTGAATGATTTGTGGCTATTTTATTGCCAAAGAAAGCAAAAGCAAACTCTGAACCAGAGGAAATCATAAACAATAAATGATCATTATTCCAGTTACAGTCTCCTCTGCACTCCTCTCTGAGGACACTTTGTAACAGATTATATATGGTAAGAGTGGATTTACCCTTGGAGGGGATCTAAGTACCTCTTTCCTAAAATGAGTTGTAATCTTGTTTTAATGGTCGATAAAAAACAAGGCACAGACATGGCTTGTCTATTTGTAAGCAGGGGGAAACTTCTAAATCCTATTTTGGTATTTTAAGGATAACCTAAATAGCTGATATTTAGAAACATGAATAATCTTAAGTAAACCCTGTGAATCCAGTGCAAATGCTTAAGTCACTTATTCAGAAGAAACCATTGGAAGATGCACCTTAAGAAAGGCACATCAAAGAATATAACAATTCTTGTGTCTGAATAAAATCACAGTCTTGCCCTGTCACTGAAGTTTGGGCACTCTCTCAACTGCAAGAAAAAAATTTCTGACCAATTTGGTGTTTCCTGGATAAATTATGAGTTATAAAAGCATCTGATATCCCCTTAAAACTGAAACATGGAATGGTTTGGTGGAAGGGATCTGAAAGATCTCTCAGTCCAGCCCCCCTGCCATGGGCAGGGACACCTTCCACCATCCCAGGTTGCTCCAAGCCCCGTCCAACCTGGCCTTGGACACTTGCAGGGATCCAGGGACAGCCACAGATTCTCTGGGAAATTCTCAGAGCATTTTAAGAGTTTTTCATTTATTCAGTCAATTTCCTGAGTAATTCTTCCAGTTTCTCCAGAGTTTAATAGTGACTGAAATTCTGCTTCCAATAAGCCCGGACGACCTCACTTTCATGGACAGAAACCTTCCAGCTCTCCAAACAGATTTTAATTTAGTTAATTCCTAAAGAGCGCCTTGAAACTTGAGCAGCCATTAAAGAAGTTATTGTCCTTTTTTTCCCTAACAACGCTTACAGAGGTGCCTCTTGACAGAGGACTAATTCCCCAATTAATATAAATATTCTTTTCTTCATATCAGTGCCTGACTGCAGCAGCACCTGACCTCGCTGTGTGGGACCTGGAGCATCTCCCCAGCCCCAGGGCGGGGGGAGGAGGTGCTGTGCGTGTCTCTCACAGATGCACAGCACTTGTCATTTCAAACCTTTAAGGAATCAGCCAAGCTTTACAGCAACAAGAGGGAACACGAGCTGAACAGGAGTAACAAACACCTTCCACAGCCTGTTTGCCTGTCCTCGGTTTGGTTCGCTTTGAAGTCTTGAATGTGTTTATAGGCAAAATTACTTTCAGTAAGAATAATATATATCTCACTTCTTGTGACTGAATATATATTTTTTGACTGTATGTATTTTTCCTTAACAAAAAAAAAAGCCTGATTTTTTTATCACATGGGTCTGATAACACATTCTTATATTTTTCCTTAATTTTCTGGAAGGTTTATTTTTTTGCAATAAAACTCACATCTCTTCTAAATTACTGTCCTATGTGCTGGTTTGGTTTTTTTTTTTCCCTCTTGTTAGCTGTTGTGCATTGACCAAATGGTTTCTGGCTTTACAATCTGTCACCAGTGCTACATTTACAGCTTGCAATTAAGAGCTTCAATTAAATATTTTGCACAAAGATGCGTGTTCCAGTAACCAATCCTTATATATTTTCCAAAATATAACAAAAAAAAGATAAGAGTATTGAAAAGCAAACCAAGACTGAAGTTAGAAAAACGGCCTTTAGGGCCTGGGTAAATATTCAGAGTGTTTTCTAGCCACGGATGTTATCTCTTTTGATACCGAGGTTGCCCTTGGGTGACAGAAGGCAGAATCTTTTCTGGATTTCCATAAATGAGGCTGAAAGTCTTCTTTGGCAAAGCTGGGCTGATATTCACGGCAAGCATCCCGGATATTTTTAAAATGGCATGTTTTTGATGACTTAGCATATGTTAGCATGGCATACATTAGCAGTGCTCCCAGGCATTTCCCTCCTCAGTGCAGATATCATCCCCTTAATTGCTGCAGGAACCCCCGTGCTCTTCTCTCTTTCCCTTACAGGGCTCTGAGTCACGCCACAGGTTCCTCCTGGTCCCCATCGTGCCCCCAGGTGAGATCGAGGTCTGCCTGCTGCTCGCTCACCTGGAGGTGTGGCAGGAGCAGGTCCCCACAGCCACAAAGCCTTTGTGCTGGTGTCACCAGCCCAGAGTGGGTTTGACACCCACGGTGGGTTTGGTGGCCGAGTGCCAGCAGCGGGCACCAGGGTTTAAGGACAGAGCAATCTGGAGGTGGCCAAGTGCCACCAGGAGCTGCTTCACAGGACCAGCAAAGCTGGCATCTCCGGCACAGCCCCAGCTGGGAGGGAAGGAGGACAGCACGCTGTCGCCCTGAGTTTTGCAGTTCTTCGATGTTTTCATTTCTGAGATAGAATTTCTCACGCACTTTTCTGTAAACAGCCATGTGTTTTGCTAAGCGTCTTTATTGTTTGCATTCCTTTCTCTTGGGCGGAGATGTTTGATGGGCTTTTCCTTTGACCAGTGTGATTGAGGGGTGGTAATTTCACCCTCCAATCTATGGTGATTATTAAAAAGCTCTATAAATGACCGAATAAAGAAGGCTGGGGTCTTTCCTGGCTACTTGTCCTGTCCTGAACCGAGCTGAGTCTGAGTGGTTCTTTCCATGTCCAAGTGTGACAGCACGCTCTCCTGGAGCCTCCTGCTCTGCCGTGGCCTGAGCAGAGCAGATGTCAACCAAGCTGGGCTCCTTCCCATGCCCTGGCCACGGCAGCGGGGCTTGGCAGCCTCCCAAGGACACAGACAATGGGAGGCTGGCTGCCTGCACACCATTTCACACTCGCTTGGCGTGGAGTCTTCTCTTCTGCCTGGCTCTTGGAAGCAGCACGGGGCTGCCTGGCGCCGCTCCTGACGCGGGGCTGAGGAGCAGGGGAAGGCTGGGCCCTCTCTCTGCTCCTCTCCTCGGCTTCTGCCCGTCTCCCAGCAGTTACTGCGTGCTCCTGTTTCTTCGTTAAACAGTGATTCCGCAAAGGAAAATCCAGTGATTTCCTGCAGACGCTCATCAGAGAGGGTCTGCAGGTTGGACCAGCTCTACGCAGGCCACTTGCACCCGAAGGCTTCTCCGTTCAGCCTCTGGGGGTCCATTTGGGATGGTCCAACAGGACGTTTCCCTGCTGTCTGCTGCTCTCTGGTGGAGATGCTGCTTTCAGGCTCGCTGCCAGACTGTTGAATGCCTTCTCCTGTACCTCTTCACCTCCTGACCCAGAAAACCAGGTGCTGGAGGATGTCTTTCCTTAAAAACAAAAAGCAAGACCCCTAAAACCAGCTGATGAACCCCAGGGCGAAGGTTTTTCCTTCTCTGCTCAAATCTCCCTCTGGTGCTGCAGAGCAGCCAGCAGCAGCTGGGATGCTGGCAGGGGTGAGGACTCACACCCCACCCCAGAAGGTTGTCACTCTGCCACCTCCCAGGTGACCGTGGCTCTGGCACCTCCCCCTCCTGCCAGGCCTGCGAAAGCTGCAGGAGCCGTTTAACCAAAGGAAAAACATTAAATTAAACATTTTCCCAGTCTGTCTGCAGTGCAGCAGCGCGTGCTGGGGCCACACGGGGCAGTTCCCAGCGATGCAGAGCCTGGGTACGTGCTAGGCTCTATTGACACCCACCCACCCATCCTCAGGTAAGTCTCCAGTCTCTTCTCCCAGCTCTCCCCTGAGCTGCCCTTCCCACCCCTGCCTTTGGCTAAAACTTTCAGTCCAACCCAAACCCCAGGCACAAAAGAAATTGCAATTAACTTCTCCCTCCAAAACTGGCTCTATAAACAAGCCTTGCATTACCCCAAACATTTTCCACTTCCCTTCTTTTCCAGACTGCTTTTTTCCTTGTGAATTATTTCTTCCAGTTCTCATCATTCCTGTTGCTTCCCCCATGATTTCTCTGCCATTCCCCCACCTCCTCCTTCCCATGTGGTAACTCCTGCGGCCATGGAGCTCTGCTGTGGCATCCCCAGTCCCTGGGATTAATGATGTCTCCTGCATCATCTGCCTCCTTACACAGCCTGGGATGGTGCTTGTCATTCCTGTACCAGCACAGTATCACCGACTTGTGCTGTGGAAAAAATCAACCTCAGATCTTTTTCTGCTCAAGTGCAGCCTAAGCTGACCTGTGCACTCCATCAGCCCAGGGCATATTACTTTCTGTCTGTCCCAGATGAATCCCAACCTCTTATTTTTTCAGTCCATTTCCTCAGTTTGTCACAGAGGTGGTTAAAGAAAGGTGTCCTTGGCAAATCCATGGTCTCCAAGGTTCTTGTCCTTGGCACCTTCCAGATAACTGTAAATAATGCATTCATATCTTTCCATCAGGATTTTTCCTGAACTGAAGATAAAATGGTAGGTCAATAATTCCCCCTATTCCCAATAATTTATAAAAGTTGGGCATTTTTGTCCCTTTTCAATCATCTGGTGCATCCAGGGATAATCACTAACGACTCTGAGATTGCCATAACCAGTTCTGCCTTAAATTCACCAGGTTTGGAATAATCTTCCCAGGAAAGTTTTCCTCCTTGCCTCTGTCAGTCAGCAGCTGGTTTATCACCAGAAACAGAAGGGATTATATCCCTCGTAAACATTTTATCCTCTCATCTCTGGATGTCCATTATCTGTCCATCACTCTGGAGCCCTTGCCCTCCGTGGGTCTTTTGTAGCACCACCTTGCACAAGTCAGACTCTTCCTCACACCCAAATTTCTGTGTAATCAGGGCCAGCAGCACAGGACGAGTGGCTGACAGGATCAGTCACGAGTAGCAAGAAGGGAATTCTGATTAGATATGAGGAAAAACTTTCCCACGGGTGGTTGGTTGGATGAAGTTCCGACCCTGGAAGTGTTCAAGGCCAGGATGGATGCGGTTTTTGGACAGCCTGGTGCAGTGGAAGGTGTCCCTGCCCACATCAGGGTTGGAACGAGATCATCTTCCAGGTCCCTTCCAACCCAAACTATTCTAGGATTCTACAACGAGGGTGGTTGAATAGAGCTTGGATAAAGCTCCAACTTGGGAAGTGTTCATGGCTCAACTGGGCCAGGCCTGAGCAGCCTGACCCAAGTTAGACCTGCTTTGGGCAGGACTTGGACCCTTCAGAGGTTCCTTCAGTCTGTGGTTTTGCAGTGCAGCGTTTCCTGTCCAGTTTCCTTCCTCCACCTGTGGTTGAGGCTCCTGCTACATCCCTCCTTTTTGGTTTAACCACATGTCCCTCCTGGCCAGGCTAAACCATCTCATCAGGGTGGAGATGTGCTTTGGGAAGGTTTGGGGATTGAGAAGTTGGCTTTGCTTTAATAAAAAGGGATGGGGAGTAGGAGAAAGTAAGAGACAAATTAAAAACCTATTTTATTGAAAATTCCAGCCTGGCTGTCACTGCTGGAAAGAGACCTTAGACAACAGAGCTACTTTCCCCTAAAGTGAAGTCTTTCAGCTTTCTCAACAGTAGAAGATCAAAACCCAAATAAGAAGCAATTCTTAAGTATCTGAATATCTTAATGGGAAAGTCCCCAGGAATTGCTCATCTGCTGTTATCTGCAATTACACATTAACGGTGCAGACCAGAATATTTTCCAGGTGTAAACAGTACAAGGTCTCGTCATCCAGTTTTGCTATCACAGCCTCCATTCTATTTTTCTGTTTCCCCCCTCTTCCCAGCATCATCAGGGACCTGATGAGGAACACAAGGGAGAGAAATGCCCAGGAGGGGCTGTGAGGGGAGATAATAAGGAGATCTTTGCACTCCTGTGTGCTTGCCCGGCCTCTCATTGACAGAGCCTCCAAGATGCTCACAGATAGCCTTGCTGCAGGTCACAGTTCCCTGAGATTTATTCCAGTGCCATGGAAAAGTGAGGAGGGCGAGGGCAGAGCAAGTGAGGACGGAAAATGTTGCTGTGGGTAAAGTGATTATGAAAAGAATTTCTTTTTTAATGCAAAAACCTCTAGCCTGACAAAGCCTCCATCTCTGGGAGAGGTTTTTCACCATCCAGTCCCCCACCCCTTTGCATCAGAGCGCTGCAAAATGTACTTGGAAGAGCAGTGAGTTCGTTTTAACCGATAGCATTCAGTGCTTTTTACTGTGCTATTCATCCACATGACAAAGCTGAGAGGGGAGCCCATACTTCTTCCTGACTTTTTATTGCTTTTCAGCCCAGTGGGAACCAGCAGACATGAAAAAAAAGTGGTTTAACTGCAAAATATGTTTAAGCTCTTTTCTTTTTCTGTTTCTTTTTTTTTTTTTTTTTTTTTGGCATGTCAGGGAAAAGGAGGAGGGCGAGTGAATAGCGGTGGCAGAACAGCCAGGAATTAACAGTCATGAAATTAAACCAAAACCCAGCCAAAATCCTCGTGCTTGTGAGCCTGATCCTACGCAGAAAGGGTGAGGTTTGAAGGTGAGGATTGGTGACAGCCTTCAAATGCTGGGATCACTGTGTTATCCTAGAATCCCATATTGGTTTGGGTTTGAAGGGATCTCCAATCCCATCTCATCCCACCCCCAGCCATGAGCAGGGACAGCTTCCACTGTCCCAGGCTGCTCCAAGCCCCGTCCAACCTGGCCTTGGACACTCCCAGGGATCCAGGGGCAGCCCCAGCTTCTCTGGGCACCCTGTGCCAGGGCCTCCCCACCCTCACAGGGAACAATTCCTTCGCAATATCCAATCTAAATCTACAGTCCATCAGTGGGAAGCCATTTGCTCATGTCCTGTCATTACAGTTCCTGACAAAGTCTGACTCAAAGTGACTTTTTCTCTCAATTCCAACAAGTTTTTAAATGTATATTTACACATTTAATGTTTTCTAAATTAGAGAAAGAACTCTCTGCTTAGCAGAGTTGTTGCTCATGCATATCACACCAGGAAAGTCTAAGAAATAAAACTGTATTTACATGATCCCAGATGTTTCCTTTATTTGGTTGATTTGAAACTAAACCCTCAGATTGACCCAAAACACAAGCATTTCATTGACTCTTTGAAAAAAAAAAATCTTTACATTTTATCAAATAACAAAAAACCCAAACCAAACCAAAACAAACCTGCCTTTGATTTGGGAAATAGTTTTGTGAAGAACAAGGAGGTTTGGAGCAGTTCCCCATCAGAACGACATCAAAAGTTGTGCCTGGCTGCACAATCCCCTCCGTGCCCCCGCCTGCCAGCACCCCCAAACCCCAGCTTTAATGGGGAGCAGGGAGCAACGAAATCTGCCCCTCCAAGAAACCAACAGAGGCTTTCCCAACACGCGCCCGCTCCCGGCTCTGAACAACACAATTCCACGCTCTGCTCCAGAGTCTTTTAAGAGTTTCTTTTTCCCGTAACCTCTCCCGATAAAGTGATTCTCTCCAGCTGAGCCCAGCCTGGCTTCAATCGGGCTTCTTCAAGGCAAACAAATTAACTCCTTCCCCGCCGAGAGCCTGCACAGGATGTCCTGGGGTGCAGGGCAGGGTTTGGGGCGTGCTGCGCTCGGTGCCGCGTTTCCTGCGGTGGAAAGAGCCTTGGCACTGAAGTCACTTTGAATAATTGAAAGGGCTGTTTTGGGGAAAGATGGGTTATTTCTGTGAGATCACTTTTTTAATAGTAAAGTGTGCCTTGGACAGGAGAGTTGGGAGAGCTCACCCAGTGTCTGCAGCTCAGAGGGAATTACTGATTTGCTTATCTTTTACAAACAGTCATCAGAAGCATTTGATCCTTGTTAAAGCCCTGTCGTGTTTGTGGCGTGGGGGCTGTGGTCAGTGCCAGGCACAGACAGGACTGTTCTGTTCCCCATTCCAGAACTGCATCAACCCAAGCACAGATGTTACCCCTGATCCAGGAGCGGAGGGAAGGGCTGCTCTGCTTTTAAGCGATGTGGAGTGGCCAGGCCCCCTGCTGACGGCCACAAGCACTGTCCTCCTCCCAACCGGCCAGCTGGGATGGAAGGTGCCCCTGCCCATGGCAGTGAGGCTGGAACTAGATGATCGTTAAGGTCCTTTCCAACCCAAACCATTCCACGATTCTCTGATTTCTGTGATTGCTGAAAACCTGGCTCAATGCATGAGAGATGAGATCACCCTGGGGTACTTTTCTTTGTGGGGAAAAAATAATTAGAAACACCAACCCTCCCTTCCCCAGGTTGGAGAACAAGAGTAAACGAAGAGTAAATTGTTCAGAGATGCTCTATTTTGGCTCAGAAATCTGCTCAGGAACTTTTTTCCTAATGTCTCTTTCCCGATCAGGCAGTGCTCTCCCAGCCTGCCTCCTAATGACCAGCATTAGTTTGCATTAGATGGATTTGTGATGATTTCTTTCTGCCTGGCTGCTAAGCCTGCGAGCAATGCAAATGAAGTTCTGCTCCCTGTGCCCCATCTGGCAAGAGCAGCTCCCCCGTTTGGGTTTGCTGCCTCCTCAGCTGCTCTCCCTCTCTCGCATCCCACGGTGGTTTGATCTGCCTGGATTTCGGAGTCCCTGGATGCTCACAGAAACCCGCCAGGGCTCACTGCATCCCAGCCCCAGTCATTCCAAACAGCTTGCTCTTGGATGCAGGATGGGGACTCCCAGGAGAGGGCTGGGGACAAAAGGTTGGTGTTCAAGTGCTGCTTTGCAGGAGCAGGAAAGAGAAGGTGCTGTGGTTTCCCGCTGATGTGCTGCAAGGAAGTGGAACCCATGACACAGAATCATGGAATTGTTCAGATTGGAAGAGCCCTCAAAGATCACTGAGTCCAACCATTAACCCAGCACTGCCAAAGCCACCATTAACCGTGTCCCCAGGTGCCACATGTACCCAGCTTTTAAATCTCTGCAAAGGATGGTGGCTCCACCACTGCCCCAGGCAACATGTGCCAGTGCTTGACAATATTTTCAGGGAAGAAATGCTTCCTAAAATCCAATCTAAACCTTCCCTGGTGCAAGTTGAGACCATTTCATCTTCTATTGCCTGGTACTTGGGAGAGGAGAATGACCCCCACTTGGCCACAGTCTCCTGTCAGGTACCTGTAGAGAGCATCAGCCCAGCAGAGCCGGGCTGGTCACCCCTTGGGCATAACAAGGGCTGGGACCAGAGAGTGACCCTGAGGTGGGAGCTGAAGCCCAGACCTTGGCCCCCACCGTCACTGCCTCCTCTCACACCCTGCTGATGTGATCACCTGGGTTAGGACAGAAGGAAAGGAGGCTTTTGGGAATGGAGCAGGTTATGCTGAGGTCTGTCCGTTCTCCCTGCCAGCACAAGGTCACTGGGCTCTCACAGGGTGGTGGGAGGTGGAGCTTTAGCTTTAGAGATCGAAAACAAATGAAATAAGGTGAATCAGAACCTCCTTCCCCTCTCTCTGGCCTCAGCTCCCACCTGGGGGGAAGTTATTTAGGAGGAGAGGGGGGTTCCTTTTTGGGATGCCAAAACCAGAGGCGGGGAGGGGAGGCAGGAAATGCACCTTATCATATCTACCCAGTGGCTGGCTCACATTTAGGCACTGCCTGCTCTCCTGAACACACATGCTAACAGGAGAAAACCTCAAGGTTCCTCTTGACCATCCACCAAGGTACCCTGTCACCACAGGGATCCTAAAACATGTCAGGTTGTGCATATTTCAAACCACCCTGTCTTTTCTGGCAGCAGAGACAAGGCCGGAGGGCCTGGGAGAGAAATGGCATCGGGTCTGTGTCCTTCTCAGTGCTTCTTTGAAAAAATCTGGTTTCTGCACCCTTGAGGTGACACTTGGTTGCTGTCAGAGATGCCTGATGGCTGATAACAGCGTGGATGGCTGTAAAGAGGTGTCACATCAGAGCAGCAGTGATTCTCCTCTCTTCCCGTTGCCCCTCCTCATCCTTGGCACTGAGCTAATGACACCACCAGGTACCCAGCCACAGGGAATTGAGCCTCCTCTTTTTCCAGTGAAAATGAATGAAAAGTGCCTGCTGGGCCACATAAAACTGTCGAAAGAACAGTCGGGGCTTCCTGCGAGAGGGATAATAGTTAAGAAAGCTGAAATTCTGAGGAAAAGGGATTATGAATCACCAGTAATATTTACAGTGCAAATCCCTATTCCCTATATTTCCAGTTGGTTCTTTCTCCTTTCCAGGGCAATTATTTCCAGGAACACACAGCAGAGCCCCATGGTATGTAAATAAACCAAGCCCAAAGTGTCTGACAGAGCTCACGGACACTTTGCACGCCAGCTGTGCCATCTGCTCCAAGCAAGGTGGGTGCGAGCAAATGGGGGGGTCCCTTGGAGGGTGCCAGGGTGTGCCAGGGTGTCCCCTCAGCTGTGCAGTGAAGCTGCTTGTGGCTCAGCAAACTATCCTACACCAAATCATGTGGGGCTGTGAAGCTGGCAGAACATCTGGGCAGCTGTGCTCAAGCACCACAGCTCTAAATGATATTTAAGCTTTATACTCTGGAGTTGTGAGCCCTCAGCTGGTGCACAGACCTTCCAGGGCTGCCCCACCTGGGGTTAAAGGGTGGCTGAGCACTTGCAGCCAGGCACGTGCAGCCCAGAACAAAGCGCTCCATTCTTAGGATGCTCATCAGCACTTTTTCCTTGGAGGTAGCCAAAGACAGGGATGGGCAGCTGCCAAGGGAGAGCAGCACGTCCCTGGATGAGAGGGGACTGTGAAGTGGGACAGGCAATATGCAAAGAGGGGGAAGAAGCAAATGATAGTTCGTGCTGGGCAGGTGCCAGTTGGAAATGTAAGAGCAGATCAAACACAGGCAGGTTAATGAGAGGGCCATTCCCAGGCCTCCTGGAGTGGGGAGAGCAGGGACAGGCTGGAGAGCAGGCACTGAGTGATATTCTGTAATTAGCTGGCAAATAGAAGATGATCTTTAGTGTAATTGCTCGGAATGATGTCTCACAGCCCCGATCCGCGCGGTACGCACCGAGCGCGGCATCCCAGCTGCCACAGCAACTTTGCCTCCCTTTGTTTCCCCTTGCCTGTCAGTTCTAATCACATCGTTCCCAAATTTGATTGCATCATCTCCGAGCGTCAGTTGCCAGGGCAACCCCACAAAGTCATTACAGGCAGGAGATGAATACCTTACCCCCTCTGAGGACAGGTTGTCTGGCCATCCCATTGTGAACCCCAACTCAGATTCCTTTGTCCCTTTTCAAACAGATGTGAGACCAGGTGAGAGGCTCATCCCTGACTGCCTGGGAGCAGGAGCAATGCAGAGAACTGTCACTCAAAGGTGGGACAAAAAGACCTGAACAAATGGAGCGATTTGACATTAGAAGTGGGGCCCCCAGCCAAGCCATGCTGCTGCTCAAAGCACAGGGCTGGAGCGATGGTGGCTGGACAAATCACCCGTCCCAGACCCCACCGTGGCCATTCCCTTCCATAAACACAGGGTAAGCTGTGGTCTGTGTGGGATTTGCACAGCCAAGGGGAATATGTGTGCATCTGGGCAGGGGATGGCACACGTGGCCTGTCACTCATGGCCTGCCACAGCCCTCCTGGCCAGAGAAGTAGCAGTGGAGACTCAAGGCCAGGGTGGATGTGGCTCTGACCAAGCTGCTCCAGCTGAAGATGCTGAAGGGGGTTGGAGAAGATGGCCTTTAGAGGTGCCTTCCAACCCACACCAGTCCAGATTCTACGATTCTGTGTCAGGCAAGAGGCTTCGACAGGGGTCACCAGAGCGTGCAGCTGGTGCTGGCACAGCGTGTGAGTGTTGGGCAGCAGAGCCACCTCCAGCTCCATCTGTCCCCTCTTCTTTGCCACGGACCCCTGTGCGAGGAATTTTCCACTGTACGTGCACATCAGTGCATGCAACATTCAAACTTTGCTCTGGGTGCACAGGGGAGCCTCTGGGCAGCGAAAACTGTGGATGGGAGTTCTGCAGGGGTCACAGGGATAGAGCTGGTGTGGCCCCTCACAAGCCCTGGTTGTGGCAGGGTTTGGCATCACCCCCAGCCCCAGCATTTCAAACACCTTCTCTCCCAGCAGAGGTTGAAGCCGTCCTCATCAGCACTCCCGCTCTCCGTCCCAGCCCTCGCGCTCTCCAGCACCATCCTTGCAGCAGAGCCAGCTTTTCCCTTTTCCACACCGACACCTCCCTGAACCTGGAGCCAGGGCGGGTGTGCTCCCAGCCCCCAACAGAGCAAGGCAGAGAGATGGAAGATATTGTTTTTCAGGTGGAATAGCTTCCAAAACGCTACATTTGCAGTCAAAGTGCTGTTTGGAATGCATATGAACCACTGCCTGCAGCAATGAGAAACAAAGCCATTAAAGTTTAGATAGCAGTGTTTTTATTTTTAACCAAATGAGTCAGTCTCCCCTCCAGCTCTGAGCAGGAGAGGGGGAGAAAGTTGGGCAGGAGAGTTCAGAAAGCCTTAACCCCGCTGGGACCCTGCTGCAGGGAAGGCTCAAGCAGTCTGCTTGGTTTGATTGTGCCCAGAAAAAGTATTTAAGCTGAGGTTGTTGTTGTTTTGATGGTGCCTTGGCAGGGTGGAAATTTTGTTTGTTTCCCTGGATTAGAATTAAAAAATATGGTTTCAGGACACTTAATGCATCTCTCTTCCCTCCCCACATCCAGAAGCCCTCACGTTGCCTTTCCTTCTCCTGCATCCCGGGCTGGGGGAGGCGAGCACCAATGCGTTCCCCAATCTGGAAGGTGGGTTTGGGATACTGCAGGCTTCCCTTTGAGCTTCCCTGTTAATAAGAACATGCTGAGGGAAGAGGATGACCCAGGGAGCCGACCTGGCGTGGTGCTGTGTGTCTGTGGTGTCTGTGTGTGCGAGCTGGGTGCGCTCCCTGCCACACCAAGGCCGGGCTGCAGCTCCTTGCTGAGCACATCCAGCACCAGGCACGAACTGCATTTCAACAAGAACATGGTCCTGGCTACTCCTCCGGCAGTTTCCCTCTCCATCCCAGCCTGTTTCCAAGGCTCCTATCCCTGTAGCATCTCTAAGAAGATGTATCCAGCTGTTAAAATATGCCTGTGCTCGTGCTGTCATCCTGAGCTGCCGCAGGAGGCCCAGCCCTGCAGCCCCAGGCATCTCAGCACATCCTTAATTTAAACCTCAGGCCCTTGTGCTGAACTGGGCAGCGAGTGCTTGGCCACTTGCAGGAGAAAAACCCCAAATCCATGGAAAATTACAAAATTACATTCCTGCCTCTATTTATTGGTTTTCCATGCCATATGGAAATTTATGTAAATACACAAATGAGAAAGAGGCCCCAAAGCTCTGGTGAGTTTGCCAATGAGCCACCAGTGCTCCAAACATTGGCCATTGTTGATGCTTTAGGAGATCAGAAGGAGAGAAATGAATTCTGGCTCCAAGAGTTGTCCAGAGACATGGCTTCTTTTCTTTTTTTCCAACACAATACCTACTGCTCTCCTGAAGAGCCATCCCAGCCTCCCCCAGCTGCTCCAGTGAGTGATGTGATGGCTGCTCAGCCCCATCCCGGTCAGGCTCAGAAAATCAGGCTGCTCATGTGCCTTTGGACGTGGAGCAGGTTTTTTGGCAAGCAAATTCTGTTTACCAAATTCCGCCTGTGAGGGGTGTGAACGGGTAGAGGAGCAGTGCGTGGCAAAGTTAAAGCTGAAGGAATGTGCCCGTTCTAACCCACTGATGGGGGGCTGGGGCTCTTCCACTCCCCACAGGAACAAGGCTTGATCCCACAGGGCTTTGCAAATGACTCCCATGCTTTTCTGGAAGTAGAGGTGGCAGCAGGAGGTGGAGGGAGAAGCTTATCAACCCTTATGTATTATAACCTTCTCCTTGGGTTTTTTTTTTTTTTTAAGTTATGGGGTGATGAAAGCTGTTCCTTTTTGGATCCCACACCTTGGGAAACAGGAAAAACCACCATAAGCCAGGTACCATTGTCTGAGCTTGGCTGGACCAAAAGTTCATATCCAGAGTGTGAGTTTTGAGTAGCTTTTTATACATATACATACATTTACATGTATATTAAAAATGTGTGTCTGGCTATGTACGTGACTAATTTGTGTATATCAGTTTTAAAAAGTGGTTCACTTATAGAATCACATCTTCCTCTCATTTTCCGTGCTTTTTCTAAGACTCAGCAGTCTTTTTTTACTGGATGAGGTTTGTTTTTATTATTATTTCTTGACTCAGCTTGGGAGGAAAGCTGGGATCTGCAGAGGACAGGCAGAAGTCTGAGCAAAACCTTCCCAGTTAAAAAAAAAAGCTGCTTCTGTGAATTAAAGCTGGAAAAACACCTCTCAACTATGCAATTTCCCCTGCTTGTTATTAATTAAGTTCAAGTTCAAATATTTTTGGCATAAACATTACCATTTGTGCTTTGAACATGTACAGTGCTTCATATCTGCTAGATGCTGTTACTGTTTCAAAAGATTTATGTCTTGAGTAAATTATGGTTTGGATAATTGCATTCTGTCCACCCAAATCCATCCCGCAGCTCCACTGGAGTGTGGAATCCACCTTCCCCGCCTGGCCTGCGCCGCTCTGTGGTGCTGCCATGTGTGATTAAACATCTGCTGCCCGTTCCCTGTGGGAGCAGGGATGCATTCCAGTGGAAGGGTCGGGGTTGGTGAGGTGACACCACTCAACAGAGGTCTGCCCACGGCAGGAGTGTTGAGGCCGGAGTGGATGGAGCAGGTGGAAATGGATTTGCTTTCCATCACGCTCGCACTTCCCTGTTGGGCTGGGCAAGGAGTTCATAAGAAGCTCCAGATTTTGTGTGGCTCCTCACACAATGTTTGGCTCCTCACCAGCCTTGGCCGTGGCTGGACTGGAGAACAAGCACACCCTCAGGCTGGTGGGTGCTCTCTGGGAAGATGAGGGGAGTCCCACGATAGTGGTGCCTTCCCATGGTGGGTTGATCAGGTGCTGATGTGAACGGGGGACTCAGACTCTCATGGTATTTCTCTTCAAGCTCCCCATCCCTGCCCATTACACTTTGCAGTTTTGTGTAGGCCATGGTGTGCTGGCCCAGATTTGGGCTGTGCTCTGGCCAAGCCTTCCCTGTGTTTCACTGGTGAGCTCTGTAACTCTGTGGG
Source organism: Dicrurus megarhynchus (assembly GCA_013399195.1). Lineage (NCBI taxonomy): Eukaryota > Metazoa > Chordata > Aves > Passeriformes > Dicruridae > Dicrurus > Dicrurus megarhynchus. The sequence goes on from VXAD01007406.1 coordinate 213,551, forward strand.
TGCATGGAAATCCGTGGGCACATCAGCTCTGCAGGTGCACAGGGAAACCAGCGCAGGGCCTTGTGTAGGGGACTGAAATGGTTCTGAAATGTGGGCCATATCAAGCTCTGGAGCTCAATTGTTTGGTGGAAACAGCCCTTAAAACTTCTTTAGTTGAGTCTGTAAAGTCACTTTTCACTTGCTTTAGGCTTCTCTTAGCTCTGCAGTGGGCACTGGCTCTGACACGGACAAAGCAATGAACGCCCACAGCTCTGTCTGAAGGGTCCCCTGAAGTGCCTGCAAAAACTGGTGCATTTGGACCAAAAAAGACAGAAAAGCTTCCATCAAGACAGATTTCCTTGCCTGGAGTTATTTCACTTGTGGTATGAGTGGAAACAGCAAGTTCCCACTTCAGTCAACAGCTCTTGGGAAGGGTCTGATGTTCAGCAAATGCTGAGGCTCCTTCAGCTCCTCCAGGGTCTCAGCAGAAACATCGGGTGTTGCTCGGTGCTGCGCTGTGAGCCCCGAGCTCTCCCAAACGAGGAGAGGAGAGGAAGGAGCACAGCGATGTGTTTGTCCTTTAGCTCAGAGTAGGCTGGGAGCAGGAGCAGGTAAATGGAATTTTAATTTCTTTTTTTCCATTTTTACCATAGTCACTTGGGTCCAGAGCTGCAGCTGTAAAGAGGAGAGACATGATTCTACTGATAAAAGCAGGAGAATCAGCCTTCAAGGGCTCTCCAGTGGGCTGGGACTAACATGAGTCATCAGTCATGGTGGTGACTGGGGGTATTAACATACTTTTGACTAACATTTGCCAGCACGAATGCAAAGTAGAATGAATCTGACAAATCCAGAGTTATCCAACCTCCCATGCTCAGGGCAGCTACCAGAACGTAGAACTCAGAATTTCCGCTGGGCACATTCCGTGTTCATCCTCAGAGTATGTGCAGCACAGGATGTCCTGTACACAGCTGGTTCTCCAGGCTGGACTTTTTTGTGCAGAGCCTGTTTCTTCACAGTCAGAGGCATTTTTGGATCATTTTCCATCTTTTTCAGCTTGGTGTGGCTGGCACTTCCAAAGGGTCTGTGGATACGTGGATGCAGTGGCCACAGCGCATTCACCAGGGAGCTGGGCAGCACAGATGTGAAAGGGCTGATGTGTCCAGATGTGCAGGGCTTGCTGACCTCTGCTGTGGAGGTCATCTGTGCATTTGGAATTCTGTTGTTGCTACTCCTAGCGAGTGAGCAGACAAAAATGAGTCCTCAAACTCACCCCAGATCAAGTTCCCGGGTGGAGAAAGAAGACGCATTTCACCATTCTCAAATATACGGTACAGGTTGGCCAGAGAAATTGTGGGCATTCCATTCTTGGAAGTGTTCAAGGCCAGATGGAGTTCTGAGTAACCTGGTCTAGCAGAAGGTGTCCCTGCTCGTGGTGGAGGGGTTGGAACGAGCTGATCTGTAAGGTCCCTTCAAACCCAAACCATTCTGTGGTAGCCCTAGAACGAGCCTGTCTTGGGGTGCAGATTATCTGGCACACCACCGTAGTGGGGGATGATGTTAAAAACCTATGGAACCAGGAATAACAGAAAAAAATGTGGGCAACGGAACCACTGAGAAGCTTCCTCTGCTGAGAGCTGGCAGTCCTTGGGAATTACTGTTTTTCCTGGTAAATTCTTCAGTTTTTGAGGGTAGGAAACGTGACCTCGCTGTACTCACAGAAATTTGCTATTTTATACGTTACTGCCAGCATGGATCTTAATCAACCAGAAAAACTCAAAATGACAAACAAACAAGAGACAGCTTTTCTATCCGAGGTTCATTAGCTCCTAGCGACCTTTCAAATCTGCAAGAAACCAAAGAGAAATGTTCAGAAAACGGGAGGGCTTTCAAGGCATTTTGCCAGTAATTTCCACCTATTCCCCAGTTCCCCCTCAATAATGAATGGCATTTCTTGATTGTTTTCCCAAGATTTGCTTTCATCTGAGCAAATGTGGACTGGAACTTTGACCCACGCCATACGAGGATGGGAGGCAGAGTCTCCCTGGAGGAATGGCGCACACATTGTGTCTTGCAAAGTTATTTGAAGCCGACTTTCAAGGGCATCATTGCCTCCATCTGGGAGGCTGCAAATGCGAGCAAAGGGCAGCCTGGCTCATGCTTGGCACAAGCACACACCAGGGAGCCATCAGCACTCTGTGCTGCAGAGGTTACGTGTGGGTTCATGAGGAGCCAGCACGGACCTGGGCTCTGGAATGCATCCAGCACTGGGAAAGGAAAGGAAAGGAAGAGCTGAATGTGGATGATACATTTTTTGGGGTGGCCCCGGGCCATGAGAACCAGCCAACAGAAAGCAGAGCCAGAGAGCATCACTTCATGGATACAGACAGGCCACTTTCAGGGTCCTTCTCCACGTCAGGCTCCCAGGGCCAGCTCCTCAGCAGGGGTGAAAAGACCCCACTTTTGGTCTACCTGAGCTCACCCCTCTGCACCTGCACTGGCAGTTTTCCTTCCTGGGGGATTTTGAACTGGTGGGCTTCCTTGCCTAGCAGAGGCAGCAGATTAATTCCTTCATGGAATCAAAGACTCACGGAATAGTTTGGGTTGGAAGGGATCTTAAGTACAATCTCGTTGTGATGTCACTGCTATGGGCAGGGACACCTCCCACTGTCCCAGGTTGCTCCAAGCCCCGTCCAGCCTGGCCTTGGGCACTGCCAGGGATCCAGGGGCAGCCACAGCTTCTCTGGGCACCCTGTGCCAGGGCCTCCCCACCATCACAGGGAAGATTTTTTTTCTAATATCCAATCTAAACCTACCTTCTGTCAGTTTGAAGCCCTTCCCCCTTGTCCTGTCACTCCAGACCCTTGTAAATAAGTCTCTCTCCATGTTTCTTGCAGGCTCCCTTCAGTTCCTAGAGGGCCACAATTAGATCACTCCAAAACTTCTTTTCTCCTGGCTGAACAATCCCAACCCCCTCAGCCTTTCATGAGGCCCAGAATCTGTCCTCTTACCAGTCCTTCATCTTGAGCCCTTGTCACCTTGTCCAAGTAGAAGGATGACAGGAGGATCATTGCTGGGGTGGAAAGAGGAGGACTATTTTAGCTATAAGTAAAACCACTTGAGGCCATGTTGTATCTTCTCAGAAAGTGCTGCTCTGCTGGGACCACAGCTGAAGAACGACTGACTGTAGATGGAGAACAGAGAAAGGCAGACAAAGCATCAGCAGGAGATGAAATGTTCAGAGTAGGCAGAAAAAGGGGGCCCTGAGGCCATCTCTGGAAGATGTTTTCCGTGTTTTACTGACTTGTTTTGATGGGGGGAAAAAAAGGATTTTTCAAAGGAGAGACATAAGATGTCACACATGTATTTACAAGACTGTGGTCCACCCCGACAACCTCTATGAACCCCATGCATCCGAGAAAGAAGTTGAAGAACTTCTGAAAAGAGATGAAAACGAAGAGATGAAAACACAGGCTAGAGGATGGAAACTCCCTTTCCTCCTGCCAAAAGAGAGCTTGTGGTGGGACCTGTCCTTTTGGCCTGAATGCAGCCCCCACCATGATCACTGGGAGTTACTGGGATCCAGCAGGACTGGAATGCAGTTCCATCCATGCCACTGGCAGCATGGAGGAACAGGAACCCAGGGCTGCAGAGCGAGGAAGCCAGAGAAGGTCTACGTCACACAGGAGCAGCTGGGCAGGACAGTTTGCCATCTGTGCTGAGCAGTTTCACCCCAGTGCTGCCGGTCACACCAGAGCGCGGAATCGAGAGACGCCGCTTATTTATTGTGGGGAGGGGAGGCAGGCGAGGGGGAGAAACCATCTGTGGGACGGAATCGGGCCAGGATGTGGCCTTGGAGGGTCACATCCAGAGGGGCTGAGCTAGGAGGCACCTGGCATTTATCTGGCATCTGCGAGAGCGTGCAACAGGGGTGCTGAGAGCAGCTGTGGGAAGCACAGGGCTCAGGCTGCGAGGGGCAGCAGGGACAGGCTGGTGGTGTCAGGGATTGAGAAAGGACAGGGGGTGCTGACTGTGCTTTGTTTCTGCAGCCAGAGCATCGGGGTTCTCAGCCTGGGGGTCTCCCACCCCTGCTACATGGACTGGGATACCACCTGGGAAGCGGGAGGAAAAGGCACTCGGTCTAGGAACAGAGGGTAGAGGTTGGCTGAAAGGTGTGTAGGGGCTGGGAAGGAAAAGGGACACGCTTTAAAGTCGCCTGTAAATTCATATGGGAAGCCCTAATGGTCTTTAATTCCCTGGTCCACCGTTCAGTGCCTCTCTTCATTACCCTCCCAGCCTGCAAGACCAGTGAGCAGAGGATCTTGCAAGCAGAGGTTAATGCACTGCAGTGCTGGGGGCAGCATCCTTGACAGGATGAGCCACCTTTGTCTCCCGGATTTCTGACAGTGCTGCAGCCCTATAACAAACCAAGGAGAAAACAAAGAAGTGTTGATAGGCTTCTCTGGACTTGGACTGTTAATTCGAATCTGGCTGGAGGCCATTAGTGTTTTCACACTATTACCTTCTAATGGCTTCTTGCTCTTGGCTCAGTTCTTCCTTGGCAAGTCACAGCTGTGAGCTTTGCTAGCTGTAGGCTCCCAGTTAGCCTCTTGCTGGGAATCTCGCTCAAGATTATGACTTGTGTCCGTGTTAGGAAAATAGCCTGTGTGTAGCAGCTGCTGTCAGACCCTGCTCCTTCCAGCACTCCCTCAACAGGTGTGAGGAGCTGTTTTCCTGCCTCCATGGGTGGATCAGCTGTTCCAACAGAAGGTGCACTTGTAATCCATCCCCCCCTCGCTGTGCTGCCAGGGTCACAGGGAGCTGCTGCTGAACCCGAGGCAGGTTTTGCTAAGGGAGCTGCATTTTTTAGCTCAGGTGCTGGAGAGGTTTGCAGTGCAATCTGTTGGTGCTTCATCCAGAGCTGCAGTTTTGCCTCTGGATTTCCTCCCTGAGGCCCTGCTCTCTGCTCAGGAGCTGCTGAGGGAGCTGACATGACACTGCTATGTGAGATAACTGCTGTGAAGTGTGGCTCCTTCCCACAGTGCAGGAGTAGAAGGCTTCACACTCTCTAGCCCTTGATTTTTCCATCCTTATCCATCAAGACTGGATTTTTTTTTTTTTTCTCCAAAGTTTATACTCCAGGAAAACTGCAGGAAAATCCCGTGGTTTCTTACGCCAGAGGTCAAACCAGGTCATCCCTCTGGACTAGGATCTGTGTTTCCATGAGAAGATCGCATCAAAGAGCTGTGTAGGGCAGTATGGCATTGCCATTTCCAGGACCAGATCCCTGAGAATCAATAATCTCCAATGTTTGCACAGCTTCTCCTCTGGGATTCAGGAAGAGCTGATGGATGGGTGGATTAAGAATCAGCCCTGCTGTCTCTTTTCCATGCTTATTCTGAGGATGACACAGGAGACTTCAATGTGCAGGTCCAGCTGACTGATGTGAAATTAATTTAAAATTCAAAAAGTAAATTAGGGAAAAAAAAAAAAGCCTCTAAGAGTTCCATGGAAAATCAATTACCCAGCACACGAAGGTGACGATGAGAACACTGCTCCACAGAAAGAGCAAAATTCCCTGCAATTCTAATCTCTTCTTCCTGCAATTTCCCTCCCATCCCTTGTGATGCTTTAAGAGATGGATGGCTTTCTTTCTCTACTTTTAGATATGCTTATTGGGGCTGGAGGGTGGAGAGACCAAGAGAGAAAAGACTATTCCAAAAAATGTAATTAAGGTAATATTACGATGTGAATTACATATTACATTTTGTTTAGAGCTATTATTGGCTGGAATGGCTCTGAAATTGAATTGTGCTGCAGATTCCTCACTGATTTTACCCACACTCATTCACGGGCAGGGATTGCATTAGACCTGGGGAAGAGGAAAGTGTGGATGGAGGAGGGGATCCAGCTGGGAAGGAGGGCTCTGTGAGTAATTTCTTCCCATGCAGAAGCTTTCATCAGACACACAAAGAACCACATTAAAAATTACTCTACACCCACTGAGCCAATGTGTTCACCCCGAACTGGTGTTTGGGGACAGTGGGGACGCCTCACTGTCCTTAATCAGATCTTCTCTGCCAAAGAGGTCACTTGTGGTGGAGGGGCTCAAGGGGTGTTTGCTCACCACAGACTGTCTGAGGAAGGCAGAGGTGCTGTACAGCCTCTAAAAGCTCTGACTTTCCCCTGCTTTCACTCAGGGCTGCTCTGAGATGGGTTTAATCAAGCAAACAGCTCATCAGTCGCATCTCTGCTCACTCCCACGCCCCGATGTCCTTCTGGAGCCTGTGATGGGCCAAAGGGTAGCAGCATCCCCACCCAAGGGGTGTAGCGAGAAGGGGAGTATGAGAAATTCACTGCATGGGCAGAGGACAGAAGATCCCAGGTTTCCTGGTGCTGTTGATTGTCCTCTCCAATGTCTGATAAAGCTCCTATCTCTTTCCTCCACTTGGCCACCTATTTCTTATGCAACCTGTAGGAACGTGATAGCTTTGCATTAGCTCCTCTTAAATTGGTTGACACTGGCATTCAGGTTCAGAAATTAAGAGAAAGGGAGGGATGAGAGAGAGAGAGAGAGAGAAACACCCCACCAGCACAGCTACCATAATTCAGAAAATGAAAAAATTATGAGATGCTGCTGTGCAAGAGAGAGCCACAGCTGAGGGGTGGGGAAAGGCAGGTAAGAGGACACAGAGCTGTTGTGTGTTAACATTCGTGTCCTCGCTGCGCAATTCTTTTTTTCCAGCATTCAGGTTTCTGTGTCTTTGTTCCCTTTTGCACCGAGGCATTGCCCCTCCCAAGCTGCCCTCTCAGTTGCTCTGCTTTGGTCTCTCAGTTTTGAGAGATGAGGACGCTGCTCACAGCGGGAGAAGTTTGCTGGGTGATCTGATGTGGTGGCGTGGTTTTGGCAGCTGACAGATGTGTCCTGGGAGGGCTGTGCCAGGGACAGGCTTTGGATGAGCTGCCGTCTGCAAAGGGGGAGAGGGAAACTATTTCTCACCTGCTCCTTCCTTAAACCGTCTCCCATCTGAATAAAGTGGGGGAATTAGAAGGGGATTATCTAGCAGCAGGAGAGGTGTAATTCATTTCTGCCACTGTCCGTGTGTCAGGTTTGATTTTAATTTCAGATAATGTCAGAGCCAGATTAAAACCCCATCCTCTAGGTAGGAAAAGAGACCCATCCTTCCCCCTCACCTCCCTGAGCTGCCAGGACAGGGGCTACCATCCCTCCCTCCTCACCCTTCAAACACTCTTGGGTCAGGGCATGCCATGAAGGCTCCTGCATGGGAGTTGGACTCCGTTCTCCATCTCCTCCCAGATCCTATGCTTGGACACCAGAGCCCCTTACCCTCCATAAATGATGCTTGTGTGGAGTCAGGGTGCTTTTTCTGGGGATAAGAGAGGGATCTGGGAGGCAGAGATGCAGTGTCAGCCATGGGCACTGGGAAAATGAGGTTCCAGCGCAGAAGAGTGTGAGAAAACAACGAGGGCTGAGGAATGACTGGGTCAGCCACTAAAGAACAAGGTGCAAACAGCATTTGTAGAGCTCCCCACTGTGCCTGGCTGTTCCCCAGTGCCCTTCCAGCGGTGCCTGCAGAGTAAGAAAGGGTTATTGGTTTGAGAGGTTTATTCCTGGCTCTGCCAGAGACACACAGAAATTAGGAACACTTAGAATGGCATCATCAGATGAAAAAGACCCCAAAATTAGACATCTCTCTCTGTACTTGACAGCTAATGAGAAGCAGTGTGCATGGAGGGTGTTTTACCTTTCTGGGAAGTCATTCTCTGGTGGTTTAATGTTATTCCTCCCTCAGCCTCTCCCTTTTGCACGCTGGGTCAGAGTCAGCTCTGCTGAGATCCAGGAGCCTGCTCTGACTCCTGCTCCTGCTACCTGTGACTCTCCATGTTTGCAGGTTTGGGTGCTGCAAAAATGGAGCCTTTTTGGCTGGGGTAAGGATGATTCTAACTGCTTTGAGATGTTTGTGTGGAAGGAGGGGAAGTGCCTGCTTATATCTTCTTCCCTGAGTGAACGCAGACACGTAATTCCTGCTTCAGCTCATACAACATTTAAAGCCAAGTGCTTCTGACAAACAAGAGGGAAGATAGACTTTATTAAAAATAAAAATAAAATCTCTTGAGATCTGATCAGGCACTGATAACTCCTCCTGGTCTTCGCTAGTACTTTGTTCTGTTTCTCAGCTATCACAGGCGGCAGCAGTGAAGAAATGCTGCTCTGATATCGATATAACAATCCTGCCGTGGAGCTGAGTGTGTGCAGGTGGAGGGGTGTTTTTGATGTTTATCATGACAATTAATGTACTACTGCACTCTTTTCATTACAACTGTATTGAATCTGAGACAGAGTCAATCCAAACAACTGGCTGGGCCTTCCCACTGGAAAAAAAAAATTAAAAATATGATTATTTTGAAATATGATTAAAAAATACTGAATATGAAGGAATGGCCCTGATGCTCAAGGTGCTCCTTCATCCTTTGTTTGCTCTCTCCATCCTTCCCCAGCTGAAATTCAGCAGCTGTTCCCAGCTGTGCCACGGGTACCAGCACAGCCCCAGCCCGGAGCAGGACACTGCCCTGGGGGAAGGTGATCATAACCTCAACACCTCGGTTTTACGAAATTCAGGTTTTAGAAAATGCAAATAATTTGTATTTTTTTGCATTCTGCCACGTCTGCAGTGATCTGTGACCCCGAAAGCGTGTCCTTGGGAAAAGGCCACTTTGCTTTTCCAAAGAACCAATTTGCACTGTGGCTTCCATTGGTGCCTTAGAAGGCCTCCCAGAAACAGAGACCAGGATAAGGGAATAAAGGTCAGTATTTATTTGAAAGGCCTTCAAAGGTACCCCCTGGGGAGCCAGAGGCTGCTGCCAAGATGGACCCCAAGATGGACCCCAGGTCACGAGTTCTTCACACTTTTATAGGTTTGGTTCATTTGCGTATCAGGGTTAATTCTCCAATTAAAGCTTCAGCTAATGATGTAATATCCCCAAGCTTACCCCCCCTTTTAGAGTCTTTGGTTTACACATTTTGGGCCTAGAACAGCCTGGGTGTCCTTGAAGACAAAGCCTGGAGAGTCTTTGTTATGTCTGCCTAGCACGAGAGAGCAGAAATTAAGAGGCTACAAGGAACCTCAGAGTTACACACTAAGCAGGATTTGAAAACTATAAAAGTTAAAACCTAAGGCATCACCATGTCACCTTTTGGCAACACCAACAACATCCAAGGAGCAACTCCCGTGTCCCACACAGTATGGGGGTGGTCATAAAGCAAGGAGAGTGATGTGAATAAGGTCAGATTTGGTCTGGCCCAGCTAGGATGAGATTTGCATGCCTCACTGCAGGATCCTGAAGAAACCTGAATCCAGCTCCAATTTTGGTAAATATTCATCACATTTTGCCCACAAGTACCAGCAAAATCATGTGTGTCTGCCTAACCCTGCCTTCCCTGGCTGCTGCATGTCCCAGAGCAATGGGAGAAGGGAACACCTTGGATGGAGGATGTGGCTTGGCAGATTGTTCCTGAAGAAGATAAATTCTATGCCTCAGAGCTCTGCATAAATCCGAGATTTTGGGGATTACCAGGTGCTGGAGAGACCTAAAGCCTAGGTTTGGAAACAGCTGGTGGTGGCTGTTTGGATGCTTCTCAGCGCTGGAGAGAAGCTGGTTGTGCTTCAGGCTGGCACTTCCTAGGTACCCATAGGGATGAGGGCTCCAGAACCCTCCAAGATCCCTACAAGGCCTTTGATATCATGCTGAGAGTGCAGGCAGTAAATGAATTGACACCACCACGCACCCAGAGCCACTGGACTCCATTTATGGGGCACGTCCCTCCAAACTGGGGCCTGTGAGCTGGCACCGCTGGGTGAAATGCTCAGCAATGCTTCAGGCACGGCTGGTCAAATGTCTGGGACGCACAGCTCGGTCAACGAGAAGAGCCTGATGCTAACTGAGTTAGGCCAGGGATGAGCAAAAACCTGTCATGAGCCCATAGATCTGATTTGTGTTTGAGAAAATCCCTCATGTGCCATAAATCTGTCAGCTCCCAGGGAGACAAAACAAAACTAAACAATCCCCCTGGTCTGATTTAAACCCAGGCTTGTTCCTCAAACAAAACCCTCCTGTCTCGCGGCCACGGGGGATGGGGGAAACTGAGGCAGAGCCAATCCCCAGCCTCCACCCCTGCCCTCCGGTGTCATTATCTTGCACGGCTGCGAGAGCAGAGATACACAGAGGAGCGCTGGGAAATGTTCCTATTGATCGGAAATGAATAATTATCACCCGCTCCCTGTTCCAGGGCCTCGCGGTGAGCGGAAGAGCGGAAGCACTAAGCGGGATTAATAACTACTTTTCATTACTTTTAATGCAAACTATTGATTTTAAAGTGTTGTAGGGTATGACAGTTTATTACAATAAGACAATAAAACAGACTATATGAAATAATTGAGAATAATCTCTTCCCTTTTCCTGCACGACACAAGGACATTATGTTCTGTGCATGCGGAGACATTTATGGCAAACTCTATCCAGCAATGGCAGCTTAAGCACTCTATAAAACAGCACTTTGGAGCTGGAGTATTATAAATAATAGGCAATAAAACTGGTAAATGGGGCTTTAATTTGATTCCATTATGTCACCGAATGACAGCAAGGAGGGGGCAGAGCAGGGAGGGGAGGCGACGCCGAGCTCTGCTTGGGAGCCCTGGATGCTCCGTGGTGGAACGGACCCCAGCAGTGCCAGAGGGACAGGCTGTGCCAAACCCCAGCCCAGCCACGGGCTCCATCCTGCCAGGTGACATCCAGGGAGTCCCTGCAGGGCTCCTCGCTGCAGCAGCGCTGGAGGGGCAGCAGGGACACTGCTGCCACAGGGCTGAAGGCTCACGGAGCACGGCTGGGTCCCTGTTGAGCCAGGTACCAAATGTTTGGGGTACCATCCCAAAACCTCCACACTGCTGCCAGGTCTCTGACTGCAAGTGCTCCTTTTTTCCAAGTTTCCTGCCCCAAACTGGCCCGTGCTGCCCTTCCCAGCCCCAGCTCTGTTGAGCACAGTGACCCTGGGGAGGTTCCTGCACAACTTTCACTGTCCTCAGCAGAAACTCTCCTCAGGGACTGGGGTACACCTGATCATCAGGCTCAAATCAAGTACACCCCAAAGAGCGTTCAGTCTAAATGACCACCAGGAAGAGATGGATTTTATTCCTTAGCACACTGGAAAATCCTGTGCGAGGGGGGTCTCTGCAAAGCCCCGGGAGAAACCACCGTGCACCATCACTGCTTCCCAGCAGGAATGCCCCTGGCACAGAGGGTGGTGTTTGGGGGGGGCTGGGGGTGCAGGGGACCAGAACAGACCACAGGCTCAGGGCTCCTGGCTCCCTCCAGAGTGCTCAGACAGGGCCATTACCCACGGATGGCTCTGCTGGGCCAGCCATTTGTGAAACGGGCTGTGAGTCTCAGCCCAGTGCTTTCCACTGGAAAGCTGTTCCTGCTAATTGGGCCCCTCCTCGTCAAGGCTGGGGAGTGGATGTACCAAAGGGGTCAGGGGCCAAATGTGGAGAAGGGGCTGAGAAGACCTGGACACGTTTCAGTGCCCTGTTCCCTCCTGAGCCCATCAGGTTGTGTATGGAGCTCCTGTGCTGTCCATGTACCCTCTGCTCATCCTCACCCCTCATCCTCACTGCCTAAAACACCTCTGAGAAAGGACTCGAAGGCTCTGGCACAGAAAAGCACCTGGGCAGGGGCTGATCTTGATGCACAGTTGGGTCTTTTCCACTCCCTCGGGTCCTTATGGACCCCAAAGGATCCAAAAGGTGGGGGAGGAGGCAGTTTGTCATATCCCTGTGCCTGAAGTGTGAAATGAGGCTGGTCAAGACCTACGTGGACCTTCCATGGCCCAGTGGGATCATGCTAAATTGCTGTGCGCTGGCCCAGTTAATGTGAAATTGGAAAGGGCTGGAGAGGAGTGAACAGCCAGGAGCTGGAGACCGCAGGTGGGATGGCCACATCTGGCCTGAGCTCACTCGTGCAGATGGAGCACTGGGGGGCTGCCACCTGCATTCTGCAGCCCTGAAGAGCCTCCAGGAGGACAGAGCTCCCCTGGAGATGTGCCGTACCAGCTCCCCTCCTTCCCACCCCTCCCAGACACGTCTGCTGTGGCCCCAGCTCCCCGAACACATCATTATTGCTGTGAGGATCTTTGCAAAGTGAGGGAGAAGTGAGGCAGTGATGCTTCTTCACTTTGTTTTCAGTTCCAAAACCCCAGCTCTTCCCGGATTCTTCTGTAGAGGATCTTGGTGTCCCTTGGGATTTTCCAGCCTCTTTCCTAAGCATATAATCAGGGTTGTTTTAAGAGAGGGGATTACACACACAGCCGAGCAGAGAAGCCCCATCGAAGCTGTTTGGAGCTGCTCTATACCCAAAACAAGCAGCACAGGGGGAAGCACTGAACGAACTTTGCTGTGTGTGCTGGGGAGGCAAGGAGGAGGTTTGGGCTGTGGATTTTAATGGGCTTTTCTTTTGGTCCCTGAATTCTGATTGCATCAGGATGTGAAGGTCCCATCCCGCGGCCCTGAACACTGATGGTATTATGGAATCACGGGATATTGGCTTGTTGCACGCTGGGTAACATCTGATTTTTGTGGGCAACAGGATCGGTAAGGTTGGAGAAGATGTTTAAGATCATCGAGTCCAACTGTAGGCAGGTCCACCCAGGACTGGCAGCTTGGCATGGAGGAGACAGACTGCAAAGAGGGCAGGAAACAACAGCACTGGGAGAGAAGGAGCTGCTGGCTGGGAATTGTCATAGGAAAGACTTTGCAGGGAGTGAGGGAAGGCTGGAGATGGGAAATAGACCTGCCAGAACAGTTCATTCCTGATGCAGGTCCAGGGAAATGACATCCAGGATTAATTGGGGTCTGCAGGAAAGGGGAGAAGACAGGGGAAGCCCGGAGAAGGGGTGGAGGGGAGCGAGCTGCCTCTGGGGAGGAAGGGGGGTGGTGGGACAGGCACATGATGGTCTGTGTGGGGTGACTGCTGCCTCCAGAGCCCCCTGGGAGCCCTCCTGGCTGGCTGCAGGAGGCTGTGGTGAGGATGGGCAGCTGGTGCTGCTCCTGCTGGGTGTGAGGTTGCCAATGGCAACCAGCAGCCTCCCAGGAGGAGGAGGAAGAGGAGGAAGGGGAGGAAGAGCAAGCCAGCGTGTCCCACCGTGGGGTTTGAGCAGGGAGTTTTGCACCAGGAGAGAAAAGAGCAGCACGAACCCCATGGGGCTGTGGGTGTGTGGTGCCCACTGTCCCCTGGCCATGGAGGAGGCCTGGTCCAGCTCTCCTCCTTGACCACCCGCCCCAGTTTCCATTTCCAGTTTCCATTAGACCTGAACATCTTAACATAACTCCAAACAATGCACTTTCCTGCTCCAGAGGGGCGCCCATGGAAGAATTACCTTTGGAGACATTTGTGCACTGGGAGAGCTGGTGAGGAAGAAACACCCTGCTCTGGGTAACTCCATTTTACTGCCACTCTTCTGGTGCCCAAGAAAGGGCTGCAGAGGGGATGCAGATTGCTTCCCACCCTTTTCCCTGAGTAGTAAATCTGCCAGCTAAAGTCTTTCAGGAAATAAAGGGTGATATGCTCTGAATGCACAAACTCCTGCACCCATGCACACACAGATGCAACTACTCATTTCAGTGCTTGGGGAAATTGGTTTCATTCCTTAATGGAATATCTGTACTTGGGCCCAGAACTGGCTTTCCACACCTTTTTCTAGTGCAGCCCTGTCATACACCTGGAGGAATTAAGCAGTCGCCTGTAATTACATGGCTAATGAGGGGAATTGATTAATGAGATGGGGTCAGGTAGCTGCTGTGTGGGGCAGGAGGGGCTGAGCATGACCCCATCATGGGGCAGAGCCCCGGGGAGGCACCCAGGTGGACAACAGGAACGATGCAAAATGGAAGGTGAGACAAGGAGAGAGGACTTTGCCAGGAGGCTCAGCCAGACTCTCTAGCTGAGAAATCAAGCTGTGAAAGCAGTGAGAAGCAGGTGTGATCAGTTTTCTGCCTGCCTCAGGATGGGGTTGGGATGGAAAGCTGGGGTGATGCGGAGGAAGAGACATTTCTGCATTTAATGTCTCTCCCTGCGTGCTGGCTCCAGGCCACCCCGGCTGAACACTCATAGTTTGTGCTGAAGTGCTGGAGAACTGAAAGGGCCTGAGGCTGTGCTGGCTGGTCCCTGGCACCTCGCATTTCAAATGCCTTCAAAATGATGGATTTGACGCTTCCCCTTTTATTTATTACGTTCAAAGCAGTTTTGCCAGGGGCGTAGCTCAGGAGAACAGGCAGCTCACTTTCCCGGGGATCCCGGGAGCTGCACGCGTGGCAAGGGCAGGACCCTGCCAGCTGTGCCAGGGTTTGGGAGCAGAGAGGGGCTGGGCTGGGCTGGCAGGAAAGGTGTGCCTGCCTGAGGAGCAGGGGGAAGCAGGCAGGGTGATTCACCTGCTGTGCTCCCCTCCTGCCAGCTGGGCAGTTTTTATCGACACGAGGCAGCTGTAAATGCTCTCTCAGCGGCGGGGACCTGGGAGCTGAGAGTGCAGCTCAGCTGAGTGTGTTATTGGATTATCAGCTGATTAGAGCTGTTAAGAGCCCACTCTTGAATAATCAACATGGTGCTTTTTGGCTGCTGGGCACCAGTGGGAGGGAAGGGAGGCAGTGCAGAGCCTGGCTGACATTGATTCACGAGCGAGCCCTCGTGCTGCCATCAGCAGGCCCTGCTCCGTGGGGAGCTGGGATGCCCCACCTGCCCCAGATCCCTCTGCAAGTTCCACAGGGGTTCCTCCTTTTTCCCTGGCACAGGTTTCAATCCACAGGGGTAGGATCTGGAGAGTCTTGACCACTTGGGGAGATGCCCCTGCAGCCTGGCGGGGTGCTGGTACTTGTGGTGTGCTTGATCCACCCAGAGCAAGTGCCCAGCATGCTGGAGACTTGAGCTGTGTGCTTGTGGCCTTGGAGAAGGGGGGTTCCAGGTCTTGTATGTGGTGACTGAAGAGCTGAATCCCTGCACTGGCTGATGTAATGGGTGAGGATGTGGGGGTCCCATTGCAAAAGGGGCTCGCTAGCCGGGGTAAAGGGCAGGGACACTTTTCTAGTGGTATAAGAGAAGCCAAAAGCTTAGAAGGAGCTTGCAGTGATGCAGTGGAGTGGATTCCTGTTGAGGCAAGGCAAGACAGAGGCCCAGGGATGGAGCTGACTTAGCAAAGATTATGCTGGGAGCATTTTAAATGGAGACAACACAATGTTCCCTTTCCTCTGCCTCTCCTTTGTACTGACTACAGCAGCATTTGGGTGATAGACAGAGCAACAGCAGTGTGCCTGCTGGCCCTTCTTTCTCTTTCTTTTCCTCTTCTTTCTACTGTTAAAGATTGGTTTGGCCTGCTGCTGAGTCACAGTTTCCCCTGGAGAATCCTCCTACAGCCCCCTTGCAGCAGGAGTCTTCTTGCTCTCCTTTGATGTGGATTTTTGCTGCCTGGAGCTGAGTCCTTCTGGTGGTCTTTGGCCTGGATGCCACAATCCAACAGTAACTTCATGGGCCATGTTCTTCCCTTCAGTCACAATGTTCCTGTCCCCAGAAAAATCAATGGCCTGACACCGGTGTGAGGGGAGAACTTGGTATTACAAGGAATTATAAATCACAAGCATATTGACTGAACCCTGATATTCAGGGGTCCTGACAGAGAATATCCCTCTCTCCAGACCCTCCTCTGCTCTCTGTGCCTCTAAGCTCTGGGAGATGTTTTCCCATGGGATATATTTCTTGAGTTTACAGAGCAGTGAAACCAAACATGTTCCAGGCTGGAAGGAACTGGTCTCAAGTTCATGCACAAAAGGGTTTGAAGAAGAAAGGGCTTAACAAGAGCGTGGGGTAAGGGAGAAGAAAAGAAGCCATGCTTTAGATAACATGATGTATATGTGTACAGTGCAATCCAGGGAAGGGAGTGTGTCCTAATTAGAACTTGCAACCTGCCAAAGAAGGCTCAAGCTGAAGACTTCTGCCTCCTAAGTTCTACTAATTACTCCTACGAATTACTAAGAAACCTACTAAGGTTTCTTAGTAATTAGTAATTCTGTAATTACAGAACGGTTTTGGGTTGGAAGGGACCTGAAAGATTGTCTCATTCCACCCCCTGCCATGGGCAGGGACACCTTCCACTGTCCCAGGTTGCTCCAAGCCCCATCCAGCCTGGCCTTGGACACTGCCAGGGATCCAGGGGCTATTGCTCCAAATAGCCTGATCCTTTTACCTTCCTTTCAGTGTGCCCAGTGACAGGACAAGGAGTTATGGACAATAACGATAATACAAGTTCCACCCCAACCTGAGGAAGAATTTCCTTCCATGGAGGGCGGCAGAGCTCTGGAACAGCTGCCCAGGGAGGTCATGGAGTCTCCCCCTCTGGAGACATTCCAAACTCACCGGGACTCATTCCTGTGTCACCTGCTCTGGGTGACCCTGCCTTGGCAGGGAGGTTGGACGGGGTGATCTTCTAACCCGAATGGTTCTGTGATTCTGCACAGAAGGACAACAGAAAGTCTCCATCAGCTGAGCCTCATCCAGTCTCCATCTCCATTCTCCAAGGTCCTTGTGCAGGCACTCCTCCAGGGGAACAGCCGCTCACAGTCAGACCCCTCCCCACATCTGCACTGCACAGAGCCCACGGAGGCAAAGGAGGATCTGGCTGTGCTGCTCAGGAAGATGGACCCTTTCCATTATACAATAATTAAATTGCCTGTAATTATGTTCTTGACAGCGAAATGCAGGCAGTAAATGATCCTAACATCCTGCACTCCCTCCCTCTTCCCAGGACTCCCCCAGCTGCCCCTCCCCTCTAAATGCTGAATTATTTTACAGTTGATAGTTCCTTAGATTTGCCGACCTTTAAAAACTGAACACTACATGCCTGTTGAATTTTAATCAATTTATTTTTTTCAACTGGAAATGTCAGACTTCTGTACAGAATTACTTGGTGCCGGCTGATGTGACAAAGACTCAAAGTTCAGCATCTGAAGCCGCGGAGGAGCAGGGCCTTGCGTGCATTAGCACAGATAATTTGCAGGATGTGAAAATGAGAGCAGGAGTGAGGGAGCATATATTTTTCATTAGCTTTGGTTTAGAGGGTTCAGGAACCTGCATTTATTTCATCTGGCGAACTCTGGCCTCATTAAATCCAGACGGTGGCTGGTAATGACTGGAAGTAAGAAGCTGCGAAGGCCACTAAAGGGCAGAAGGTAAAGTGAGTTCACCGGTGGAGTGTGGAGGGAACCTTGGTGGGAGAGCTCTGCTGTGCCCACTCCGTGGTACCCAGCGTGGCACAGGAGGTGCCCAAACCATTTCCCAGCCTCTGCTGGCCCAGTTCATGAGCACTCGTTCTGCCACATGCTGCTCTCTGGCCCTGCAGACCCCGGGCTGCGACCTGAAGAGCCCAGAAAGGCTTCACCCGCTGTGCCAGCCTTTCCCTGCCGAAGGACGTGGACCCTCTCGTTGGCACTCCCTGGAAGGATTGCACACTCCCCTACTGGAGCAGAGCCCACCTGCACAGGAGGGACGAAGCTGAATTGCAAACACAGCCCTGCAGGCTGAGTGCTGCTGCTGGGGAACCTGTGGCAGTGAGTGTGCACCAGTGAGGAACCTTCTGGTGTCTGCCGGGGTTTGATGGTCTTCATCCTAACTTTGGCATCACATTTTGTGAGCTACAGCAATGCTGGGGGTTCTCTGCCTCCTTTCTGAGCAGAATTTCTCTCCCATCACTGGCTAGGACACTCCACACCAGTCTTGTCCCGTGTCACCAACTTCCCTACTATCAGTCATTCAGGCATAAGTTAGCACCTTCTGCTTTCCTTCTGTCAGCAGTCTCTGGTGTTTCCCTTCAGTGCTATAGCCTGCTCCGATCCTGGGCCATGACAGCCCCAGAAACATCTTCCTGTCCTATTAAAATTTAATTCCTCCTTTGGAATAGAGACTTCTCATCACATACAACCGGATGGATAAATGTTTGCTAAGGTGACAAGGATTGAGTATATTTAATCTTCCTTCCTTCTCTTTAAAAAACTGTGCCGTCGTTGCCTCTTGGCACAGGTACATTAAAATCAATAATGAGCCTTACAAACTGATCTGTGATAAAATATGGTCTATCCTCCTCCACTGAACTGTAATAAGCAGCTTTTTCAAACCCATTCACGTACTTGTGTGCAGCAAAAGGGATGTGATGGCTGTGTGTTGGTTCAAGGAAAGCTCCAGGAGACTTGAAGGACTGAGGTGCCTCCAACCCAAGTGTCCTTCCAGTGGCACAAACCATCCATAGTTAGAAATGGACTTGGAAACTGCCTGGCCTAGAGAGGCATTCCCTATTTATCCTGATCTTAGACCCTCTCTGAAGCTTTGCTCTGTGAGGTAGGGGCCAAGGAAGCTTTGGTCTGACACAGCACTGCAGATCCTTTATTGTGACTTCATTTGCCTGAAATGGATTTTAGTTGGAAAATGCTCATGGGTAGGCATCGGTTCTTCTAATGGGGGACGAACCAGCTTAGATGGGTTCATAACTGGAGCAGGACAAGTCTAATGGGCAAAGATGCAGAACTGAGTTGAGGTGGGACACAGGACTGTCACCCGAGGAGTGACTGAGGCGTGATTGACGCCAGCCTTGCTCTGAAGCAGGTGGAGGCAGACATGAACCTGCATTTATCTTGTCTTACATGACTCTGCTGATCACAAGTGCATTGACTCATCTGAGGGAACCTGTTCGTGCTTCCCCTCTCGGTTCAGCCCATAAAATCTTGAGATCTCATTTTTGCCCTGAAGAAGACGAAAAATATCTTTGGATTTTGGGTTTTGCAAGGAAGGGAACCATCCCCGCTGTGTAGCTTTTCTTTATTTAGCTTAGAGGTCCTGCTTCTCAAATCTTCCTGTATGAAAAGCCCTCAGAGAAGACAGAGCCTATGGAAAGCAGCCCAGCCCAGGCTTACTAACTATTCATCAGCCTCCCCTTTAGAGGAGGCAAATGTTATTATTCCCTGTGCCAAAAGGGAGTGTGAACACATCTGCTCCTCCACCCACCCTCTTGGCACCCCCTCCCCGTGCAAACTCCCACAGCTCACCCTCTGTGGGCTCTGTCACAGCTCCACTGGTGACGACAAAAGGCTGTGTTTGAGCGAGGTCTTGCTCTTCATCCACAGCCCTCTCGGTCGTTGGGATGGGCCCCTTCCCTGGCCTTTGTTTCAGGTTAAGCAAATGTCAGGTTCATTTGGAGGTTCCTCGCCCCCCTGGCTGTGCTGCAGACATTCGTGGTCCTCTCCCAGCCGCAGGGCTCTGACATTTACATCCCAGCCAGGCAGGAGGCGATTGTGGTTCTGTCGGATTTTGCTCATCACCAGTTATGTCCAGCTGCAGAAACAAGCTCAGGTGGCCAAAGCTTATTTTCCTCATTTCCTCTCTCACTTTCTCACATCCACACCCACCCCTGCCTGGTCCTCCACCCTCCCGTCCCACCACTTACCTGCCTGTGGTCGTTTGATGAAATACAAGTTAAAATAAAAAAATCACTAATTTTGTAGAGGGGATTAGAATAGCCTGAATTCCCTTCTCTTCCATGCATGATCATCCCTCCCAACTCTCCCCACCCATTCTGAACCCAGTGGGGAAGATGCTAAAACCCACTGGCAGAGCTGGTGATGAGGAAAGTCTGAGTTTGGGATCTGCCCTGCTCATCTGGGAGATGCTGGGACACGCTGGGTGTCAGGGGTGAGGTAAACTCAGTAAAGAAAGCAGGTTCTGCGTTGCATTTATCCAGTCCAGACACAACAGCAAAGCATAAAAAGGACCTGGCATTTCTCCCTGCTGGAGAATCTCCTGTAAATGGGGCTGTTTGACAAGGGGATGGATTAGGTGGCATCTGGAAGTCCTGTTCACCCCCAGTTCTCTGTGATTCTGCAAGGCTGACATTTAAGGATCAGATCAAGACTGAAACAGTGGCGTCTGCAGGGCTCTGCTGATCACAAACCTCATTCAGATTTGAAAATGAGTCTTGACCAGAGCTATCGATTTCCCTCTTTGCTTTGCTTTCCCAGTGCGTATGCAGATGTGTGTGTTTGCAATTCTAACCTGAAAGACTGAAAGGCACCTCTCCCTCCTCTTCCCAACTTCTGTGCACCTCCCCTTTGAAGCCCCAGTAAGGGACTTCATTAAAAAAAAGCAAACTGCAGCAGTCAGGAAGTGCAAGGGGAGGAGAAATCAGAAGAACTGATGAGGACAGCAAGTGTTTGAAAGCTGAAGAAGAGGAGGAGCTGTGGCAGATGTTGCCAGCTGTTGCTCAGTGCGTGGGTGTCACATCAGCCCACCCCTACAGAGGAGAACAAGCCCACAGATTAAGTCTTTGTGCTGTGACCCTGCTGCTGCTGTCCTGGGCTATTTTAGCTCACACCTCTCGCCAGGCCCTGCCTGTCCTCTTCTCATCCACAATCCTCATCCAGCAGTCGGTCCTGGCTGCTCCGTTCTGTGCTCTGGCCCTGGCTGCTGTGTCCAGTGGCTGCCAGCCAGCTGTGAACAACTGGGGAAAGACATCTTTATTCATAGGATTGGAGCCCTCTAAAATCGTGAAATCAATCCACTCTCTGTTTTGTGTATAAAAGGAAAAAAATCTACTTGTTTTATAGCCTCTTTCTTTTCCCTCTTTCAAATTTGCTTGTTTTCCTGGAATGACACTTTGTTCTATCATCAGAAAGGGAGTGCTGACGTACATTTTTCCTTCTCCATATTACACTGTTCCCTGTGTAAGTTGTCTTTTACCAGCCTCCAGAAGGTTTTCTCTGAGCTGTCAGGATATTCTGAAGCTCCCCCATGCAGAAGCAACTTTCACCTCACACCCCAGCCTTGCCTGTCATGCAAAAAAAATCACGTGAATCCTTCTGATGCCTTCCTTCCCCTTCTTCTCCCATTTGACCAAAGAATATTAGTAAAATAATGAAATATTGCTATAATAGCAAAATACAGAATATTAATTTTAAAAGGAAGTCGTATAGGCAGAAGTGAAAGGCTGGCTGTCCATCTAACCTTAAACCTACCCTGTATGTAAACTCATTATTCCATCTTTATTCTTTCAATCACTGGATATTTTCTCCCTAGGACTTCCACCTTATCCTGTATCTAGCACTGGCACTTTTTGAGAGCGGGCTGGTGAAATGCAGCAGAGGAGTCTGTATCGTCGGACACGTGTTTCATTTTGTGCAGACAGTGATCTTTTCTCATTTGATCTGTGCTGGCTCCTCTGTGACCCCTTTGCTCCAGCTTTTTTTCCTGCTCCTGCTTCCAAAAGTCAGCAGAAGAAAGAGAAAACCCCACAGCCCCCGTAGTTCCAAAGGTGTGACCCTCCCTCCCCAAACTCCCCAGCAGCTGTTCCACCACATGCAAATTTTTACAGCCTATCAATAAAAGGATCTCGAGGCCAAATGGAAATTGAGCAGCTGCTTAAATTGCTTGAGGGGAAATAAAGCCATTCAAAGAGAGTTATTATTATTATTTTAAACATTCAAATCGATTTCAGGCCTCTTTGTTCTGTGAGCCCTTGCCAGGAATCCCTGAGCGCTCCAGCTGCAGGACTGGCAGCTCTGCCTTGGATAACTCAGAACACGGCTGAAAGCCCCACTTCTCACCCCCACCCCCATGTCCCTCCAACCCTCTGGGGTTGTCATTTCCCCAGTCTCCTGTCCCTACCAGGCCACAGCATTGAGAGGATTTTAGCAGGCCAATGTGTTTCCCTGAAAATCCTTTTGCACTGGGTACAAGGGGAAGAGTCCTGGGAAATTTTCCCTCTGCTCAGGGCAGAGTGCAGGGTGAGTCCTTCTCATACTCATGGGGCTGTAAAAAAACCTTTTGTGGGAAGGGGCAGAAACAAGCAGGTCACCAGAGGGGCTTCTCCTCAGCCCCTGCCAGCAGAGTAATCTGAGTGTTGCTGTGTCTAATATTGGCTTTGCATAACGTGATTAATTGATGGATTTTCAGCGTGTGACTAGCACTGCACTGGACTTCAGTGCATTTCCACTTTGAAGACTCTAACTAGAGACCCTCAGCTTAATTTTAGTAATCAATACTGTGACTGGAGCAAGGCTAAGCCGGCCACACGCTCCTTTCAAAGCCACGCGTGCCATTCCTCGTCTTTATTCGCCTTCTCGGTTCCTTGACCGCTGACCTCTCCAGCAGCAATCAGCCTCTCTGGCCCTGTCATTATCCTTGCTGTAATGATGAAATAATAGCTCTGTGCCTCGAGCCAGCCCTCAGGATGGTCCCGAATGCCCATGGCCTGGTGTGCTCGCCAAGGCAGGGGAAGTGCCAGGGGATGCATCGCTGCCCACGGGAGCATCCGCACCTTCAGTGGTCCAGCTCAAATGTCCTTCCTCAGTGGCACTCTGCACAGCCCTCGGGGACAGAGCTGCCAGCAGCTCAGCTTCCAGATGCCATGTGAGCATTCAGGTCCATCCCTTCCCTCAGTATCCCACAGAAAAGTCACTCTGAATGGGTTTGTTGAATGTGTTTATTGTGTTTATTTATTACTTTTTTTGGTGAGGTGCTGGATCCTCATCAGGAGACTTTGGATTCACGCACTGCCCTTGGAAAAAGTGCTTTTTGTCTCCGTGCATCTGCTTACCTGCATTGTCTTTGTGTGTGCGTGTCTTATTAGTGCTGACTGCAAACTTCATTAAGACTGAGGTTGTCTCCTGGAAATATTTGCATAACACTCAGCTGGAAGAGACACCCTCAGCTGTGGGAGTGACTGCACAGGCTGCAAGAACAGGTCACCGCAGGGCATCACACACTGCCCTCCCTTCTGGATGGGGCCCTTCTGCAGAGTTCAGCACCTGCAAGAGCTTCATTTCCACCTGAAATGACCTCGTTCCCACCTGAAATGACCTCGTTCCCACCTGGAAGAACCTCGTTCCCGCCTGTTTCCAGACTCCATAAAGCTGGCAGCCCCTGCGAAATTCAAACTCACTTCCCTGCCCATCCGCCTCTTGTTTGTTTGTTATTTTAATCCTCCCCCCTGTCCGCAGCGTGAAGAGAAAGGGCTGATTGACAGCTTAACTGTTTCGAATCAATAGAAAGAGCACTTGGAGATTAAAGCAATTTAAACAAGGTGTTTGTGTGGAGCTAAAACTGCACTTGAAGGAAACAAGCGCAGGAGCTGAAGGAAGTGGGTCAAGCACAGACACAGGGAACCTGCCTGAGCAGAGGTAAGATTACAGCAATAGGCTGGGATGGCTTTTCATCACAAAGAGATCACTGCTTTCCATAAAGGAGGCCTAATCTCGAAATTGCTTTAGCTTTCCACTGATTGCTCCATCGATTTAGACATGCGGGCCCTGCCCCTCCTTCTATCCGGGTGCTCTAATCTCTGCCACATCTCTCTCGTTCGGGTTGGGATGCGCTGTTTTTGTACCGCGCCTGTAGAGACATCCCTGGCTGCGCCTCCGAGATGTCCCCTGGTGCCCCGGCTTGCCGGGCTGGAGGGCAGAGGCAAAGCCCAGCAGGGCTGTGACTCCTGCCTCTGGCTCATCAGGTACCTCAGGGGCATCTTTGAAACCACTGCAAAGCTCCCATTACGTTTTTTAATCAATGCAAAGGCCCTGTCCCCCTGCTAAATTGCTCGATCTCCTCCCCTTCCCAGGCTTTTAGGTAATTGCTGTAGATGAGCACTGCTGCGCAGCAAGGATAGCTGAGCCAGGGCTATTGATCAATCCAAATATGCTCTTGGCATGGTTTAGAGGAGCTTTACTAACTCACCCAAGGGGCAGATCGGGTTTTTCACGAAAATCAAGCAAATTTCATGTTCTTAGGGCTTTTTGTAGCCCTAACGAGGTGGTAATTGAACCCTGCCCTCCCTGACACCCACTGGGTGATGGCAATAATTTGGGAAATGCCGACCTTTCTCTAGTGACTAGAGGAAAAGGCCAGACAATTGGTTTATTTCATTATTATGATTTCTTGGCAGCTGGAGTTGGAGGGATCCCACTGAGCGTCCCACGAGGGAGCAGCGCCATGGGAAGCAGAAGGGTCAGTTCTGCCCACAGCCACTGAGGATGTGACCCTGTGTGGAAACAACCCTGCAGAAGATACACAGCCTGCTCCAAAGAGCTGGAACTGGAGAGAGAAAGGGGGCTGGGGGAAGCTCAGTGTCAAGGACAGGAAAACCTGCAGTCACAATGTTAAAACCTCCACTAAACCTGCAGGGGTAGATCAGCAAAGCCCCCTGGCCTCCAATGCAGACACAAAGGATGACAGCTTTTGGGGCCACCAAGAAGACAGGAAGTCCTCAGGCCAGTTTTACCCAGGCTTCCAGGGAGCAACTCCCTATTCCTGTCAGTCTCAGGGAGGTAGTATCAGGTCCCAAGTCCTAAGCAAGGAGGTGAGAGCAGCGTGGGT
Organism: Dicrurus megarhynchus; assembly: GCA_013399195.1. Lineage (NCBI taxonomy): Eukaryota > Metazoa > Chordata > Aves > Passeriformes > Dicruridae > Dicrurus > Dicrurus megarhynchus. The sequence goes on from VXAD01007406.1 coordinate 237,992, forward strand.
GGTAAATTATTGCTTACTTTCCGTGTCCCCAGGAGCATGCAGGGGGTTTCTGCCTCCCTGGCTTCACTAGAGCATCAGGTAGAAACACCTGCTGCTTTGGTGGGGTGGCTGAGCGGGTTTTGAAGGCCACCACAGCACTGCTGCACCCTCCTTCCAAGCATTTATTATTGTCTTGGTGACAGGTGAGCAGCTGACAGAGTAACTCAGCTGGTGCCACCAGGGCTGTCACAGCTCTGGGCAGCTGCTGTGCCTGACAAGGCAGGGCCCATCTTCCTGGGGGATGTGGTGTTTGCACTGAGGTGCTGTCACCTGGCTCGTGAGCTCCATGTCAAAGCTTTCAGCTGCCCTGTCCTGTGCTCCCGGCAGTGCTTGCCCTGAGGCACAGCCAGCAAAGCTCCTGGAGCGTGGGTGAGTTCATTTATCTTGGTATGGGACATGAGCAGGGCCAGGTTTGAACAACCTGGTCTGCTGCAAGGTGTTCCTGCCCATGGCAGGGGCTGGAAGGAGGTGATTTTTAAGGTCACTTCCAATCCAGAGCAGTCTGTGATTCTATGCCTCAGGCAGCTGGACAGGTTTGCAGGAGTTCAGACTCCTCCTGCACAGACACAAGGAGCTCTCCTGCGCTGTGAGTGCCGTGGCTGATCTCTGAGTCAGGGATCACCGTCATTACTTGCCACAGCATCACTTGGAATATGTTTTGCTGGAAGTCCTGCCTGGTGTCTGACCCATGCCTTTGAAATGCACAGCTTGCTCTGCAGAGAGGGGACAGTGGCCCGTGTGTGCAGGGGCAGGACTTTTGGAGATGATTAATTATAAGGAGCTTTATTTAACCAGAGGCTGAAGGTCTGAGCAGGGTGTTGGTTGCTGTGTAGAGTCCAGAGTCACCCAGGCACTGACAGGGACTCACAAGCTGTGAAACACAGCCCTAGCACAGGCTGGCACTGGTGGAAGGTCTCCAGCTGAACCACTGCCAACTTGGGCTCCTGCCACGCAGGGTCCAGCCTGCAGCTCCTCTCTGCTGTGCAGATGGGCTGGAGCTGGGGACTCCGGGGTGCACCCACAGCCTGTGGGTTCACAACACTCCATCAGTCTGACACGGGGACCCTGTGGCTGCAGATCCTCCCACCCGCAGCAGCGCTGGGAGCTGGGAGCAAGCTCCGTCCAAATCCACCCAGGAGAGGGGGAGATACACTCCTGGAAAGCTGGCTCTGCCCCAAAGACCCTGCTTCTCATTTCCTGGCAGGTGTCAGCCATGCAGGTTGCTCAGAGGGCAGGGGAGTTTTGCATGGAGACAGCGAAAATTTGGGATTAATTCAGCAGCAACAAATCTTCTACAAAACCAGCAGCCTCCTGTGGGCTACTCCCTTTGAAATGGGCTGGGAGCCTGCTGGAGATGGGGAGGGAAAAGTGTCACATTTGCAGCTTTTACCCCCTTCCCTGAGACACGCGTTGCAAATCCTGGGCTTGTGCCATCCCTCCCTGCCCACCCGGAGCCGGAGCACATCCCTGATGTGCCAGCTGACAGATTCAGCAGTGACAGATTAGCTGAGCTGGAGAAAGGCCATTTGGACCCCGGGATGCTGGCAGAAGAGTCCAGCATCCGGGAGCACACGGAGCAGAGAGGTGTGTGCTCCTCTGGGAACCTCAGGGGAGCCAGAAAACCCCCGGAAGCAGGAAGGGACATTGAGCCATGGGGATGGATAAAGGATATTTCCCTACAGGTCCTGGAGCTGGCTGCTCCTACCTAAGGCCTTTTGGGTGGTTTGAAGGCTAATCTCCCGCCTGGAAAATGCTCCCCAGCACATTTTCGCTGTTGGCATCCATCCGTGTTTCCCCATGAGCACAGGCAAGTTTTCAGCCACGCAGAGCAGGGGGGAACTCGCCCTGGGAGCCACTTCCCCACATCCCACGTTCTGGCAAAGGCTTCCACATGGAAAGGAGCGGCTGTAGGGAGATGCAGGTGTGATTGCACGGGTTGGGAGCGATGTTAGGGAGACGTGAGAACAAAGCAAGGTCAGCTGTGACACCTCTTGGTGCAGCAGCAGAGGATGCTTTTGCATTGCCAGCCACTCATCTGTGCCAGTTTGCACCAGCTGAGCACCTGGGCCATGCATTCTGTGTGCTCATGGCATACAAAACATTTCACATTTCACTGTGTTGGTTGTGAAAAATAGAAAGAATTGTATTGGAGCTAAGGACGGATATCTTCGACAACATGCCGAATAAATACGGTGCCTTATTTATGAGACTTTAATTCTCCACCAAATTAGAACCTGACTAAAACATGAATCTATTCCCCAGTTTCTCACACAACACAGGAAACAATGCCTGTTTAAATGCAGATTAATTCAATTTTTGAATGTAAAGGCAGGTGGAAAACACACTGAATTCCCATGTGTGTCTAATTCTTACGACTGTGACATTCTTAGGAATGTCTCCATTTATCTTCTGGGGAGAAGGTGCAGCTCAGCACCTGATGGTGCAGATGAACCATAAACCAAGGGAGATGGAGATACCCAGGGCAGTGTCCCGGTTGCTCACTGTGCATGCCACATCCATGACATCCTTCCCGGACTCAATCTGCCCTCCTGTCATCGCCTTCCTCACCTGAACATGAGGAGTTTTTGTGTAGACAGCAGGGGCACGACACTGGGAATGAAATGCCATGGCTCTCCCTGGGAAAAAGCAAACTGTGACAGGAGCTCCAGATTTCCCAGCTCATCTCTCTCATGGATCTGTGAAAATCTAGAGGGTGAAGTGACTCGCACAGAGGCGTCAGGCTGCTCCTGATGCTCTTTGCCTCTATGGAAATGGAGTTCCCTCCTTGCTTTTAGGAAGCCTGGGAAGTATTGCCTTCTGTGGAAGTGGTTCCCTGTGGGGAGAGTGCCCTGCTGAACACCCTCTGCTCTCATTCCGACCACGAGGCCCAGGCTGTGAGAGTCAGCTGCAAAAATCCTCAGTGGGAAGAGGGAGCTTTAGTAGAAGGCCACCAAAACAGCACTGCCTTTCTCCTTGTCTGCTGCTGGCCAGTCCCAGCAGAGCTGGAGGAGTGGGGGATTCTGTGGCTGTTGCATTCCAGGGTGCAGGCAGTGAGGATTTCCTTAAGCCAATAAAGCAGGGGGCCCTGGGAGCCTGCAAGGAAAGCCGGTGTTGTTCAGCAAACTGAAGGAGTAGGGTTCTGGCCGTGCCTCACTGCACCACTGAGCACCTGCACACATTCTGAGGGCTGCCAGCAGGCAATTCCAGGGGTAATGGCAATAACCCAGCCTGATACAGCTCCCAGGCGTGTGAAAGGTGATGGGAGAAGATGGGGAAATTTCCTTCCTAAGGCTATTCTTTCTGTGCATTCTCAGGTCTGAGATTTCCATTCCCCCATTCACAGGTATAATGACATGCTCTTAATGGCTGTAAAATTACAGAGCTCTTTCTTAACTCCAGCTCCAGCACATCACTCTCTGACCTCCTGCAGCAGTGAATTACATGAACTGACTACACAGTACATCAGCTCTGGTGGTGGGTGTTTTTTTTCTTTTGACCTGTATTAAATTTGCCCAACCATTAATCTAATCGAATAAGATCACAGTTTCCATATTATGATTCCAAGGCAAGGAGAGCAATAAATTCCTGTTCACTAAGACTCTCATAATTCTGAAATACTCCTGCCATTAATATTCCTCCCCAGGGTAAATACCTTCTGAGAATTCCTGCCACATGGGGTGGCCATAGACAAACCCCATTTAGGTCTTCAGTTACTTTTGTTTCCCCTCAATTTTTCAATCTCAATTAAACATTGACATCTTCCCCAGTGTGAAATGGCCCCGAACACCCTGTGCTAGAGTCTAAGTATATCCAGGTTAGATTTGGCCAAATATTTCCTTCAACACCTGGGAGACATGGGCACAGGCTCTTTACCTCATGCAGAAAATTCAAATCCAATTTCCCAAAGATCAAATATCTTTCTGCCCCCTGAAGCAGCAGAGCTGTCCTGTGACTGTCCATTGATTCCCTCATGCCTGGGGAAACACTTGAAAGCCCCTTTGCTGTCAGAATTATGATGATCTAATGTGACCCAATCAGTAAATGCTTACTTTGAGTTGAATCTGTTGCTGGATTAATTTTACAAGAGCCCAGTGGGTGTTTCACCACTTTGGAGTATCAAACCCAGGACTCCCAAAATGTTTCAAAAAGCAGAAAGTGACCCCATCCTCTTGTTGGTGAATAACACATTGGACAGCTTATTCCTGACATCATATTAACCAAGGTGGATCTTTCCTTCTGCTCATCCTCCTCCTCCTTGGATGCTCTGATCTTTGCTGCTTTCAGAACTCTCCTCTCCTGTCTGTTGATCTTTCACCCTCTGATCACTCTGCCTCAGTCAACAAACCCCACCTTCGGCACAATCAGGTCACCTAAAAGCATTTTTGAGCTGGGCAGTCCAGTCCCATCTCTACAATAATCCTGCCCTGAGATTGCAGGGAATCTCGGAGCAATCTGAAAAGGCAGGAGAGTGTCATTAGCCACGTTTCACAGATGGCAGGCACGGGGAAGGAAATGATTTATTTGAAGTCATACCTCAAGGCAGAGATGGAGGCAGGGAAGGAAGGCAGGAGTCCTGATTTGCAGTTCTGTGATGGAGTGTAAGGGGAACCCACGGGGTGCTTACAAGTCTCTCCAGGTACAGGGAACGCCAGGGCTGCTCTGGCAGAGCTGGCTGCTGGCCAGCTGGAGAAAGAGAGCACATATGGGGCCCAGCTGAAAGAAATTAAATCCTTCCCTGGGAGTTCCATACTTAATTGGCTGCTTTATGACCAAGTCAGCTAACAGAAATCTTGGGCTACATCCCTTTGCTGCAGCTGAGCAGGCTGTGAAGCCCAAAGCAAGTCCTATAAACACTGCTTGAGCCTCCAGAGATCCCAATCTGCTTTGTGCTTAGCAAAATGTGTCCCTTCCTCCATGAGATTAGGGTTTTCTTCTTTATTACCTTTATTTTCTTTTTCTTTTTTTTTTTTTTTTTTTCCTATGGACTCATTCAGTGGCATTGACAAGGGAAACAACCAAGAGGAGATTTGGAGAGGCTGTGAGATTTCTGTGTGGAAAAATGCAAATGTTTTCCCACCACTCCCCCTGCATACACCTTCCAAGCCAGCTCCAGGTCATCAAGAGGGACCTACACACCAGGCAGGCTCTGAAGAGCTCTATCAAGAAACCTTCTGACCCTACCAGAACATGACTCGTGCCCATGGTTTCCTTTTCTCTGCTTGTATCTCCCATTTGCTTTTCAGTACTGGCAGCACTTTGCTTATAAAATTCCTTTTCTCCTCCAGTCTCTTTTCTTCTCCCTCCCTGTCCCCTCCTGGGCTAAGCCCCAGCACCACTGTGCCCAGGCAGCGTGGCAAGGGCGGCTGTACAAATGGAATGCGGGGACTCATGGAGTTTGAGTTACTTTTTAGAGGCACAATTACAGCCCTTGGGGAGCTGGGTTGAATCCTGGGGTCCATCACTGAGCTGGGGGAGGCTGTAGGGACCAGAGTGAACGCCCTACACAGACCACAATAACCAGGATAAAATGCAGAAAACCAGCAAAGGTCTCCCTGCAGCCGGTTGCTCTGACAGACACGTGCCAGCCCTTGCTTAGAGCAGAGCTCTGGGGCCTTACAACTGCACAAGGTGGTGGGAAAAGGGACAAGGAACAAGGAGGGGAGGCACAAGCCTTGTGATGGAAGAGGCAGGAGACAGGCAGGAGGATGCTGGAGCTGCGTGGCACGGGGAGGGTCTGCACCAGCAAGGAAAGCAGACATCCAACATGCAGCACCCGTGGGGAGCAGTCTGCACTCCCAGCACCCTGATCACTGCTGCCACCAGCCCGGGACACAGCCCCGTGCCACCCTCCCCTCTGGAGTGTCTCAGCTCTGGGTGAGCTGCATGCACCCTGCTGCTGGACACACCTCAGTGCTGGAAAGCATCTCCTGCTCTAAAAACCCCCCTGAATGCAGGCCTCTGGCTGGCAGTGAAGACATGCCCCTGTTCTTTTTCCCTTCCCCATCTTCAGGGCTGCAAGGAGCAAATCCAGCCTCTTCCCGAGTGTGGAAATGCAACCTGCAGAGCGTGGTGGTTGAAAGGGCAGAGCAGGGCCCTGCCTCCCACAGTTTGTTTCAAGTTTGTTTGTCTCAAAATGCCTTCAGTGTTTTAGACTTTCACTGTTGTCAAAGGTGGCAGACAGGGCAGTGCTGTTATTCTGCTAAAGGGAGAGAAATAAGAATAAGAATAAAAATAATAACCATGTGCCTTCAGTGTGACTCAGAATCACAGGAGACAGTACAGGATAAAGAAGGACCTGGGACCTCATCTGCTGTTGCCCTGTGTGAATCCAGAGGGTTCTGTAACATTTTAAATATCAAATACAGCCTCAGGTAGTCTGATGAAGTCTGATTCTTCCCTGTCAAGCACCCAGATATCAAGAGACCGAGTCCTTCCTCTGCACAGGTTTGGGCTATATTTTGGAAATGATTAAATGGTGTTACTTTATTTTTCCCAAGGTCCCTAATCCAAATGCTTTGGCACCTCCAGAAATGATACTCTGAGAATTTGCTTCACCAGGCAACACAGATACCCTCAGCAGTGAGTTATTTGCTCTTCTTTTGCAGGCAGGGGAGAGAAACTGATGCCTCTGGGGTGCAATCCATCCTGAGCTGGTGTCCACAGCAGGTAAAATGAATCATGCCCTTGACACGCCTCTTGCATCCATGGCCTGGAAAAGGCAGCCTGGTGCAATGGAGCCAGACAAACACTGTGGACATCCAGAGTGAAGAGAGGAGGCTCTCCAGGCTCTTCACGAGAGACACTCCAGAAGAAAGCAGCCAGGAAGGATTATCTGGGGACATTTACACACCTTTGTATGGATAGTTTGTGCCATTCCCCTCTCCTTCAGCTGTTGCCACCCGTGCTGCTGGCACAGAGCACCAGGTCAGCTTTTTGGGGGCAGCCTCAAAGGGTGGGCTCCAGGTCTCCTCCACCCCACCCTCACAGGGACCTTCCCAGGGACACTTGGCTGCTCTTGCAGCGGCCTCATGATGGAGCCAGAGCCGTGCACAGCCCCGGAGAGCCAGGGGATCCCACCTGCCAGGGACGGGGCGGGAGCATCCATGCAGCTCCTGTAATTTCTCTAATAGCTTTCTTGGGCTTGATAGATATTGAAGGAAGCTTGTTGCCGGGGCAATTTCCATGGAGAGATAATAAGAGATCATTTTCAAGTGAGCAAAACTTTAATGGCCCATTCTGGTAATGAGGCAGCAAGGAGAGTAATGACCGGAGACCTCGGAGCGAGAGCACATCCTGAGAGCGGGGAGAACTCTCAGTTCACTGCTCAAGGCAGACTTTGGAGGCCTGGTCTGTGTCCCCTTCAGTTCAGCCCAGTGTGCTGCTGATTACAGGGAGAGGAAGATTAAGGTCCAAGTGTTGGTAGTGGGGCTGGATGGCTCCATGGAGACGCCCCAGCGAATTCACTGGGAAGCAGGAAGACTCTGCAGGGCTCAGGCACCAAAGGCTCCAATCTTTTCCTTCAGCAGAAGACAAATTGGAGAAAAAAGTCAAAGGAGAGCTGGGTACTCCTGAGCACAATCATGGGGTTTCTCTCTGAAAACAACAGGAAATATTTTAGGCTGTGTGGGTTAAGAGACCGTGTTCCTGGAGACGGGAGGGAAAGCGTTGAGGGTGAAGGTCCTGTCTGGTTTAAGCTCTGTGTTCTGAGCTCGACCTCTGCAGAAACCCTTAGGAAGCAGACTGAAATTCAGGGATGGTGGTAGAAGCAGAGAGTGCAAAGGTAGAGATCAAGGGTTCATGAATAGGGAAAGACAATGATAAAGGAAGACTAAAAAAATCCCACTTATTCCATTAGGTTTTAGATCCAAGGAGGGTCTATACCCATTCCTTTGGCAAATTCTGTGAGTGTAAATACTGAACTCAGCAGCCAGTGTAAACATTAAAGCCACTTCTGAATCAGGAGAGCAGAATGTCCCCATATTAGATCACTGCAAAGTCACAGATTGCGAAAGACCATGGAGAACCTGTGTGGGCCCAACGCCACCTAAGGCCCAGGGCTGTGCTTTCTAGTCAGTTCTGAATGTCTAAACTGAAGAAAACTTGCCCAGGAACTAAAGTACAGACGAGGCTCTGGATTTCCTGCCTCCTCCTGGAGGTACGAAGCACTTTCATGCCTCTCCACTCCTTGAATTCATCTCTGCAGCTTGGTTTTGGCAGTGCATTTAGGGAGGGCTCTCAGTCAGCTGCTTCTTAAGGGCAGCCAAAGCCAGTTGCTGTTTACCTCCTCTCAAAAGAAGGAAGGTGAAGGGTCTTCTTTGCTCCAGCCTTGTTAATGGTTGTTTCATTAATCACAGCTTTCCCTTCAAAACCAGAGACAATCTGTCCAATTAACATTAAAGCTCTGGCAGTCGCTTGTGACAGTGGGGAACTTTGCGAGCGGCACTTTGACAAGCTTCTCTATAAGTTTCGTATTTTTAAAGGTGCTCACAAACAAACCAGCCCAGTCTCACCTCGTTAATCCCCTCTGCTCCCAGCCTCCTTCCTAGTCACTTTTACGGTGAATCCCAGCAGGCATAGGGTCCCACAGTGCTCCTCCCAGACCTCTGGGGTTGTGTAGGCATTCCTTTGTACCACACCCCGACGCTGGACTGCACCTCAGCTGAGGTCAGAAAGAATTGTCATTTTAAAGCGCAGGCCCAGCAGAAAAGGTCACTAATAACGTCTTGTCTCCAAATGCCACGTGATCAGAGAACAGTAGGAGTAGTAATGCACAGAGAAAAAGTTACCCAGTTAACTCCAAGCCTCTTGGTCTAACCTTGACTGGAGATTTCAAAGTGAATCTTGAAGGGAAGAACAATTAAATACGCAGAGATAAAGGGGAAATGAGATAAGATGCAACATGGGTTTACGAAATGTAGATTGTGTCAGACGAACATGATAGCTTTGTTTTGATAAGATACCTGATTCTCTAGACAAAGGAAATGCTGCTGATCTCCTTTATCTAGGCTTCAGTCAGGTATCTGATAGGTGCCATGTGGGAAATTATTAGTGAAGCTGAAGGAGAGGAGGATTAGTAAACTGTAAGGTGAGGTGCAACTCTCTGGAGGGAATTTACCAAAAGAGTTTCTCACAGAGCTGTTTGGGAACTGATCTTTTCTTCCTGTGGATGATCTTGGCAATGAAAGCAGGATCCTGAGGCTAAAATCACCCAGTGACACAGAACTGGAAGTTTTGACAACGCAGAGAAGAATGAGAGTACAAGTCTGAAAGAACTAAGTGACCTTGAGAAATCAGAATAATTGAAATGAGAGGGCAAACAGAAAGTTTGAGATGACAGGTCGGGAATGAGGACTTGTGATAGTCTGAGGTATACTGCAGGAGATGATGAGCAGCAAATGGTCAAGGACTCTGTGGTCTGAGTGACTGCAGCCTGACCCAGATGCCAAAGAGGCAAAGAAAGGCAAATGCTATCCTTGGGTGTATCAGGAGGGGTATTTCAGCAAATATAGACAAAAAATGGTGTCACCGACCGTGTCTGGCTTCTTAAGGTCAGGGTGGATAAGCTTAACCTTGCTTGAATGCAGAGGAGGGCTGGAAAATGGAAAACAGAACACTTACAGGAGGTCAGAAGAGACAGGAACAGCATGTGTGATTTGGTGAAAGACAGACTGACATGGGAGAAGCTCCAGAGAGGTAAAATGGCTCCAGGAGCTGTTGGGATACAGCTCCTGAAGCAGCTGTGGCACGAACACAGTGAGAACACGTCAGGAGAAGAGGTTCCCTGCCTGCTGGTGCAAGATGCAGAGAGAAAAGAGAAGGTTTGAGGTCTGAGCTTCTCCTTTCACACCTGCAATGACAAGGACTGCCCTTTCTAGCCAGAAGGTCCCTGACATTCCTCTGCTTCCGGGCAGGGCTCTTTCCTATGAGTTCTTCCCCGTACTCTGAACAGCTTTCTCATTCCTGACGCTCCCGAGAATCCCTCCAGGCTCCTGACAGAGTCAGAACATCTGCGTGGGAAACCGAAGTGATGATTGCAGCACACATAAGAAAATCTCAAGTCTGATGTAGCCAGAACAGGTGAGAAAACCAGGAAAAACAGGTCAGGAGAGGAGTTAGCCCGGTGTGAGAACACAGACTGTCTGTCCAGGCTCACGGTGATCCGCCTGCTGTCCTGTGCTATCGGCTTTTACTGCTCCCTGTTAGCATTTCCTGCCACTTGCTTCCTACTTTACATCAACACAGGACAATCCCTTCTGTATTTTGCTGTCTAAAGCCGCCTAAAGCTGTAAACTGGCATTTGGAACCCAGCGTGCTGATAACACTCGCGCGGTGCATGTTTTCCCCTCCTGTCTGTTGCTCCTGTATTAGAGTCATTTTAACTCGAATAAGCCCTTTTCTTTGGCTTTCTGTTTGCCTCATTTTCAGGCCTTTTGTGAAACTGGGACAAGCGCTTCCTGATGAACTGACTGTGGATTTGAGGAGCTCGCTGGGAAGGCTATTTACCGGGTGGGTATGAACTGGGCTTAAATCTGAAGGGGCTGCTAATGCCTCGTCTGGCACAGGGCTACCACACGTGTCACAGCTTTGATTATTGCTTCCTGCCATGCTGGGAGGTCAATGTGAGATGAGAGAAGATTGGGAAACAGTCAGATTTGAGCAATCAAGGTGATACATCCCTGGATGGGGCTGGGAGGGAGAGTGGGGAAGGCTGTGGTGAGCCTGCAGGTTTTCCTTCTCAGCGCTGGGCCAGCAGCGCACATGCTGTAATTACATGGAGATGCTGGTGTCCTGGGGAGAAAGCTGTTTTAGTGAAATTCTTGCAAAGTTTTTCCCCCTGCTGCGATGATTACATTAACAGGTGCCAGGCACCGGGGAGCCTGGTGGGCCCTGAGGAAGGAAGAGGCAGGAGCTGAGATTTAGAGATTCTCAGTGAGCGACTTGTTGCCTATTAAAAAATGCAACCCAAGAACTGCATCACGCCTTAGACATGGGTCTGTCTGTCTGTCTGTCTGCCCCACCTCTTACACATGATACCTTCCAGTCCTTTTGGTGTACCTGCTCCCCTGTGTGTTGGGAGTTCTGCTAAATCCTAATTGTCACTGTTCTGTGCTCTGTCTGCAGCTCCCAGCTTTTGTAATCCGAGTTCTTTTCATGCACAGCACGGTGGGCAGGACTGGGATTGGGGTCTTAGCTCAGAGGGGCTGGGGACAGGCAGTGAGTGCAGCAAGGGGCACCTTCACTCCCACACTGTTCTCATGCAAGGCCAGTTGTCCCAGCTGGTGACAATTCTGTGCCTACAGAGTGGCTTCCACACTCTCCTGAACCCACCCTTGCCATACCTCCTTCAAACCACCACAATCTGTATTTTTCAGAGCAGGAAACTTAAGCACAGGCAGTGAAAGTGGTCCAAAGGCAGTGTTTGCAAACGTAAAAAGTACCCTGGAGTTTTTAGCAGTTGGTGCTTGAATCAACATTAGATGAATCCAATCCCTGTGTGACAGGAGCATCCTTCCCCCACTCCATCAGAGGTGCCTCAGTCCAGCCCCAGGTATGTGCCCAGTGGCTTCTGTGTCCCCTACTCCTGGCCCTGACCTTCTCCTTGCCCCAGCTGTCCCTAGAGCAGGTCTGGATGGGGAGCACAGCTCTGCTCTTGCCCAAATCCTCTTTCAGACGCTCATGTAGAGTGCCAGGCTTTCTCTCCCTGCCTGTGTAGAGCTGCCAGAGCAGGAAGCCCTCCTCCCTTTCCTGTGGGAACTCCGTGTTGGCAGATGGGTGGTGAAACTCTGAGTGTCAGTATTTGTCCCCTCCAGAAAAGGTCAATGCCCAGCACTTGAGGGCCGTGGCACCACGGCCTTTTCAAAGCTCGGACAGATGGCAGTGGCTCTGCAGAGAAAGGCCAGGGCAGGAGGGCAGCTGGCAGCCTTTCCAGGAGTCTGTTAGTGTGGCAGGACGTACAAGGCTCCCAGACGTGTTTATGGACAGCTCCTCAGCTGCTCAGAGCTGGTTCACAGCCGGTGACCTCAGGGGGGCTGCAGTGCTTGAAGCAGTGCTCAGTCCTCGTCGCTTCTCTGACTCTGCTTGAACCTGAGTCAGCAGTGCCCTGGCAGCCCAAAGGGCCACCCCTGTCCTGGAGGGCATCAGGCCCAGCATCACCAGCTGGTCGAAGGAGGGCATTGTCCCGCTCTGCTCTGGGCTGGGGTGGCCTCACCTCGAGTGCTGGGGGCAGTTTTGGGCACCACAATATAAAAAAAGATCTAAAGCTGTGAGAAAGTGTCCAAAGGAGGGCCATGAGGATGGTGAAGGGTCTGGAGGGGCCATAAGAGGACTGGCTGAGGGCACTTGGCTTGTGCAGCCTGGAGAAGAGAAAACTGGGGGGAGACATTGGGGTCTGCAGCTCCAATCTCTGCTCCTTGGGACAGGGACAGCACCCAGGGAATGGCTGGAGCTGGGCCAGGGCAGGCTCAGGCTGAGAGCAGGGAAAGGTTCTTCCCCCAGAGGGTGCTGGGCACTGCCCAGGCTCCCCAGGGAATGGGCACGGCCCCGAGGCTGCCAGAGCTCCAGGAGCGTTTGGACAGCGCTGCCAGGGATGCCCAGGGTGGGGTTGTTGGGGGGTCTGGGCAGGGCCAGGAGCTGGACTCTGGTCCTTGTGGGTCCCTTCCCAGTCAGGATATTCCATGGTTCTGTGACTCCTCCCCACTCTGAGACCTTAACTCATTTTCTAATCACACTCCAAAGGTCTGACTTTCCTCTCCCTGGTGTTTAAAGAGTTCCACCGCCACACAGGAGAGGTAAGAGATGGATCCATTTCTCATCTCTCCATCTGAGCCATCCAATCTTATTGTCCATCCTGACCTGGACCCAAGGCTGTAGAGCAGAGGGGACAGGTTTGCTGCCTGCTGAGTGCCCTGCATGAGACCACTGCTGGGGAGCATGAAAAGAGGTCAGAACGGAACTTGCAGGTGATGCACAGTGCTGCCCCTCTCAAAAAGATGCCCTGCTAAGAAACGTCCTTGATATGAAGGCAAAATCTAAATTATATTTGCTTTTCAAAGCCCATCTACATCTCACTCTGTGTCAGGATAAGAATTACCTTCCCCCTGTATCAGTATTGCAAAAACAGGCTGCAGGTGTACGGCTCAGAAAAAACCCAAATTATATAGCCCAGGGTCCTAGCAGCTGTATTTTCCATGTGATTTTTGGATGTCTTGGTTTCAGGGTGAGACATGAAGGTCTTTGCTGTCTGTGTGAACTCAGTGAAATGCTGGTCTCCACACCACAGATTTAGGGATGCTCAGGTGCACAACGGAATTGGGACCCAGATCCAGAGCTATTCTAGAGGCAAGGACAATGGACAAAGCAGATCCCCTGCTCTCTAGAGAACCCACTTGGGTAAAATTACCTTCCTGGCCAAACAAGATGAAGCATGGAGCAGCTTTAATTTGTGCGTTACATTCTTGTTAATAACAATATCTAATTAAAACATCTGGTGACAACTTAATGGGCAGAAAAGCAAAAAAATCAAGGAGGCTTTATTGAATTTTTCTTTCAACTCCAGCTCTTCAGGTCTGAATGAATCCATCATTGTGCCTTGTTTGCCTGATTCTCTCTTCAGCGTAGCCATGTAAGTTGTAGCTTTATTGTCTAGAAACCTTCCTTAAATTAAACTAGTCATTCTTATGAAGATGATTGCTTGAAGGGGAGATTAACCTTTACGATGTGATGATGGAAGCTGTTGTTCATTTCAAGAGCCCCTGAAGATTGCTGGGAGCTGGAAGTGATGGAAACTGGACTGGGATTTGGCACCACAGATGAGAGGTAAGAATGGAGTTTGTCTTTGATGGGGCTCCTCATGCTGATTGTATTGCAGGATTATTGTTTGGGTATTATTAAAAAAAAAAAAAAGGAAATATATATATATATATTTAGAACAGCCTAAATCTTATTTGTATGTGTGTGCAGCATCTCATGCAATAAGATCCCTATCCCTGTCTGGGAACTTTATGTGGTCCTAAATAAGAGCAGGGTGATTTATCAATAGCAGAGTGGTGGGTTTAGTTTGTTACATGCTGAGCATTCCCTCTCCTTCTGCTGCTGCCTTGTGGACGAGACAGCCACGTTGTCCACAGCCTCCTGCAGATAAAAAGCCCTTGGGATTATTGTTCCTACTATCTTTTAATAAGGAGGACATGAAGGCTGTGCCTATCAATGTTACAAGCCCTGGCCCCTCAGATTGTGTCACCGCTACAGCCCAAAAGGACAACCCGGACTGTGCAGGTGGAGCTGCACCCTCGGGGAGGGAAGCAGAGCTCCCGGGACAGTTCAACCACAGCAAAGCCAAACCCTCACAAAGGTTGTACACGCCCAGCAAGGTGTAGCCCTGACTAAACAGCTCCGTGTGAAATGACACAAAGTTGTTTTCAAGCTCTTCTGTGTGTGATTGATCTCCTGTAACAGGACATGTGCAATTAGCCAGCAGCTCTGCTATTAATAACTATCCCTGAGCATGTGGATGAAATGAATTGGTGTCTCTGTGGATTATTGCCTTTCTCCGTCTGACACTTCTCTAGATGAGTGATACAGAACAAAAAGGGAATTTTAAGAGTATATAATTGAGTGTGTATTAGGGTTTATGAAGAGATTCCTACAATAACTGTCATGTTCCACCTGATGGAGTAGCTGTTATGTGAACATGCCAAAGAACCACTTTCCTTGCTGTGATCTTTGTTCTCACTTGCTTTGCCTGCATTATCTGAAAATCTCCTTCAGCTGGTGCCACTGAATGCAGCCTGAGTAAAGACCTGAGTGCAAAATAAGGACAGGAATAAAGAATGAGGTGAACACTTACTGTCAGAGGCCTCAAACCGGGCACCAAAGTGAAAGGAGGCCCGCTGTTTCAGAGGCAGGTAGCTTGTGCTGCTTCCACCAGTGCCAGATCCTTTGGAAATCAGGACACCTCGATTTATATCCTGGTGGAAACCGAAGGCCCAGGTGCCAGTGCGCTGCCAAACCTCTGCTCCAACAGGAACAGCTACATCAGCAGAGGAAGCACTGGGAAGAGAATGGAGGCGTGGAGGGATGAAGTGACTTGCTTTGTGTGTCACAGCAGGCGGGTGGCACAACCAGGGCAGGAGCTCTGGGTGCTGGGTGTCCCAGATCCTCAGCTGGAGAGTCCTGGCAGGGTTATCCTGTTGCCAGTGTGAGGAAAAGTGATTCCTCAGAGATGAAAACTTACATGTGGTCTTAAACGTGGTTCCGTGGAGGATCCAGCAAGGTGGAAGCTGAACCTTTATGTGCCAGTTAGTGGCCTTTGCTGAGGGTGTGCTGTGATACCCAACGACAGCCAAAGCTGGGGGGTCTCTGGGACCACCCCATGCCCGGGGGAGAAGGGGGAGATTTGCTTTCCCACTCTTTGAGGCCTTGCTGTGTGTCACTGAGCTTCTCAACAGAGACATATGCTCCTCTCACCTACATGCCAACAAAACATCTTGGCTCTGAGGAGCAGGAATCCTACTGGGATTTGGTGGTGTTGGGGTGCTGTCATTACATTTACATCCAGCAACACAGATGAAGCTCCCTTTGCATCCCAGCTTTACCATCAGCAGCCCAGACCTTTTTCCATTGTTGCCCTGGATTTTTCCATCCTATTTTCTTTCTCTGGCCTTACTTCTTTTCCCCCCTCCATTTTTCAGTTTGGCTTGTCACACACACAGGGAATCACACACTCAATCCTCCCAGAGCCTCGGGCCTGCCAGCAGATCTCGAATGCAGTGGGGCTGAGGGATGCCCTGTCACCTCCTGCCCCTCCACGTCCCCCCTGCCCTATTCCCCACTGATCTATTGCAAAGGACAGGTAACCTCAGCCAGAAAGATGGATGCCACAATTACAATCCCCTTTTCAGCAGCTCTTTCCCCTTGCCTCTTCCTGATGGAAATCGTGGGCAAGAAAAATCTATTATTACTCTCCAAATCATATCAAATATTTATCAGGGTAATTCTCTAGTTATCACCACCGATTGCAAGCCTCAGTCACGTACTAAATCTTGTTAGTGTCATCCTTGGGAACGTGGCTCGTCTGTCTCCTCAGCCGAGTGCTGCACAAGCCAGGCTGCCCCAGGGGAACCTGGCTTGTGGAAAAGCTGTGGGGAAGGAGGCGGAGGAGGCGATCAGAGATGGGCACGAGCTTCCCAAATCCCCAAATTCTCCCAGGGCAGGAGGTGAGCTCCGCTCAGGGTGGGGCAGGCAGGTTGGGTGTGGGAAGGGGAGGTCAGCTGGGCCACACTGAGTGATCTGACGGTGATGTTCAGCTCCTTCCTAATCAGAAACTGCCTGAAACAAGCCCAAAAAGCGAGGTGTGTTCTTGGCCAGGAGTTACCCAGGGCTGTGTGAGGAGTCAGTGGCAGAGACCAGAACACAGCTCAGGGTCTCTGGCTCTGATGACACGATTGCTCCTTTTGGAGCTCTGTGGCTGGCTGCAAGCAGCACTGTCCTGGGGGGGTCCTGTAAGTCAGGGCAACCTTGACATCCCCACCAGCCATGCCAGGGAGCCTCCCCTTCCACCCATCCCGTGCAGGACTAGCAAATGAGGCCGCTTGAGCTGGGCTTTTGTTGTCGTGGTTCTTGGCACCAATACGTTTCCAGATTGTACCTATTTTTAAACTCTTTATTGGGTCAGATCTGGACAGCTTGGAGACTTCAGCTCTTCCCTCTCTCTACCCCTGTGCGCACAACTTCTTGCTGCAAAGGGAAGAAATGAGCAGCAAATTTCCTCTGCCAGAACCAATCAGTCTGGCACCTGTCATCAGCATCACAGCAGCTATAAAATATTTAATTTCTTAATGATGAATTGGCAGATTGTTTAAAAAAGACAACAAGGAAACAAAGAAAAGGAAACAGACACTCACAATCTGCAGCCACACTCTTTGCCAGGCTGAGCCTTTGGAGCTGATAGCAGGAATGTGTTTTTCCATCCCAGCTACCTGACAGTGCTGTCTATGCATAAAGCTCTACTGGTTGTTTTGGGGATTTTCTGCACAGTCACTGGACCCTTGATTTACCATCCTAGTGTCCCACCACTGATTCCTGATCAAACTCAGCCTTCAGAGGGGGATTTTTTTTTCAGAAGACGGGCAAACAGGTTCTCAATGGCACAGATTTTACCTCCTGCAGTGCTGTACACTGAAATAAGTAAGGAAAAAGAATGATCAGGCTAGGTCAGAGCACAGGTACATCCAGCCAGGTATTCCGGGTCCAGCAGTGACCCACAGTTCATGTTTTGGGAAATGTCTAAGACTAGTTCAGTCATAAAGTGCCATTGCTCTTACAGCCTCCAGCAATCTGCAGCTCAGGGAGATCTTTGTGCTTTCCAGCTCCAACTGGAATTTTCTTCCGTGAGCTTGCCTACTCATTTTTTTAAAGATATGCAAACTTCGGGCATCCACAAAAATCTTCACTCAAATAGTCCCATAGTTCTCTTGTGTGAAGCTGAATTTCTTATTTCATTTTCAGCATATCTCCTACTAATTTAACTCGATGTTCCCAGTTCCTGCATTAAAGAGACAGTGAAAAATCATTCTCTCTTCACCTCCCATCCCCTGAACATGTTTGGCTCACAAAACAGGGAGAGGCAGAGAGAGGCCTGGGTTAATGGAGACCAGGATTGGGAATTTGCCGTGGACAGTCTGATTCCAGAGGACGTCAGCTTGTGTGGGCCTGCGGATTCCTTCTGCCTCCAGTTCCTGCAGCTGTGCACTTAGAGGGGAGCCAGAGTCCTCACCTGTACCACGGTGTTTTTGGAAATGCATAAGGTAATTCTGATGGGAGTCACCTCAAGGAATCCTGTAAATACCAGCAAGAAAACTGCCTGACCAAACTGAATCCTGTATTGCAAATATTGTGATATTTGGTGGGTTTTTATTTTGTTTTATTAACTTCTAAGTTCTGTTACTGGAACTTTTAATTACAGGAGAGCCATAAGGTCTCACTAAAGCAAACACAAACTTCCATCCATCACAGAAAAAAACCTGGAAACCAGCTTTAGCGGCTTGTGAAAGCCTCCTGAACCCTGGGGAATTGGAGAGGAAGGGAACATTTTTCACTTACCACCATTTATTATTTTTAAGCCGTCTCATGACGGGGAGCGGTGACGCTCCTCGCCGGCGTGACCAAACCTACACTGTTCCTCTGGGCCAGGGAGTTTGGCAGGCGTGGGTGGCCGGCTGGCAGCTCTCAGGCACAGCCTTCCTGCTTCCCCCTCTGCCTCTCCCGCAGCGTGTGGGGATGCAGGGCTCCAGCAGAGCTGCTGCCGGTGGGATGGCAGCACGCAGGGGATCCCAGGGTCATGCAGCATCTCAGCTCAAGCTACCAGCAGATCCCTGGCAGAGCCCTCAAGCTCTGGCTGCTCTGGTGGTTTGGTTTACCCTTCCTGTGCAAATATGCAAAACGAAAGCTCCCACTTGTACAGGAAGGGCTTGACCTGCTTTCCAGAGGGGTTAATGGAATCAGGAGCACTCCCCAGCACGGGGAGCTGGGACTGGTGGCAAAGTGACCCCTCCCTGCTCCAGGGCAAAGCAGGTTTCCCCCAGCCCCCGTGCAAATCTTCAGCTACAGAAGGATGTTTTTTCCATTGTGCTTTGGCACAGGGATAAGATGAGATCAAAGGACAGCACTTCCGTGTCAGGCAGCTCTTTTCCCTGTTAACTCTGGGTCTCTGTCTTCTGCAGCTGGTGTTTAAAGAGAAGTTTGCTCCACTGATCCTGCCTAATGTCTCTTCTGAAGTTCTGAATGGAAAACATTCTGCTTATCTTAACCAAAGCTGGGTTTTCTCTGCCTCTGGGCCAAAGCGCTGCAACAGGCTTGGCCCTAGTGGGAGCAGCGGATGCTGAGCAGTGGAGCTGCCTGCCGCCCTTCCAGGCACGGGCAGAACCTGAAAACCCACCTCACCCCACCTGTGCCCCCAGCTGCAGGGTTTTGGGGCGTGGAAGGGGAGATCAGACAGCAGCAATCCAGCAGCTCTGAGCTGCAGCACAGGGGGTTGAGAGGCATCGCTTTCCATCTATTAAAATAGATCCCACTGCCAGCAGAAAAACTGGGAAGTGTGACTCAAAGTGGGGGAAGGAAAAGGGACGGGGCTGATCAGCAGCTAGACACCCACATCAGGACAGCATCTCGGCAGAAGCAGTTGCATCCCACCGTTGTCAGCGTGGTTGAACACGTGCTGGAGCAGAGAAGGGACTGGGGGAAGAGCTGCCTGTGGGAAGTTTTTGGCTCACAGCGAAGGCACATGGTGGGGTGTCCATGGGATGGGCAGCGCCAGAGTCCTCCCCACCAAAGGCCTTCTCCAGAAAGCTTTAACAAAGAGCATGAGCTTAGAGAGATTCTCTCTTGCTGCCCAAAATCAGCCCTGGACACTGCTCCGAGGGCGTCCCTCTGCCCTTGACTCCTTGCCAGCCATGCCTGGCTGGAAGCCTTCCTCCAGATGGAGCAGGCTAGGAAAGGTGTGGAAAGGCAAAGAGGAAGGAAATGTGAATGTATGAGCACCCCTAAATGTATGTTTCTGCTGTCATTTTGACTGCTATAAAATGAATAAAATATTGAGTGAAAATTGAGTAAAATATTGTGATTCCTCTCTAATAATTTTTTTCATCCACTTATGTTGGAATACATTTACTCCGAGTTGAAACTCTTGTCAGGAGCTGGTTGGGGCAGATTCTTTAGTTTATTATTTGATTTCAAAGAACCTACTTTCTCCCAAATATCTAATTTTTTTTTCATTAAAAAGTGATAACAGGAGGTGGTGAGCCATAGCCACGTGTTGCAGTGAAGGCAGAGCTGTGGTATGAGAGGGAAACGGGAATATTTTGAGTGCTGAGGTGGGGGCACCACCAAAGCTAATTATAACAGTTTCAGCCTAAATAGTTTGGCTCCTTGTTACTTGGATTAAAAAGGTCAAATTTTCTCTGGAAGACTTTGACAGAGGAAGGGTTTTGGCTGAGTTTCTTCAGGGGAACATTGTCCCTGCCAGCCCACTTCACCCTGGGTGTGTGATGTGGAGCCATTTGCCCCTCTGCCCGCTCCTTCCCAGAAAACGTGGCTGGGGATGAAGCAGTAGAGCCTGGAAAAGCAGCTTCTCATTAAAACAACCCCCTCAGCCACTTGCTGTGGTGGGCCAGTGTCAGCAGCTCCTGGGATTTCATCCCCCAGGATGGAAGGCGGTGTGCCCTGAGTGGTTGGGGTTTTCTTGCATTAGCTCATTTTTCCCCTGCAATGGCTCATTTTCCCCTTGCAGAACTTTCTAGGGCTTGGTTAGGCTCCAGGGCTTGCTTGCATCCTTGCTGTCTGTCTGAGGTTCTGGGGGGAAGGCGGGCTGGAGCTGCAGGAGGGCAGGGGGGATTGACAAAGCTCTGGGCTGGAAAGCTGGCATCAGAGCAGTTGGAGAAAACAGGAGGATGGAAGGAGGTTTTCACCTGGAATTGTGCCTTGGAGGAGATCTGGGGAACGGGAAGAGGCAACAGGCCAAGCCATGGGACCCCAATATAAAAAAGACATTAAGCCATTGGAGAGTGTCCAAAAGAGGGACACGAGGATGAGGAAGGGTCTGGAGGGGAAGCCATATGAGGAGTGACTGATTTGACTTGGTTTGTTCAGTCTGGAGAAGTGGAGACCGAGGGGAGAATTCATTGCGGCCTTCAACATCCTCGGGAGGGGCAGCAGAGGGGCAGGCACTGATCTCTTGCCTCTTGTAATCAGTGACAGGACTCAGGGAACTGCTGGAGCTGTGTCAGGGGAGCTTTAGGTTGATATCAGGGAAAGGTTCTTCCCCCAGAGGGTGCTGGGCACTGCCAGGCTCCCCAGGGAATGGGCACGGCCCCGAGGCTGCCAGAGCTCCAGGAGCGTTTGGACAGCGCTGCCAGGGATGCCCAGGGTGGGGCTGTTGGGGGGTCTGGGCAGGGCTGGGGTTGGATTGATGATCCTGGTGGGTCCCTTCCAGATCGGGATATTCTGTGATTCCCTGTTTCTGTGATCCTATGCTTCCATGATTCTGTGATTCTATGTCAGGAGTGGGGACCTGCCATGGCTGGAGCAGCTTTTACCAAGCAGCAAGAAGGGCCTGCTAGGAAACCCCCGGGATAAGGAACATTCCAGCTGAAATAGAGGGCAACCCCCCCTTTTTCCACTCCACGGCTCTTTTGCTGCGGGATCCTTATCGATTCCTCTCTGAGATCTCCACAGCCTCCAGCAGCCCTGGTTCAGCCCTGTGCTGAAGGACCCAGCTTGCTGAAACACTCTGCCCCCCGCACACGCGGCAGGGCGGCCGCGGCGGCTCCCGCTGCTGGGTGCCCGGGGCCGGAGCGGGGACACGCGGGGACAGGGAGGTTCTGCCGTCCTCGGCCGGCCGTGCGGGGCCGTGGCAGCAGCGTGTGTGCAATGTGCACCTGGAGCACACGATGGCACTGCAGGAGCGTGCAAAGCTCCGCTCCCCTCGGCTCCGCCGCCCCGTTAACCCCTCCGTGCCGCCCGAGATGCTGCGGGAGCCGCTTCCCAGGGACACGGCGCGGAGGGAAATCAGGGGGGATGCTGCACCCAGAATTCTGCTGTTCCCAAGCAGGGCAAAGCTTTCTGCGGCTGGGATCCCTCCCCCATCTCCACGGGACCAGAG
This sequence comes from Dicrurus megarhynchus, assembly GCA_013399195.1. Lineage (NCBI taxonomy): Eukaryota > Metazoa > Chordata > Aves > Passeriformes > Dicruridae > Dicrurus > Dicrurus megarhynchus. The sequence continues at coordinate 259,686 of VXAD01007406.1, forward strand.
GAGACACAGAGTGTCACTGGGCTGGCATCTTCCACCGTGCTCAGTGGAGCAACAGACCTGAATCCCTTCCCTCCTGGCCCGAAGGTCCCAGCCGGGCAGCAGCCCCTGGAAGGCAGCGTGTCCCAAATTCCTCCAGCACCCAGGGAAGTTGCCCTGGGCTGGCTCAGCCCCTGGAAGGCAGCGTGTCCCCAATTCCTCCAGCACCCAGGGAAGTTGCCCTGGGCTGGCTCAGCCCCTGGAAGGCAGCGTGTCCCAAATTCCTCCAGCACCCAGGGAAGTTGCCCCGGGCTGGCTCAACCCCTGGAAGGCAGCGTGTCCCCAATTCCTCCAGCACCCAGGGAAGTTGCCCTGGGCTGGCTCAGCCCCCCGTGGGTGCCAAATCTCTGCTTTCACCTCCTGAGCTCCCCCAGGCACGGAGATGGGCTCCGAACGCGCTCTGGCCGGGATGCAGCCCCAGTGCAGGGCTTGCATGATAATATCCTGCTCGGCTGGCAGCTTTGGAAAAGAGAGAGGAATTCGTTACTTTGCTTGTTCCTGAAGGTGCAGATCCTCCAGCCAAAAACCAGCGAGCAACGAAGGGATGAAGAGAAAAGCTGCAACACTATTTCCATATAGAACAGGCTTTTTCCTGAAATAATCCCTGCGGGAGAGAAACTCTGTTAAGATATCTGGAAGTGACAAAATCCTGGTATTTATCTGTTCTTATCTACAAAGATTTCGAGACGTATAAACACAGCAAATTCTGCCCAAATTATTGTCAGATTGAAAACAGTGTGATCCCCTTCATAGAGATTGTCTGGAATTATCTGGTGGGCACGAGGTGGATGGCTCTGCTTTTTCTCCTCCTTGTCCCCACAGGAAAAAGTTCTCAGTAGGACTTCTCCATAAGCAAGAAGAAATACATCCAGGAGAAAATACACTCAGAAGCAGGAGAGGAAGGGGGAAAAACCCTATTCCAAGAGAGAAGGACAGAGGGGGCTGATTCCTGCAGCTGTTGTCCCTCTCTCTGGATGGAGCACTCTTTACTTGATACCTCCCTGTTGTAAATGCAGCTGATTGATTTTCTTTCTGTTTCTTCTTTTGCACTTGTTTATTTTAATAAAGATAGATTTATTTTATTTGGAAGCCTGAAGCAAAATGTTCCCATGTCTCCACCCACCCTTCTGGCACTAAGCGCTGATGGTTATTTCAGTGGTTATAATTTGATTTCTGCCTCTCCTGCTGGGCTGATGTGAGAGAAACAATATTTAGGGAAGCTGATTTTTAATTTTATTTTTTTTCTGGAGTGAGGGAGACAGAGGCTGGGAGTGGTATGGGAAGAGGAAAAGAGAATCAGCAGAATGCACTCACATTTTCTGGGCACTTTATCTCCAAGTTTGCAGTCTCTGATGGACAAAAAGGACAGGGCAGCTCAACTCATCCACTGCTCTCTGAAGAACGGAGAGTGATGTGTCTTTTGGGGTGTTTTTGTGTTATTCTTGGTCTGTTGCAGGGACTCGTAGCTGCTCTTTGCCAATGATTCCAGGTTTGTAGCCTGAGCTATGAGAATTTCCATTGTGCAAGAGGGGAACCTGTGGCACAGAGGAGTAAATCAGTAGTAAAGCAGTAGTAAGGCAGTCCTTTTTCCTTCAGATCACCTGTCACCAAGAACAGTGTCAGGAACAGGACTGATTTCCAAATCCAGGACGTCGTCAACACACACAAAAAACCCTCTTCAGCACGGCCATCTCTCAAGTAAAGTCAGACAAAATGAGATTTTCACCACTGCATAGCAGCCAGACCTTGAGCAGCAGATTTTCCAAACAGTTCAGTTACTCCCCAGCTCTTGGTGCTTCTTAGAGAAAAGATCCTGTATTTTGCTAAGAGGATTTTTTTTGGCAGAGAAAAAATCTGACCCTACATTTCAAGACACAGAATAAAAACTTGTCTATAATTTTTTTTCCCCATTTTTTAAAGGATCAGCCTCCCTCTTTTTCCTTTTGTCTACAATTTTTCTGGCTTCCAGAGAAAGGGCTAGAGAGTGCCTCTGTGCATAGCTGAAGATAATAACTTAGCTAAATAATTTGTTCTCTTTTAAAGTATATATCAAGATTGCCTGCTGCACAGTTTACATTTCCTGCTGTGGAGACAAATACTTTAATTAAAATGGGAGGAAAAAAAAAACATGCAGGAAAAGAAAAAGCCTCTGTGAAAAGAATCTTAAGAGGCCTGAAATGGGCAAATGAAGCCCTTTGGCAGCCAGGCTGCATTTTGCATTTATGCAATATAAATATTTGGGCCTATTTTGCTCAAGGCGAGGAGGGAGGTGTTGGTGAAAGCCAGGCTTTGAGAAAGACCTTTTTGAGAAAAGGTCTCAAACTGCTTGACCTCCACCTCCTCCAGCCCCTGCTCCAGGCCTGGTGCAGGACAGATGGAATGGTTTCAGATGATCATGTCTTGAGAATAAAAAGAAAACGGTATTTTCTGAGTGCTTTGGCCTTTTCTCTTTCCTTCACCTAAGCGCAAAGCCTTAAATTAATTCCTCGTGGTTGCTGTATTTGCTTGTGGGACTCCTTGTAGCTGCTCTCCCTCCCTGGGCTCCAGCTTGTCCCGAGGGCAAGCCCAGCAGCAGCAAACAGCCAGAAACTCCTCAGTGTGCCAGGCTGGTCCTAAATCCAGGCACAGATGAGAGGCATGGGAAGCTGCAAGTACGAAATTACTGCTCAGACCCGGAGTTCTTCTCCCAGCGTGGAGTTAGAGGCTGAAAGCATCACATCGGGTTTTTTTACTGCAAATTTTGGCAATGCAGGAAGAAAGGGAAGCCCTGTTTATAGGGGAGAGTGCAGTGCAAGTCTGAGAGCCTCGTCTGGAGGAAAAATGCCAAGAGAACGGTTTCCCTGCATTTTTAAGCAGGAGGAGCAGCCTCTGAAGGGCACCCCCTCACTCCCCTGCCATGCCTGCAGTAGGTCTGCAGCCAGCAGAGATCAGCTTGTTCTCTCTGAGATATTTCTGGGAAACGCTCCCAGTATCTTTCCCCTAAAGCACATCCATCCATCCAGCCAGGAGAACACCCTGCCTTCCCAAAGCACACCAGGCTCTCAGGGCTTCCCGTTTAAAGCCAGCCACTGGGGGATCACTGGAGCTCGTTGGCACGAGCAGGGGGAGCAGCAGCTGCCAGCCCTGCGTTCCAGAGGGTGGTGGTGAGCAGTAGGAGTTGCTTGGATGGATTAATCAGACTTCCAAAGATCTTTTTCCAGGCCAGGGTATAGGTGGATTGAGAGCATCACAGTGTGCTTCCCCCTGCTAAGCTGGGATTTGTATCGAGCTCATTGAGGATAATTAGATGATCACCATCAGATGGGGAAGCTGAGCTCTCACTTTCTGCACCCTCCCTCTAAGAGAGCAGAATATTGTTCCTGCTTTCCACCAGCCTGAACCAGAAATTGTCTCTTTGAGCTGTGACGCTGTCCCTGTATAATTAAGGCTGTCAGTCAAACTCAGACACCTCAACACTATGAACTCCATGGCTTAGCAGGGCTGATCATAGGACTTTAGTGCTTGGCTGTCAAAGCAGCAATTGCAGGCTCCTTTCCTGGGTTGGTGGGACAAACTGTGGGGCTGTGAGGGGGAAAGATCCCTGGGAAGCAGTTGTGTGCCTCCAGGGCTTCCTGGAGTGATGCCTTAGGTTTTGACTTTTATATTTTTCAAATCCTGCACTGCCAGGTGTGTAACTCTGAGGTTTCTTGTAGCCTGTTCATTTCTGCTCTCTCATGCTAGGCAGACATAACAAAGCCTCTCCAGGCCTGCTCTCCAAGGACACCCAGACCATCCTAGGCCCAAAATGTGTAAACCAAAGACTCTAAAAGAGGGGGCAAGCCTGGGGATATTACATCATTAAACTGAAGCTTTAATTGGAGAATGAACCCTGATATGCAAATGAACCAAACCTATAAAAGTGTAAAGAACTCGTGGCCTGGGGTCCACCTTGGGGTACATCTTGGCAGCAGCCTCTGGCTCCCCAGGGGTACCTTTGAAGGCCTTTCAAATAAATACCGACCTTTATTCCTTTATTCTGTCTAGTCTCTGTGTCTAGGAGGCCTCTTAAGGCATCAGGATGGCCAGGACCAAGGGCCCTGTGCAGGTGGCGGGATGAGCTGCACTGATCCTGAGCATCCTTTCTGGTCCAGAGCCTGATTCTTGGGCTCAGGGAATTGGTGGGACCTGCCTGGCAGGGAGTTTGGGTGCTTATTTATTGTCTCGATGGGCCAGAGCACCTAGAAAAACAGGGAGAGAAAGGTTTGGCCCACCCAGCTCCTCTGCTCCTTGCACAGTTTTACGTGGCTGGAGGGCTGGGCAGGGCAGCCAGAGGAGCAGCAGGATGAAGCAGAGCCTGTGCCAGGGAGATGCCTCAGCTGGACTGCAGCAGATTCCCTGGTGCTGATGGTCACTTCCAGAGTGCCTGGTGGCCATCCCACAGCCTGTTCACTGCCTGGCTCTCCTTGGAGCAACAAACGAGGCTTACCCGAGGCCAAGGATTTCCTAAAACTCAAGCTGTTCAAGGTCCTGAGCAGCTTGACATGACTTTGGCAGTAGCTCTCCATCTGTTCCCACCTAAACTCACTCCTCTGTGCAGGAGCCCTTTATGTGCTTGGGAAGGGGCTGGCTGTTCATGGGACTGAAGTGTCCAGGAGCTGGGAGACAGGACACCGTGGTCATGAGCTCAGAACCCTGCACTTCTCGACCTCTTCAAGAGATCTCCTGAACTATCACTGATTCTCAGGCCACGGTCTGAAAGCCTTTAGGAAGGGCTAGCGTGAAATGAACTTGGTTTCTTTCCCAGGAAGCATCCTTTGTGTGGAGAGAGGCCTTTCCTGGGAGGTTTGCTACCCATGCCTTGTGTTTCTGGGGAATTCTGTTGGATGAGCCAGTGTCTCAGTGGCTGCTGATGGGTGGCAGCCTGGGATGTGTGTGCAGAAAAATAGGGAAGGAATTGGGGTTCAATTCAGTCAGGTGTTGCCCAATGGCATCTGGATACCATTCCAAGTGAGCCAACAGGCCAGCAGAACGCGGGATGCAGTGAGGGAAACGTCCCCTGAAGGACAATCACCAAATACACTGTCGAACTGATCAGTGAAGCTTTGTCATGGCTGTCAGCAGCTCGGTCATGAAATGAATGAATAAATGAAATTAGAAATGGAACTGGAATCCAGCCCTCCCCTCCTCTTGTGGACAAACAATGGGAGGATGAACAAGTGTTCCCCAAACGTGCACAGATACGGGAATGATCAGAGAGCAAACACTGCTTGAGGTTTGGAGAGCTGCTCCTACCAGGAAAGAAAGACTTTTCTCCCCCATCACAGCACTGCAGTGTCATTCTCATTCCAGTCTGCCCCACCACCGTTCTGCAGTCAAATCCCTTTCCAGAGTTATGTTTCTGTCTGTGGTTCCACACCTCAGCTAACCTGGTTCTCTGCTGAGGAGCAGCTGTGCTGTATGAGCCCTCTCACACGCGTTCCTGAGCTTTCCCTGTCTGAAGACCATTACTGATAATTAGTTAGTGTAAAATGAGAGGAGTTTTGCTTGGCATTCCTTAAAACACTCTCTTCTCACAGTTCTCTGGCCCGGGGCTGGCTGACACCCACTGCTTCTGGAGCACAGCATTCCCCATCACCGCATGATGGAGGATTATTTCATTAATGGACGTAATGATACTTTGTCTTTGGTGCTGACGATCTTTGTGGCAGTGCTGTGCAATCTTTAATTAACTTTGAGCCTGCCAGGCACTAGGAGGATGTTGACGACCTGCAACAAATGCAGCGGAAGCTTGAAGGCCTGGCGTGGTAAATAACCTTGTCCAAGGTCACGCAGTGACTCTTGGCCAGGTGGAGGTTTGATGCCAAGTCTCCTGGTGACGCAATGCTGAAAAAAAAAAGTCCATTTCCCTGCTAAAAAGTGCAAAGTGGGGTAATCCAGGCGAGGAATGTGAAGTGCTTAGGGGAGCAGGGAGCGTGTTCAGGAGCGTGGTGGCTGCGCTGCTCAGTCCCACGGCTGTCAGGGCAGTGTTTGAGGCTGCATTTGGCCGTGTTGGCTTTGCGTGAGCGGGAGCCGGTTCTGCGGCACACGGGGTAGGGACAGGCATTTAATGTGGGGATTAAAAGTGAGGTGTCACACGAGGGCTGCCAGCAGGGAGTACGCACACAGACGCACATGGAAAAGAGGGAGATGCAGAGACCTTATACAAGCCCTGTCGTGGATGTGGATTTATTAAAAACTGTGCTGATTTCTTACAGGATTTGTTCAAAGATGTGGTGATTTCTTCTAATCTTCTTCTGATGTTTGAAGCCTTTCGATTCCCACGGAGCTCTATGTTTTACCAGCCCAGAGGCTCTGTGTTCATGATCCCTCATCTTCTGACAACCTTTCCACAAGATGCTCCTTGTTTGAGTTTTGGAGGTGCTGTCCATGCACCTGTCCCGTTTTATTTACATGTTTTTTTCGTGTATTGAGTGTGGAAGAAGCTGCTGGTCCCAGCTGCAGGGGTGTTGCTGGTGTCAGTGTTGTAAAAGCACGAGTTTGAAATCCTGAGCAGATGCTTGCTCTTTGCCCTTCCCAGAGATCTGCCACCACAGGAGTCATTGCTTTGGACTTAAACCCTCCATATGTGCCCAGGGGTCAATGCTGAAGCTTTGGTTACCCTGGAAACCAGGACAAAACTGCGCCAAGCCATTACTGCAGCATGGGTCACTTGTGGAGAAAAAAAGAGACAGAAAATGCCTCCCCTTCCAACTAAGGGGTTTTCTATGGGGGAACCTACAGGTTGGAGCAGGTCACAGTTTGCTCTGTCTCGTGTGGGGCGGGAGATGAAGCCCTGAGATTCAGAGAGCTTTGTTGGCCCCTGGTCTCCAGTGCTGACTGCAGAGGTGCAGGGTGGGATGGTGCACAGTCCTTGGGCAATCCCCTCCTGTTTTGTAAGCAGCCACCCTGTGCTCATCAGTTCTTTGGGAAAAGCACCAAAATGAGATGCTAATTTCATCCTTAGTCCCTGAGAGAGGGAGGGGGCGTGGGCGTCGTACCTGCCATGGGATTTCAGATTGTTTCCTAAACAAATTGTAGTGAGGGAAAGTCATACTCATCCCTTTGGAAAAGGGCCAGGCTGAACACTCAGAGATTTCAGTGATTTGCTAATTGTTGGGAAACATGACTGTCTGCAGGAGGCAAGAAATGTTTCTTTTATTGTTCTGTTTGAGAACAAATGCATTTCTGGTTTCAAGGAGTTGACACTGTCTTGTGGGAGGGGGGTTTAGGGTGAGGAGAGGTGAAAATTACCTTTGTATCTCCTCTGAAGTCTTCCCATGGCTTTGTGACCCTTCTTTTTTATTATTATTGTTTTCCTTGGCATGCTGTCAGAGCACTCCATGTCTCTCCCAGCTTGTTTTAAGCATGGAGCCACCCTGCCGAGTCTTTGTGTGCTGAAGATCTTCCACATTTAAGAAGCCACCTTAAACCACCTCTAACATGAGCTGGCTCCTGTCCACATTCCACCTCTGGAGCCACATCATCTCATCCTCCTCTGCTTTCTTCCAGGATGCAGCTGTGTGATATTTCCCCTTCTTTACTTACCTTGTTGCTGCTTCATTCCTGGCCTGTCACCTTCATGGGTTCACCTCAGTTGCCACCTCTCCAAAATGCTGCCTCTGCCAGCAGAAAGCACGCACAGTGATGGATGTACAAGCTGATGTACAGCCACCCCGCTGCAGCCTCTGAGCAGGGTGTTCATGGGGAAGAAGGCTCCTCCTGCACAGCTATTAGAGGGCAAACCCTAAAAGTGGGCTTGGTTTGGCTGAGATCAGGCTGCAGCACCTCTGAAAGCAGCTTCATTTGGGGTGTCAAACATCAGTACAGCACCCACAGAGCTGCTGTGTCCATGGGAGGTGAAACTTCTGCTTTTCCTCCCTCCCCTTCACTGTGGCCAGGCTGGCAGGGCACTTCCTGTCCCCCTTGTGTCACTCCTTTTCCTGGGTAACTTCCCTTCTGGTATCTCAGCCCAGCTTCCTGACAGCTTTCCATAACACCCTGTCTCGTGATCTGCACAGTTAATGCCCTTCCTATGTCCCCACTGCTTGTGGCTGCTCGGTTCCTCCTCTGTTGGAACCTAAGTGGTTTTTTCCTGGTTGATGCAGGCAACTCAAGGCCAAAGAAATGCTTAAAAAATCCCCCCAAAACATGCAAACTGAACAGAACTGGGAGAAAAGGGGTGTTTGAATAAATCCCTCTTTATCAGGAACACTGCTTCAGGTTTTACTCTGTGCACAAATAAGTCTTGGCTCTCCCAAAAGCACTTAATAGCCACATGGATTTTGTAGATTCCAACACACAGCACTCCATGTGCAGGCAAACCTGCATCCAGGTCTGGCTCCACCACTCTTGGAATTTATTGCTTTGCAAGTAATGGAAGTGGGCTCTCAGCAGTGTGGACAATTAACACTCCATGTTCTTCTCCTGGCAAAAGCCATAAAACTCTTAATGTCTGAGAGCTGATGTCTAAAGCATGCCATGGACTAACCCCAGGGTGGGGGTTTGCATTTTCTCTCTGGGTAATGTGTACACAAGAACTTTGCCATGGCTTGCAGGAGCTGGGTCTGCACTTTCTGCTGCAGCCATTGCAACATTTTCCTGTCGTGCAGTGTCAAGCCGTGGCAGTGAAACCACAAACGTGAGGCTCAGGAGTCTTGGCACTGGGCAGTGCCCGTGGCAGTGCTCTCAGTGTTCACAGAAAGGAGGTCTGCTACACAGCTTTGTGTTCTTATGTTATGGTTTTCCTTCAAAACAGGGATCTGTAATCTCTCCAGGTCATCATTAGAGCTGCCCCTTGTTTCACACGTCTCCAGAGTGTCACAGCAGTGCTGTAGGGGCTTGGTATTTAACCCTGCTTCAGCTGTGGCACTGAGTGCCCAAATCAACCTTCTTTGTGTCCAGTTTAAAAAGTCTGAGCTCTGCAGTGCTCCATGCCCTACAAACCTTTCATGTTTGATAGTCTGAATAAATGCTTGCTCTACAGCAGACTCATTATTAAGACAAGTGGGGGAGAGGAGGTAGAATAAGTAGGATAAGTCAAAGCCACAGTAATACAAAACATATGTAAATCAGGCTATGAGACACCGTAATAAGGATGTAATGTAGGGGGAAAGAAGAAGAAAATAAGTCCTATTGTTGTTTCAGTAGAAAAGCCAGCATCAGTCTGAGGTGGCCAATCCACCTTTCTCAGGACTGTGGAAGGAGTTTACACTCCCTCTAAACACAGAGTGCTCCGTGCCAAGGCACCGTGGGCACCCTCACATCCGTGGTGCCAGTGAATCCCTGGCTCTGGCCAGCCCAGGGGTGACCATGGTTCATCCCAGGCAGAAGCACAAGGTGCTGCTGGGCTGTTTGGTGCCAGCCTGCCTCTCTCCAGGGGTCCAGGGAGCTCCGCTGTCACTCAATGCCTGCCCAGGAACGCTTGGCAGGCGAGGCTGGCTGCCTCCACCATCTGTGTGAAATCCTTCCAGCCATTTAGATTAAACATTGACTTCAGTAAAATGTAGGGCTCCTAATGACCTGACATAGTCCATATGGAGCAGCTGCCACAGATAGTGACTATCTTGACACTGATTAATCACTTCTTCTAGGAGTGTATTTGTCCCTGGTTACTTGACACAGTTCTTCCCTAATAGCTTTGGAATAGTTCTGGGGTGTTCATATGACCTTGGCTTTGGGGAATAGCCCATCTGATGGCACACATTGCCTACTCCAATGCAGGCTTGGCTGATTGTCATCAAACTACCTTGGACTTTGGCTTTTGGGTTGTTTTTTTTCTGTCCCCTGTATACACCAGTCTCAGTCCTTCTCTGTAAGGGGAAACACCTCAGCTTAACTCTGCTAGGTGCCACCGTTGGCAGCGGGCTGGGCTTGGTCTGTGCTGTGCAGCTTGAAGAGACTGTGGTTCCACCTCCCTGCCCTTCCTTGACACTTGGAGGCACGACAAGAAACCTGCATTACAGATGCTCCCTGCTCTGGAACTGCAGCTGGAGTCAATCACTGCTCAGACAGAGAGAAGTGATGCTGGGTCTTCTTTGGGTCCGACACCCCAAACTGAATGTGGAGTTTCTCAGTCTGAGTGCTGGTCTCTTCTTGCTAACTTGCATGTTTTCTGCTAGTGCCCCATCCCTTGCAGCGCCTGTAGGATTTGTCCTTGAACAAATGGCGATGGGTGTTGCGAATCTGTCCCTTGTGACAGCAGCAGCGCCTTCTCTGCACGCCCTTCAAGCCGCACTTCCCACTTGACCTCTGAGCGTGGCTGTGGGAGGGACTTCGCGATGCCCCCGAACTCTTTAGCATCTTCAGTAAGTCTCCATTGAAATGGTAATTTCTAGAGCACACTTCAGGCTCATCTCAGCTTTAGATAAAAATTAAATGTGGATTGCCTCATTCCGCATATTGAATACTAAGGGATGCGCTCATTTGTTCTCTCTGCAGACACACGATGCTCTGCCAATTTCCTTAATCCAGGCACAGAAGCAGTCAGCAATTGTTTCCATTCACTTTTGATTCCATCTATAAAAGGAAATACCTGCAATCACCAGAGGCTTTTCAGAGCAGGGATTTTGTAGAACTTGTCGAATTTCAACAAACTTTTTGTCTGCTGGCTTAATGGGCACTATCTGGCTGCACATCAGGGTGTCGGTTTTAGCTCCCATTGTGCTGCCATGTGTTTTTTATTGCAGAGATCATCAGTTATTTTAGGATTTCCCCATCCATCCCTGGCTCTCTACTAACCTGTCGAAAAAGTCTAACCCCCAGCTCTGAAATATTTTAAACTTTTCTTTATAAGCGGATTGCTCACTGGACCGATATTGCATCTTATATTTAATATTAATTTTCACAGACTGTCATCAGTCGTCACACTTTATTCCATCTTCCTCTAGACCAATTCTCCACCCTTGTCTCGTATTTTTGCCACTTCTCTGTCTATGTGGTGTTGATAACACCCAGCAACTCCATGGCTGGATCCCCAGTAACATTTCTTAGTTATCTCCAGGAAGACAGGAGGAGATACATGAATGCACGACCATTTATCAGAGTGAACGAAGGCAGGGAGCTTTATTAGAAGGCTCACAGCTGACTTAAATTAATATTGCCCACTGTGAGGTTTTACAAAGCTTTTTCCTGAAACAATAGCCTGCGCTGGGAATTCAGCATTGAGCTGAGCTGTAGGCAGGCACCAAACAGAGATTCAGGCCTGACCAGGGCAAGGAGCAGCTCTGAGCCCAGCTCAGGGTGTTTGTGCCTCTCCTTTTTGCTGCCCCCAGCAACTTCTCCCACGGGAAGGGTGGGGAGGGGTGGAATTTCTGTGACCACAACTCCGATCACTCTGCGAATCTCCATGTGCCTGGCAATATTCCTGCAAGAATTGCAATAAAGGTCCAACCAGATGGATAAAACCTGGATGTGTGTTCACAAGAGCTCGGCCAGAGATAAACCTGTGCGTACCTGGCTTAAGAAAACCTCTGCCACAGCTGAGCACTTCTCCAGTACTTGCCAGGGTGAAGCTGGGAGCGTGGCAGGAGTGCAAAGGCAGAGAGTCACCCTCTCTAACCACTGCATTTGAATTATGGGATGTGGAGCATGAAACTGGGCTCAGAATTGCACAAAATATTCTGTTGTTTTGGGGTGATTTTGCCAATTTGACCCGAGCTAATCAGAGGCAATCAAGTCAAGTGACACTGATGGAACCCATATTCCTCTTTAATTTCTAGCCCAAAATATATCTGCCATTACTTCTTTTTTTTTCCCCTTGCTTTTTTTTTAAACATTTTTAAAAAAACAATTTCAAGAAGAGCAGTTCACCCAGAGCATGTGTAGCAACAAGGCAGTGACCAAGTTTCACTTCCCCTCTCATTCTCTGCAACTCTCAGAGATGCGCGGCGAGAAGCAGGAGTGGTGAAACACAACTCCGGGCACTGCAGGAGGTTTCTCTCTCCAGGCTTCTCTCTCCATGCTCCTTTCTCCTGCACTCCTGGCCTCCTGAAGATGCCCAGGAGAGGAGCCCATTCTGTGGGGCCGCTCCTGGTGCTGCTGCAGCTGGCGTTTGTCCCGTCCCCGCTGGCAGGCTGCCTCCTCAATCCCTGTTTGGAGGTATGTGAGCTCCAAGCGAGCACAGAATCCTTCTGTTTCTCTGGTGTGACTTTTCCCTTTGCTTGGGGGATTTGTGCTTCAGGCCTCAGAGCTGTCTTAGGAAAGCCCAGCTTTTCATTTCAAGGTTGTTATCAAGGTGATTGAAGTATTTGAAGTAAATTCTGGTCCCGACAACATCTGAGAACCAGAACCAGCAGCAAGAACCTTTTCTTCTCGTTGGCTTTCTGTACATCTGAGGGTGCTGCAGTGCAGTTATTGTAATTGAGTATATTTCCCTTGGAAGGGATCCAAACCTTATCTCATTTCTACAAAACACCGATTTTTGCCTGATTTGTGCAGTAGAGTGATTTCACCAAGTGCCTGACACTGACCGACCGCCTTTTGCAAAGTTTTGCTGACAATTATTTGCTTGCAGAATAACTTTGGTTTGAGCTGCCTGGTTATGTGCAGGGGAAGAGAGAGCTGAGAGCTGGTGCTGGACATGCAGTGCCTCCATGAGTGTTTGTCCTGCTGGCTCTCTCAAAGGTTCTTCTGGTTCATCTGTAGCCTCAAGGAACTCTGTTCTGTAGTTTTGTCCCAGCTTCAATCAGCAAGAAATGCAGCTCTTGCTGGGGAGCAGGACTGGTTCTATTAGAAATGGGAAAAATGCTTAGGATATGTTAAGATTATTTCCTAAAACTCAGGGCAGCTCCTTTAGAAATGAACTGCAAGAGGGGTCATTCTGCTCCTGCTTTCCTGGCAGGGCCAGTTTCTAGCACTTCATGAAGAGAAGATGTTGACCATGATGGGGTCTGCCTCTGTTACAGATCACCCCTCACACAGCTTTCAGATGCACCGGACTGAACATCTCTGGAGTTCCTGATGGAGTCCCAAACACCACCCAGAACCTGGACCTCAGTTTCAGCAATCTGAAATCACTGGGGTCAAATTATTTTGCATCAGTCCCTGAGCTGCAGCTTCTGGATCTTTCAAGGTAATGGGATCTATTATGTGGATGCTGGTTAATTTTTCTTTCACCAGCTGGGCTACAGTGGTGGCTTATTTTGGGGTCTGTTGGTCTTGGCTGTTTATTCTTTTTTCTTTTTTTCTTGTGCCTTTGTGCCCGTGTCTGTCATTTTGCACATCCCCGTGGTGAAGTGATGTGCAGCTTTTAGTCCAGTCACTGAGTGCACACTTTCCACTCAGAGCTGGGTCTGTCAGTCTGATCTTGTAGGTTGGGATGTGAGAAGGAGGAGGAAGATGTTTTACTTGTCTCTGAGCAAGAAAAATGTCAGACTTTTCACTGTTACAAAAACTCTGAAGTGGAACATCTCGGATGAGCTGTTTTTCTAATCACCGTTAAAAAAAAAATAACATGAAGGAACATTCATTTTCTAAAAGGCTGTTTTAAAATATCAACATATTCTCCCTTCTCCTCACATATCTGGGGGAGGAGATGGGGGAGGCCTATTAGCAAATTTGAATTGATGTATAATTTCCATTGACTTCAGACAACAGTTTCTCTGGGTAAATTGTTTCACTGAGAAATGTCACTCAGCCCCGTCACAGCTCTAGCAACAAAGTGGCTGAGTGGCAGAGCACATTTGCTGTGAGACACTGGCTGGATTATTAAACTAATTCTGCTGGGATTCACTGCAGAATGGATTCGGGTCTCAAATCCTGGATCCTCCCACATGAAACAAATCTTAGGGGGCCACCCTCATTTTCATCTCTTCCTTCTCTCCTTCAGGGCCAGCACAGCCTGGAGTCTGCTCCCTGTGAGCCATCACCAGATCTCAGCTGCTGACAGAGTCGTGAGCTCTGCCACAGCTGCACCGCTCTGGTGCCAGTGGGGCTGCCCAGATGTGGCTGAGGCGGCAGTCTGAGGGCTGTGGGGGTGCAGGATGTGAGGGAATGCTGGATCTGCCTGGTTCTTCCACCAGTGATGGTCATTGCAATGTCACTTTGGCCGAAGCTGAAAGCTAGGGTTCTCCTTTCCTGCTGCTTGCATGAATTTCTGATCTTCACCAGGTCTCCAGGTCTCTCGCTTTGAATTTTAGATTAGAGAGGGAGGAGAGGAGGAGGTGAGAGGAGGTCTCCTGCTGTAGGAGCCTTCCCTTTGCACATCCAGGGACGCTGGCTCTGCCCAGCACAGCAAAGTCAAACCAGCCCCCAGCGTGAGGCTGAGCCTGAGGATGCCACAGCAGCACTCAGTGACCAAGGCAGGGACAGTGTTTCATGCACTTATGTTTCCTTTTCATGCCCAACAGGTGCCACCTCCATACAATAGAAGATAACTCCTTTATGGACCTCCAGAGACTTTCCACCTTGATTTTGACTGCCAATTCCCTCCAGCACCTGGGAAAAGCAGCTTTCTATGGCTTAACGTCACTGAAAAAACTGGTTCTGGTGGAAACCAACAGAACCTCTCTGTCTGAGCTGCCCATTGGCCACTTGCATACCCTGCAGGAGCTGAATTTAGGCCACAACAGCATTACTTCGTTGAAGCTTCCCGAGTATTTCGCCAACATGACCTCCCTCAGACACCTGAGCTTTTTCTCTAACAAGATCACGTCTATCTCCAGAGGAGACCTTGATGCCCTGAGGGAAGGGAACAGGCTCAACCTCACGCTGGTGCTCTCCTTGAACAATATAAAATCCATAGAGCTGGGGGCCTTTGCAGGGATCCGCCTCGCTGAGCTGGCTCTCCGCTCTGCTTTCGAGAACTTCAGCGCGATGCAAACTTCTCTGCAAGGCCTGGCTGGTTTGCAGGTGAGCAGACTCATAGTTGGGGAATTCAGCGACAGCGAGAGACTGGAAGACTTTGAGAGGGGGCTCTTGAGTGGACTGTGCCAGGTACAGATGGAAGAGTTTGTCTTAATCTGCTTCAGGCGGTTTGAGCACAACACGGACACTCTCTTTAACTGCATAGGCAATGTCTCCACTATTCGCTTGGTGAACCTCGGACTTGAGCAGATATCAGAGGTTCCTGTGTTGTCTAAAGTGAAACACCTGGAATGCAAGAAATGCCATTTTGAGGAGGTACCTGCTGTGAAGCTGTCGCTTTTCAAGGAACTGAGAGTGCTTCGTATTACCAAGAACAAGAGACTCAGAAACTTTGAGCAGGAATTTAACGGTCCCAGTAACCTGGAGGTCATAGATTTGAGTGAGAATAGCCTCACCTTTGGCAAATGCTGTTCCCCTAAGTTTCAAAATTGTCCAAATTTGAAACACTTGAACTTAAGCTTCAATTCCAATATCAAATTGACTGGAAATTTCACTAATGTGAAGAATTTGTTATATTTGGACCTTCAGCACACAACTTTATTTGGTCCTGGCTCCTACCCTGTCTTTCTGTCCCTTCAGAGACTGATTTACCTTGATATTTCCCATACCAAAACTGAAGTGAAATCCCAGTGTACATTTTGTGGCTTGAACTCTTTGCAAGTGCTCAAGATGGCAGGGAACTCCTTTGAGGACAATAAGCTGGCAAACAACTTCAAAAACCTAAGTCACCTCCACAGCTTGGATATTTCAAGCTGCAAATTAGTACATGTGGATCGAAGTACTTTTGATGCCCTCTCTGAGCTAAAAGAGCTAAACATCAGCAACAATAAGCTCCTGACCTTCGATCCTGGAGTCTACCAGCCGCTCCAAGCCCTCCGAGTCCTGGATTTCAGCAGAAACCAGCTGACTGTTCTGCTGGACTCAGCCCGGGAAATCCTGCCTGACAGCCTGGTCCTGCTGGATATCTCTCAAAACCTGTTTGACTGCTCCTGTGAGTACCTGGACTTTCTGACGTGGATCAGGGAAAAGCAGGAGCTGCTGCAGAACAAGGAGCTGATGCTGTGCCACACGCCCTCGTACGTGGTGAACGTGAGCCTGCCAAGCTTTGATCTGTCCTCCTGCCACATCCACGCAGGCAAAGTTGTCTTCTCGGTGGTTGTGTTGCTCTGTGTAGTGGTGCTCCTCTTCGTGATTTACAAGTACTACTTCCAGCTCTACTACTTTGTGGTGCTGCTCAGTGGGTGCAAACACTCCGCAGAAAGAGGTGACACCTACGATGCCTTTGTCATCCACTCCAGCAAAGACCAGGAATGGGTGATAAAGGAGCTGGTGGAACCCTTGGAAGGAGGAACACCTCCCTTCCACCTGTGTCTGTACTACAGGGACTTCCTGCCAGGGGTACCCATTGTCACCAATATCATCCAGGAGGGTTTTCTCAGTAGCAGGAATGTCATTGCAGTCATCTCCACCGACTTCCTGGAGAGCAAGTGGTGCAGCTTTGAGTTTGACATTGCCCAGTCCTGGCAGCTGGTGGAGGGAAAGACTGGGATCATCATGATCGTGCTGCAAGATGTGAATAAGGCCCTGCTGAGGCAGAGGTTGGGGCTGTCCCGGTACCTGAGGAGGAACACCTACCTGGAGTGGAAAGACAAGGAAATAAGCAAGCACATCTTCTGGAGGCAGCTGACAGGAGTCCTGCTGGAAGGCAAAAGTTGGAATCAGGAGGAGGTAAAACTCATGTGAAAAGAAAGAGTGGTTCTTCCTCCCTCATCTGCCATCCTGGCCTGGGCTGATGGATGGTGCTCGGAAGCTGAGTCTGCTCTTGCTGCTCAGCATCTGAGGGAGTGGATGGAGGAGCTGCCGAAGCACTACAGGAATTCCTGCCCTGCCGGTCACCTTTTCTCAAGGGAATTTGCAAATTCAGGAGTGACAAGAGCCAGAAGAGCTGCCTGAGCTCCGTGTTTGCCCATGGCTGTCACCCACTGCTGGTCCAGCAATACCTCAGGTCTGGTGGGTCAGGGAACAGACCAACGCTCTTATTGTCATCTGGCTGCTTCTGAAACTGGATTTAGGTCCCGAGACCATTCACCAGAGGAACTTCACAGTCTGTTGCTTTGAGTGAACCCCAGAATCTCAAAGGCAGAGTAAAGACACAGGGTTCTTGGCTCTAAAAACGGTGTGAAACAGAAACACAGTTTGGATTCCAAAAGTCTTGTGTCTGCCTCCGTGAGCACCATGACTCAGGGGACAGACCCTCCAGAGAGCAATGGGGCATCTTTGTTCCAACTGCTTCTCCTCATCCAGTGTTTGTGGATGTACTCTGGGACTGCCCTAAGTGAGCAAAATTGAGCCTGAACGAAGTGTTTTGATGCTTACAGCCAGCCAGTTCTAGATTAAGCTTTTTCACTCTCTGGACCAGCTTTAATTCACCGTTAGAAGGTGCTGCAGGAGCCTCCAGGGTTTGAAATGGAGTTCAGATCTGCCTGTCTGCTCAGCCTTCCCCAGGGGTCAGATGCCACCTGGAACAGGACTGGCTGGAGAGGGGTTTGCTTTTGTTTCACTGAGAACGTGCCTGACATTTTTCAGGGAGAAGAGATAGAGGGGAAAAGTCTGGGTTAGCTGAACTAAATGTGTCCCAGCACTGTCCTGAATCAAGGGAAGGAAGGTCTAAATGCCAGGGAATCGTATCACAGAGCACTCCATCGATGTGTGGGATATTGGATGGGGCAGGAGTATTGCTCTCTGCTTATCAAAGGCTTTGGTTGGGATTAATCACTGAATTACTCTGGTTTTAAACTTGCAATTCCTTCTACAATCAATGATGTTCTGCAGGGGTAAGGCAGAAGCAACTGAGTGGTGAATCAGATCTGATATTTATCCAGAAGGAAGGCCTAATCCAGCTCACTTTTCTAAGCACCAGACAGGGACATTTCCATGGAAGCAGGATCAGGGATCAACATCACACATTATTGCAAAGAGAGGGGGAGCCAGTCCCAGGCCTTGTGCTGGCAAAAGTTGAATCACAGCTCCCTCCCTATGTGCTGTGTCAGACAACACTACCAAAACCCCCCACAGCCCTCCCTAAGCTTTTTTTGTGACTCAGGAGATGAAGCTTTAATAAAACTAAGCTTGATGCTGCATTCTCTCACCCAGAGAGTTTGTTCTGCATCTGCTAAATACTATTCCAACAATTCCCAAAATGAAGTACTTACCTCTGCTGGGATTGATGGGTCCTGCAGACCTTCCACCTCACCCTTCCACCCCCACCTCCCACCTCCTCCAGGGACAGAGGCTGCTGGAGATGGTGGGGGACAGTAAACCAGGGCACAGCTCAAGGCTCCCAGGACTGAGGCCAAAGGAGGGCACAGAGGACAAAGCAAACATGAGCATGAATTTCAGCAGCTCCAAGTTAAATTGGGAAACAAAAGAGGAAAAATTAAATGGAGTGGGAGTTCCTGCTCCTGAATTGAGCAGCACTGGAGCTCCGTTTCTCCTTCACTCTTTCTCTCTGTGGCTCCTCTGCAAACAATTCAGTGGATGTGTATTTCTGGCACAAAGCACAGAGTCCTATGATTCTTGATTGTAATTATAACAATGAGTTTCAGCAAGCCTGCGAGTGGTTCTGGGCATTTATAAAAGGGATTTAGGACAGTATTGTTTAAAAAGTCAGCATTTTTTTGAATATCAAAGCAGCTTTAGGAGAGCTGGAGTGATGCTGAGACGAGGCTCCCACCAGTACAATTTAAAAAGAAACTGGTCACTTGTTTTCCTCTTCCTATTCAGAGTCTCTACAGCAGAGATGGATATGTGAGTTGCCCCGGGCTTCCTTATTGTCCAAGAAAAATCCACAGTACCCATCATAACTTCAGATGACCTTCTGTGGTCCCTTCCAGCCTGACCCACTCTGAGATTCCGTGACCTGCCCAGGCAGGGCCTGTCTGCTCTGCACTGAGGTTTATGAGTCCAGGATGGACAAGACTGTGTGAACAAGCACATTTTCACCATTTACCCAGCAGGGAAACAGTACATTTTTCTGGAAGACTCAAACCCGCTTTCCCCAACATTATAAACGGGGGAATATTGTGGTTCCCACAGAAACACACGTACTCATTTGCCTTCATTGTTGGAAGCAGATATCCAAAGGAAAACTCAACATTCTCGTGTTTCCAAAGCTGTTGGCGTGCACTGTTTGGAACTGCCCACTCTGCAGCAAGTGGCTTTGGTAGGATTTACTCACTGGGTGAAAAAATGAGCAGCCAAGCAAGTGCCTGTGCAGGTCTGCATTCATCTCTCATGTAAATACCTGAACATATTCCAGTTATTAAAGCATCTCTTTTGCCCAGGTCATAAAAACAGATGGAGACAAAGCTCCAAAGGGCTGTTGCATCCAAGCTATTCCATTTGCAAGGGGGATGTGCCCTGATTTCACTCTGAGCTTCATCTGACCCATGCAAAATGCCAGGATAGATGCAGCTCTGGACTTCCTTGCCTTGTGGAGGGTGCTGTCCCAGGGGCAGGGCATCCTGACGTGCTGGCACCGTCACCAAGCTGTGCTTTGCAGCCAGGGCTCTGAGCAGAGCGTGCCCTCATTAGTGGGGTTGCATTTGTGCTGTAAAAGCTGGAAACCAGAGCCCTGTGCTGTTCTTCCCACCTGGATCTGGCTGGCTGCAGGAGCAGCGGTGCGGGAATGCTCCCCTGGCCCCCCTGAGCAGGAGCACAGACTTCCAGTGTCACTGAAAATCCCAACAGAACGAGGAAAAAGCAGCTGGCTTCCCTGGACCGACTGATGCTTGACAGGAACAGGTTGAAACTTCTCAGGGAGAGCATTTGTCCTCTGGGAAATGCTGTTTTGTAGGTGGTTTATGGAATTTAATGAGGTAGCATGGTGAATCTATGGAATGGGAATTGTCACAGCAGAGTGTCTGGTTTAGTGTTGCATGGGGCTGTAATTTTGGAACAGACATTTTTCATGGAAACAGTGATTTTTAAAAATGCTTTGGAGGAGCTGAAAAAGGAATTTC
Organism: Dicrurus megarhynchus; assembly: GCA_013399195.1. Lineage (NCBI taxonomy): Eukaryota > Metazoa > Chordata > Aves > Passeriformes > Dicruridae > Dicrurus > Dicrurus megarhynchus. The sequence goes on from VXAD01007406.1 coordinate 279,623, forward strand.
TAATAAAAGTTAAATTGCTCCACAATGTCATTTAAAAAAATGGCTGTTTAGGCTTATGCTGTTGTTTTTCAGAGTACATTTTCATTTTAAAATTTGTTGCTATTTATACAATCTGACTAGCCTCCCAAAACAACACCAAAATGTGAAAATGTTTCCCACACACCCAAATTAAAACCCCTGGATTTCATTTTGTGGGAAACTTTTTTCTTTTTTTTGTAACGTGCTGAAAAGTACGTTGGGCGAAAGAGAAATTCCTCTTCCATGACAGCTCTTACCGTGACCCTCTCAGAGTCAAACCTTCACCTGCCTGTGTCCTGTGTGCGGTTCAGGCAGCAAAAACCACTGCCGAACCCCTGGAATGAATTTCACTAAGTGCCTTTTGCAAAACATCTTGAGTAGGTGCAGTGGATCGATAGGAACTGCCTGAGCCTGAGGGCAGCTGAACAGGGGAGGAGAGAAGCAATTCCTTAAGAAGTTGTCCTTTGCCGTCGCCAGCTCGGGCTGGGAATTGGGACAAATGACAGCAAAGCACGATTTGCAGAGAGGAGCCCATCTGCCAGGAGCCCTCACCTTCCTCAGCCTCAAGGTCACCCAGAGGGCACCGCCAAAAATGCTCCAGCCTGGACCTCGCTGTGCTGCTCTGAACACGCAGAGACACTTTGCATAACGGGGGACAGCTCTGTTAAAACACTTGGAAAGCAAGAATAAGGAAGAAAACGAACAGGGAAGATATTAGTGCAGGATCTCAGGGTGGGAAAGTGGCCACTGTTCAGCTGGGTGGATCCCAGATGCTGGAGCTGGCGTGGTCCCAGGGGTTTCCAGCTCTAACCGAAGCTCCTACAAGGCACAAGGTTCATGGTGAGTCTCTAAGTGCCACTTTTTTGCATAATGATAACAAGAGGGATGGAAATGAGCACTGCATGGGTACCAGCCGTGCTTTGAAGGTGACAGGATGGAGACTGGCAGCCCTTGGGGTCCAGCTGGCACAGGTGACTGGGATGAAAGAATTTCGGCACCTCTGGAGGGCAAGAGCAGCCCAGCCCAGATCTGTGCCTGCTGGGCTACCCAGTGCACAGAGGGAGTGAACCTTTGCTCACACACCTTTTGTGTCACCAAACCCTTGACCGTGTCTGCAAATCGAACAGCAGGGAGAGGATGTTCAAACCCCACGCTTTCAAGATCCTCCCACTGGAGCTGTTCAAAACGCATTTATTATGCGTGATGAGGAGATCCTCAGGTGAGGCAAAGGGTCACCCCGGAGGACTGGGGCCCACAGCCCTCCAGCCAGAGGATTTCCAAGAATAACAACTGCAGCCTCCCCTGCCTGCAGCTCCTCCCTCCCTTATCGCCGCATCTTGAGTACTACCACGCAAATAACAATAGGGTATTGTTAGGCAAAAGAGATTTAATTGCAGCCTACACTCCCGGAGAGGGTAAGATCGGCTTTTCTCCAGATCTAATCTTCAGTCTTCATCTTTTCTTCTCCTCCCTCATCGCTTCCTTCTCCTCGAAGTTTCTCTTTTCTGTCTTTCCCAGCCAGCAGCAAGTGACCAACCTAAAACGTAAGAAAGAGGGAGGGGTGTCCTTGTCGCTTCTTCTTTTTCTACATTTTTGAATAGCCTTTAAGTCCTTTGGAGTGTTGTGTCCCACAAGAAAGGATTAGCAGTAATTCCCCTGCCATCTCTTGCTTCTGACGCTCTGACAATTCATTCTCCTGAGATCCCCTAAACTCACCGCTGAATACATTAACCAGAGGACACGGAGCGGGCTTTGGGAGAGTGATCTCCCGTGTCCCCCCTCCCTGCAGCCTGCCGGTCCAGCTGAACACACCCACCCAACCTCCACGGGCTCCTGGATCAGCACTTTTACTCCTCAGCGACCCGAAACAACCCCGAACTTGCCCGATGTGGGGTGCTCTGCGAGATTCACAAGGCAACGCCTGGAGCTCACCCTCCTTTCCATGTTTCCCGATGGATCTGGTGGGAGCCTGTGCCCCCTCCCCTGCTCCCACGCTGCAATCCCTCTGGTTTCTTTCCCAAGCAGTGTATCTGCTGGGAAGGGCTCTCTACCACCTCTGCCTGGCTCTGGATGCTGCCAAGCCCCCTTAGGTGATGAACACCGCTGTTATCTGTGCCCTGCTTTGCTTTCGCTGGTGGTTAAATGGGGCTCACCACCTGCACGCTGTGATTTGCTGGAGTGGAGCACTCAGAGACAGAGTCTGGATCAGAGCCCGTGAAAATGGCACTTTCTGTTCCTCAACTCCATTTCCCTCACCCTGGGATTTTGAAATCGTCCTCTACAGCTCTCCCCCAGGCCAGTAAACGTCTGTCTGAAGCCAGATCCTTCCACCCCTTTTCCTGTCACTGGTTCTCTTTGCGGTCACTTAAGTTTTGCTTTCTTTAAGGGGAATAAGTGCACTGAAAGTAGCACCAAAAAAAGAGCAGTATTCAGCCCCCAAGACCCTCTTTGCAATTCTGCTTAGCAGTAAAGCCTTTCCTGCCCAGGTATTTCTTCCTGCCTCCCCTTCTGTCATGCTACAAGTATTAAAAGAAGCTGTTAATTAGAAAACCCATAGGCTTCCCCCTCTCAGCTCCTCCTGAGATTGTGACCCGCGTCTTTCTGCCCTGCACAGACTCAACAACTTTCAGTTGAGAAGGATGACAAATGCTGGGACTGCAGCCTGAGCCAAATGTGTGAAGTTTCTTGCCCTCCTTGATAGCCATTTCTCCTGGAAAAAAAAATGAATGTTTCATAAAGAACATCATGAAAGCAAAGTATATCATGATTTCAGCGTGAGCAGACAGCAAGAGAGATAGGAGCATCCCCTTGGATTTGCCTGCCTGAGGTTATTTACCTCAGGAAGCTGCTGAATAAAAGATACAAAAATGCAGCAGAAAGTAGTATTATTCACTCATTTCAAAGCATGATGGGAGGCAGAAAAACATTATAAGGGGTATCTTTGAGTCTTGCCAGGCTGGATTTGTCAGGGCAGGGTTTTCATGGAGCGCTCTCCGGGTGACCCAGTTTCCGAGACACAGGCACAGACACACACACACAGCCCAGCCACAATCCACAACTTAAATAGCTGTGACATACAAAGGAGATTTTGATGCAAAGTGGAGCTGACAGAGAAGTGGAAGAAGTATCTGGGGTTTTTTTTCTTTTTTTTTTTTTTTCCATTCAGTGCCACACCAAGATTACAGTCAAGGTGGCTTCAACCTTCAGCAAGGACTGATGTTACCGTGGGTTCTGCTTTTAATGACATTTAGCGAGAAGCAGCAGCTCGGGGAGGGGGAACAAGGGTTTTCTTTTCAGGAGGAATTTATTTGGGCTGTCAGGATTAAAGGCATGAAGCGAATGCATATGGGGCTGCAAAGAGGGCTTAATGGCTTTGCTGCTGGTAAGGACAGCACAGCTCTGACACAGGGTGTGCCAGCCCTGTCAGGCACCTGACAAAACATCTGTGGACGTGGCAGGGTGCAGTGAATGGATGTCATGGCAGTGTGGTCATGCTGGGGTGACTCTGCCATCGATGGCTTCCTGGCTGTGGGTGACACGAAGGTGTCGTTATGTAGCAATAATCTCTGTTTGGGAAAACTTCCCCCCCGAGGGTGAGGTGGCTGCTCCAGCCCAGCTGATGGGTGTCACTTCTCTCACCACGGCTCCATCGGACTCTTCTGCAGATCCTGCAGGGTGCGGGTACGAGCCCGGGTGGGCTTGACAGGACGCCAGGGCAGGTGCAGGGTGGATTGATGCTCCAGGCTGGGCACCCAGCTATCCAGCTCAGGGCTGGCCTGGGATGGGTCCAGGCATCCCCAAAAGCTCCTAAATCATGCCAGGTTCCTGGGTTGAGTGCACCCAGGCTGCTTCCACGTCCTCAAAGCAACACAGATTTTATTTTTGCAACAAATGGCTAAAAATGCAACAGCCTTATAAAACCTGGGGCTTAGCAAGGAGCTGGACTTGGAGAGGAAGGAACAGCAGGCAAAACATCCAGAGAAGATAAATGCTGGGCCAAAGTGCATCCCTTCTTGAGCTGTCCCAGGATTTGTTCATGTTGGGGAGAGCCCATGGGGTGGTGTTTTGGGCCTCCATTTAGGAAACACTTTTCCGCTCTAAATCAGCTGGTGATGCCTCGGGGAAGTGCCTGGATTCAAACAGCAAAGGCTCAGTGGGTAAGGCAGCACTTCCACAGAGCCACTGCAGCCCTGATGGTGAGAGCTGGCAGAGGGCAGTGGGCACAGCTCAGCAGAGACGGTGCCAGATGAAGAGGAAACTGAAAGGAGAAGGTGCTGGTGTCCGTGGGGTGGGGCGGCGCTGCAATTCCCACCAGCAGTGCAGTCACCTGAACTTCAGCAGTTTGTTTTAGCAGGAGGCTTGTGTTTGCTGGACTGTGCTGGGAGACCTTGGCAGAAATCCCCTGGTGTGTGGAGGCCTCCAGCCTGCTCCTCTGGAGACATCCACACACAGAGGCTCTGACAGGGACCTTCTGCTCCTGGGGACTGACAGCTTGGAGTGCAGGGACCTGGCAGAAAGTGCTCAGGTTCAGCAGGAGGGTCTGGTGCGAGAGGAAATGAGCCAAGCAGGTCCTACACCTCGAGCAGGGTGGTGGCAGCTTGCTGTGAGAGAAATGTGGTGGGTTTGACCCGTTTTTGGGAAAATCATTTGTTTGATGACTTGGGGAATTTTTAATGGGGCAGGCTGGGGCTGTGGTGGGGAAGAGCCAGTCCTCAGTGGTGAGGGCAGGGCTACGTCATGCAGTGGGGAAACGCAGCCTTGAGCTCCAATTTCTCTGCTTGGATGGGAATCCCTCCCCCTCACCCCTCCAGCTGGAGGGGACAGCACCCACCAGCCCAGGGACCCTCTTCTCTGTGGGATGGACTCTCTGGGGGCTCAGAGCAGAAGCATCAGGCACCAGCCAGGCTGCTTTCCCTTGCCTCGATGTGATGGAGTGGTGACAGCTCCATGTTGTGTGGCTGCTCTTTGCATCCGTTATACCAACATGGTGCAGGGAAATGACAGCAATATGTGTCCCCCTGACACCCAGAGAATAAAGTGATATTGCTGTGAAAATGAGGCTGCTGCCGCACGGCTCAACTCTGAACCTTCCCTCTGCGAAGGAGCTATGATTAGAATCTCATCTCGCTCTCTATTGCACAGCACCTGCAGAAGAAAATCCCCACCCAGCAGCATGGAACTATTTTTAAAGGCCTTTTTCTGACAGGCTGGGAGATGGGGCTGGTGAGAATCCTGCTGGTACCAGTTCTTTCCAACCCCCTCGCAGAAGGGTTTGGAGCTAGACCTGGGGACCGGGACTCGGAGAGAAGGGAAGTGGCAGAATCTTCTTGCCAAGTCTGAAGCTTGTGCCAGCTCTTTGCCTTGGGAAGCTGAATTTCAGCATCTTCTGAGACTGTTGAGGGTTTTTTTTCAGGTTTGCTGTACCTGAGTCAGCAAGACACCTCCAGCTGTCAGAAATTTGCTGAGAGAGACCCGTGTGCTTTGAACAGAGGGGCACAGGGATCCATGGCATGGGAAGTGTGGGCAGGAACTGCCCCAGGGCTGCTGTGCTCTCACCCAGGGCTGTGGGAAGGGGTTGCCTGCGGTTTCTGGGCACCACAGAGTAAGAGGTGGGGGAAGCAAACAGGCAGAGAGGACCAAGGGGCGGAAAGAGTCAAATCCTTGGGGTGTGGGACATGGTGAATTCTGGGCTGCCAATGCCAAAAGGGTTTATTCATTTACATTTCAGGGGTGAATAAATGTACCAAGAAGCCTCAGAAGTGTCTGGGGATGGAGAGGGAGAGCGAAGTGTGGGCTGGTGGAAGCGAAGCCCCACTTTCCTCTTGATATGCTGCTCATGGATGGGGTTTGAAGCTGTTCAAACATAATTTGCTCTCCCTCTCTGAGTGGAACCAGGGAAGTGTATTACATTTATCTTAATAAAACAAGGGGCTTTGGAAGCCGTGGAACAGAGGAAGACTGGCTTTCCAAAGTCATCTCCCGTGCGGATTCCCTGGCTGAGCTCACATCACACCCTGGGAGTGGGATGGAAAATGGAAGGGCAATGGGAGAAAGTGCTCATTTGAGAATATCCTCCTTTATAAAGCTTGTTAGGACTTAATTCCTCTGAGCTGCCTCTTCTTCCATCGAATCTGATTGCAGGCCAGCAGGTTTGGAAAGCTGCTGTGCAGTGCCCATGGGGCAGCAAGCCCAATCTGGTAAACCTTCTTTCCATGGGGAATGATGTTAATAAATAAATAGAACTAACCTGAAATCCCTACAAATTATTTGTCACTACACTCCACAGAGTCTGACCCACATATCTGTGCTTTTCATGCTGATATTTAGCACCAGGGCTCTGGAGCTGCAACGGAGATTGGCACAAGCCTGAGAAAAAGTCCCCCTTAGGATGTACCAGGGACCATGCAGGCTGCAGGTGGAGCATGCAGCATTAAATCGATGTACCCAGCCACAAAACCACTTCCCATTTCGTATAATACCGGCCAACAGAGATTTGAAAAATGTTCCCTTTCTGTATAGAAAGACTATTTTTAAAATTGAACAGTAAGTTAGTCCTCTATTGACTTTCAATTTCCATCCTCTCCCATTTCCATAGCAACTCTGGCCATTTATGCATTTATCTTCATATTTAACTTTCCTTTCTCATATAATTTTGAGTGGACTCAAGTGCTCCAAAAGGGTTAAACTGCTCTTTCAAACAACTCCCTGTTTTTAAACAATTACTTGAAAATACATATATATCTGTATATATATATATACATACACACTAGGCTAAATTGAAAAGTTTGTGGTTTAATGAAAAGTGTCGCTGGAATATTTGCCCTGAAAAACCCTTCAGGGCAATAACAAGAACGAGTCACAGCCTCTCTCCTCTCACCTTCCCTTGTGGTATGACTGTGTTCAAAATTCTCTTCTGGAATCTGAACTTGCAGCTGCGAGAGCTGTGGCAGTCACAGGCTGGGGATTGACTGAGCCCAGGCTTTGGTAATTTGGGCTGGTTTTCATCTTCTTTTTTTCGTTTTTTTTTTCTTTTTTTGAAGTATTTCTGTGTGTATTTGGGAGCAGTCAGAAGGCAGCAACACTTCACAAATTTTGTGCTCTGGGCTTGGGGCAGAGATGTGAGTTGACCGTGAGCATTTACAGTGCACTGATAGAATTGCCCCAAGGATCTGGAGGGGTTTTGGTGGGAATGCAGTGACTTTCTGTGGGACTTTGCTGTCCAGGAGAGCAGCCGGGCAAGTGGCAGCCTTGGGGAATCTCCATGCGTGGCACCCTCCAAGTGGGCACTGCTGGCTGAGCTCCTTGGAGAGCAGATTGGGCTTGAAGTCTTGGTACTGCCTGCATGGGGCACTGGGAAGAAAGCTTTGAGGTCAGTAATTCTCTTCTAAGCCCACACTTGACATTTCCTCCCTCTATTGTCACAGTGTTTTTAGCTGCAAACTCCCATGGGATTTTCACCCTGGGACTCTCCTGACTCTCCATTGTCATCCTGCTTCTCCTTTAATGCCTTCCCAGCCCTCCTCCATCCAGCTGACTCTTTTTACAGGGGAAATATATCCCCATGTCCCCAAGACAACAGGGATGGCTTAATTGCAGCACGTGAAAAACGGGCCATGTTTCCCTGGAGTGCTGGTGACACCTTCCAGGGCAGCACAAGGTGACCACGCTGCTTTGGGACAGCTCTGTCACCGTGGCTGTGCTCACTGGTGACCCGCACAAGGACCTGCCCAACTGACCAAGGTGCTGAAGTGCCAAAGGCATTTTTAAATTTTTATTTTAATGGGCCTGAGAGTTTAAATCTCATTGACTTTCAAATCGACCGTGCAGATCAATGCGCAATGCCCTGACGAGGCAGGATGGTTTCCTGCAGAACGTCCTCCTGCACGCCAGCCATCCACCCTCACACTGCTCCAGCAGCTTGGCATTCAGGTCTGATCCTCTCGTGCTGGGGGATTTCTGACCAGTCCTACAGCCAGACCTTCCAGTTGTTTTGTGCAAGGATATGAGTAAGCAACTGGTGGAACTGTTGAAGTTATTTAAGTGCCTAATTCCCGTTGAAACCTGCTTAGATGCACTTGAAAATCCTATTAGAGCACTTCCCCGCACCTTTAAGCACCTAAATACCTTTGAAAATGCTTTCGCTGATCATTGAGGGATGGAAGGACAGAGTGCTTCCAGAGGATTTGTGCTCCCAACTCACTTGCTGCTCCCAAAAGAAATCTCTGCTTTTGTCTGAGTTGTGCCAATGTCCCATGTCACCTTCTCCTTTCCCTGCATCACTTGTGTTGTTCCTTGGTGAAGGACTCTAAATAATTCCTCCCCCTGCCTTACTGTTGACACCTTCCTGAGTATTTGCAGGCCGTTATTAAATCACCTCTTTACTCATCCTTTATCTGAGCTGTACATAATTAGTTCCTTTAATCTTTCTTCATAGGTCAATCCTTCTAAACCCTTAATCATCTTTATCTCCTTTTGCTGGAGCCCCTCCAATTTGCTGACGATTTTTTTTTCCTTCTTCATTTTATTTTGCAACAAGAAACAGCAAAACCCCAAAGTCCGAAGGGCTCTCCAGGCTCACTGCTGGCAGTGTGGGGCTGTGGCTTTCCCTGTGGGGTTGCCTGCCCCTTTTTGTTTCTGGTCCAGCCTGGGGAACAAAACTGGTGTTGGAAGGGAGAAAACCAACCCTGGAAGTGTCCAAGGCCAGGTAGGATGGGATTTTGGGCAACCAATTTTGGATTTTGGGGGAGTGGAAGGTGTCCCTGCCATGGCACAGCCCGTTTTGCTTGGCTTGCAAAAACCGTCTTTCTGTGCTTTACATTTTTTAAAAGTCTTTTATTTAGATTATATTTGCCCTCAGTTCTTCACTCCAAGGGTCTGTGAACCCTTCTCACCTTCACAAATTCCTTGGCTGGCCCCAACAGCATGAGGAAACTGGAAGGGATGGAAGGCAGAGCCCTGATCCCCAGGAGGCAGCAGCTGTATTCCCTGCTCTGTCTGAAAGCACAGGACAATGACCCCAAAAAGGGCAGAATTCCTGGGGGAACAGAGGGGATCTGCGACCACCTGGAGTCTATTCAGGCCGTGCTTTTCTTGGTTGTCTTATCCAAACAAACATTTGCCTTTCCTCGGTGGGAAGCACAGCTTCTTCCTCCCGTGCAGGCACACCAGGGTGCTCCCTGTCGCACACCTGGCTGAAAAGCAAAGGCCACCTTCATCTCCTTTCCTTTTATTGATCATAAGTGACCTCTGGGTTGAACTGATTGCAAAACCAACCAAAGCCATGACAGAGTGGTAGAAATTTTCAGCTCAAACCTGTCTTATGGAGTTCCTAATACATTGGAAGCCTAAGCCTGTTCCATTGAACTGGGAGCTGTGAGTGGCCATGACCAGCCCTGGGGACAGTCCCAAAGTTTCTGTGTCCCTTGGTGCCAGGGACCACTGACAGAGCCACCGCAGTCCCAGCTGTGATGATAAAACCTGCACCTTGAGGGATCTGACATCCTGCAATGACTTTGCTTTCCCTTTTCCCACCCAGCAAAACCCTGCAAATGGGTAGTGATACCCATCCTGACTCCTCAGAGGATGGAAAGTCACAGCTGGGCTGGCCCATCACAAGCAAGGTGGGACGTGGCTGGTTCTGTGGAAAGAATCTGGGTTTGTCCTGTGCTCTGCACAAGTGGCTTCCAGATGTGCTCCGGGCGTGGCGGGAAGGATCAGGCTGTGGAAGTGGACAGGTGGGGTTAAACACAGACTGCTCCCTTCAGTGTGCTGAGAGGTGTCCACCTGTGCAGAATGAGGATGGAAAGCTGCATGTTTATGCCAGAGCTCCAGGAGATCGTGGGGGAGCTGCTGACAGGGAACTTTCTGCTTGTCAGAGAGGTGAAAGACTCAATCAATGCAGCAAGAGTCACCCTGAGCCTGAGGAGCTCAGGCTGGGGACAATGTGACCCCAGAGAGGAGACGAGAAGTAGTTGTGGTGTTGCCAGCCCTTTCCTGTGCCCCTCCCAAAGCCCAACAGCACAGTCCAAAGTCCTCAGGGAGCCCTCTCCTCACTGTTCCCTGGCACCAGCAGCAGGCAGACAACCCAGGGATGCTTCTAGTGCCCTGCATCACTGGGAACACCTAAAGCTGAACAAGGCTGGTGAAAAGAAGGGCTCCAGGCCATTTCCAGTCTAGGAGCCACGTTGTGTCCTCTCCCTGTTCCTGGAGCAGGGCGAGGTGAGGGCTGCCTGTGTCATATCCTTGCGATGACTTTTACGGAGCCCCATCCATCCACCTCCTGCTGCTTGGAATTGCCACAAGCATTTCCAGCCCCCTCTGAGCTCGGATGTTTCCAGATGGGACTATTAGGCTCCCTAGGAGTGCAGCTGTAAATATGTGCAGAAATGCCACCAGCTCTGCCTGCCTCCTGCTCGGCTCTGCAGGCCCAGGAGGGGCTGGGGCTCCCTGAGGGCTCCAAAATCAGCTGAGCTTTGCAGCAGCTCCATTAACAAAGGTTCATTCCATAGAATCACAGAATGGCTGGGGTTGGAAGGGACTTTAAGGATCATCTGGTTCCACCCCTGCCATGGGCAGGGACACCTTCCACTGTCCCAGGCTGCTCCAAGCCCCGTCCAACCTGGCCTTGGACACTCCCAGAGATGGGGCAGCCCCAGCTTCTCTGGGCACCCTGTGCCATGGCCTCCCCACCCTCACAGGGAAGGATTTCTTCCAAATGTTGAATCTAAACCTCCTCTCTGTCCGTCTGAAGCCATTCCCCCTTTGAGCTGAGAAAACCAACAAAGCCAAACAATCAGGGCATGGCTGGAGTGGGACGGAGCCACCCTGTCCCTGCCACTTCTCTCTCAGGTATCCATGGTCACCTCACGGGACTGGTTTGGGGTTGCATGTCCATGAGTCCTTGCAATGTGGGAATGTGTTCTGTAATGCCAACAGCCCCCACACCTAAGTTTTAGTGGAACGGGAATAATAACCTTATCAGCGTCTTTTACTTTGCCAATAAAAGTAGCATCATCATGCCCTTCCCAAGAGTCTTCTTCTGCGAATTTCCCTTCAGAGCAGAAGCGTAGTTGTGCTGCTTCCTCCTCCCAGAATGGGTTCTGGTGGCACTGTCGGTGCTGGTGTCTGGAGGCAGCTCACTGAGTGTGAATGCACTGTGTGTCCCACAGTGCCGCAGACACAGGTTCTGTGTCCCTGAGCAAGGGCAGGCTGTGCTTTCCCTGCTCCCCTGCTCACCTCTGCAATGACTGCCTGTTGCAAAGGGTTTCTCAGAAAGGGGGAGATCCCCGGCTCTACTCAAATGGGTTGCAAAATTCCCCGAGTTGAAATCTGAATTCTGTGCTGTCGGCATTTTAGGAACGCAGCAGGGAGAGCCAGCAGCAGATGCCTCACTCTGGGAGCTGTTTCTTGCGAAGCATTCAAACTATTCCGTTAAGTTTTACTTGGGGTGCTGTTCCACAGGGCTCCTCCCTCCCCTTCCTGCATCGCAGCACAAAGTGGGGTGACTGTGACCTTCTCCTGACATGCAGAGGAGGGAATCTCCTGGACTGGGAATGCAGCATCCTTGCAGCAAGCACTTCCCAACAGAACACTTGTTCCCAAATCACTGCTGTCTCAAGTCATTTTAAATATCTGTGTCCATCCCTCCAGGAGATGGATCCAGGACAAGACCCTTAGGGAGGTATGAGCCAGCCTGTGGCTCAGGAAAGGCTGTTGTATCTAGAGCCCTCCTCTCCCATTTTTTTTCTTTTCCTGCTCTTTTCATTCATTTCTTTCTTTTTCTTTAGGTCCCAAACATGTTCCCACCCCTCCTGGAGCTGCATTTCATTACGCATCAAATGGATGGATAGCACGACTGACAAAAATTTAAAACTAATTTTAAAAGTATAAAAGGTTAAAATCTCTGGAAAAGCCTAACTGGCCCCATCCTGAAGAACAAAGAGATGGATCAGCTTTTTCTGTGTGCATTGATTCACCTGCCCACAACAAATCGAGACCCAAATGGGCCCTCCTGACAAGCCAAACTTCTCGAAAGAGCCTTTTTCTAAATCAGCTTCCACACAGCAGCACAGAGCTCCCAGCCCTGTCCCCGCGGTGCGGGCAGCAAAGCTGTCAGTAATAATACAGCAGCAGCTCCGGCTTTGGAAAAGCAAAAGTCACCAGTGAGCCCCTCAAATCCCTGATCCCTTCAGCGAGGGGCAGCAGCGATGACCCTGGGATCTGCTCCCCTCCCTGGAACAACTCCCCCTGGTAAACACTTTCAAATAAATGGTTGAGCAGCAAGAACTAAAACCTGGGAGATGAGATAAGCGAGGCTTTGTCCCCTCCTTCTGGGGATGGATGTGCAAAGAGGGGCTGAGGTTTGCAGCCGGCGGAGCTGCGGGATCTCTGCGGGAGCGTTCGCACCCACCCCGGCGAACTGCCCCTCTCAATAAACTGCGTTGGAGACGGGCTTTAAAAGCCACCCGTGCCTTTCAAAAGGCGACTTTGAAAGCTCAGACTCCCTTGGCTCTGTAGGGCTGAAGTGAGACACTTTCACGCCTTGGAGAAAATGGTTTATAATGTATTTACGACAGAAAAATAAAAGATAAAGACTATTCTCTTGTCTATCTTTTTTTTCCTTCTCCTTTTTTCTTTTCCCCTTTTCTTTATTTACCAAAAGTACCTCCAGGGCTAATGGCATTTTCTTTGGCCGCTGGGAGCAGAGGAAGATAGAAGTCTGAAATATGAAAGCTTTTCTCTTGGTTTTTAACAACTTTGGATCACTCTAGTTAACTCTCAGTCTCAGTTCAAAGCAGAGCTAGAAACTGAAAGGCTGGCTCTGTTTTTCTCTGAGAGAAACTACATTACTATAAATGATTGCTTATCCCAGAAAGAAACACAGGGGCTTAAAATTCCTTGTCGTGGCATGAAAAAAGTCAAAATCACCGAGACTTCTGTTGGGCTGTGACAAAAAATTAAAAAAAAAATAGTCTGCAATACTTCATTTTGATGATATCAAAGTGTTTCATGCATGACCTGCTTTTCATTTTTAAAATATATTTTTATTGTAATCAGCTTAAATTTCAAAACAAAATGACTTTGAATAAAAAGTTAAAACAAGTTGTCTGAGTCTCAGGGGTTTTTTTCCCAGCAGAAGAAATTCATCAAACTGGGTCTCTTTCGTCAACAGAGATGAATCTGCCTTTTCCAAACTGTGAGAGATATTTTAACAATCTTAACTTATCTGGCTCTTGCTGTTCCAGAAACAGTGAGTTTCTTGGGGTACTGGTGCCTGATGATGGCAGTGCAGAGGACAGAAGATTTGGGACAAGTAGGGTTCAAAATGTAGAATGGAAGTGGTAAGGAGCCAGGGGTGACAAGGATTTCAGCCTTTCCCAAACTCTGAGGACCTGGAGGCCTCAACCAATCCTAAAACGAAGGGGTGGGTGTGTTAATGCTGCTGACTGAGCTGTGAGATTCCCAGCTTGCCTGCTCAGGTGCAAGCAGGAAATTTGTCATGAATGGCCCTCGATGTGTTATTTTGGTGTTCCCTCTCAGGATGTAAAAGTCCAAACCCAGCAAATTTGGGCAAATTAACAAATTCCTTTTAGCTTCTGAAAAACTCTGTGATTTCTATTTGGGGTGGCTGGATTTTGGCCTTGCCCCCACAACACCATTTGGCTCAGGCAGCAACTCCTGAAGAGAAGTGCCAGGACGGGAAAGCAGGAAGGAGCAGTTTGCTAAATCTTGGTGCTTCTGTGAGGAGCCATCCTGCTCCTGTGCCTCACCCACCTTCCCAACAGCAGAGGGGAAGGGGGATGGAAGGGCAAAATCCTATCTTCAGTGTTAGGTGGACCACAGAAACTCTTTCACCGCCCAGCCGAGTGTAACACCACTTTATTTTAAAAAAGAGCCCAGGACAGCTCGGCTAGGAGCCACTCCAGGTTCAGTGACAGACAGAGAGATGACTTGATGGCCTCATCTTTGCTCTTCTGACCATAATTTCCTCCACAATCATGAGCTGCTCGTTAATCCCCCTTGGATGCAGGTTCTCCAGCAGTGGAATGAGTATTCAAAATATCCCTGGAGTTAACCTGTCCATCCAAATGGTGACCAATGAATGAATTTCATCACTCCTGAACCAAGAGGATGTACAGCTTGAACCGACTGAAGGAGCAGACTAATTTCTACAGTATCCTCTTCTTCCAAGTTTCAGCTGTCCCAGGACTTCTGGTGCATCAGCTTTAGCTTTTCATGAACTTGAGCCTTGGCAAAGTGGCCAAATCGGGTGAAAGCCTCTTTCTCCAGAGGGCATTTCATCGAGGTGTTTCACCCTGACCGTGACAGACGTTCTTGTACCCAGCATCTGCCAGAGGGAGATTTGTCCAGAGTCAATGCATGTGGTTTTAGCTCTGGTTGAGTTTGTGGATAATCTAGGTGAAGTGATGTTTTTTAAAAAATGGGATGAAAGAACCTCCAAAAGGTTTGACAAGGAATTAGCTTCAACTCAAGAGAAGAGCAGTGCTAGGAATAGGATGGAGGATGGTCTCTGGGGGGTAAGAAAATAGAAAGGAGAGGAAAAAGGCAGATTCTTAAGGGGATGAGGCCTTGGCCTCAGCTATGGAAACAGGTAATTTCCCTGTACAGACAGATAATAGGGATGAGGACTCAGGGAACGTGGCATCTGGGTCTGGTGAGATTCAGCCTGGCAAGCTGACACCAGTGAAGAGATCACAAATGCTTTCCCTCCCCTCCTCGCCTTTGCCTTCACCAAAGTTTAAAGTTTACCTGCTAATTCCCTTATCAGAATTTTGTGCTGAGAACTCTTATCTGGATTTTACAGGTAGCTCCTGGCACTAGAGCAAAAACGGGAGGAAAGCATTTCATTCTTCTCCAGTTGTCCAATGAAAGCAACGTTTTAAGCCAACAATATTATTGTCATTAACGGGATGGTTAATGATGGGAATGCGTGTCTTTGGCTTTCAAATGAGACCTGCCATCTATCCCTGCCCCTGACCTGGGGCAGCTTAGTGGGGCTAAATTGCTTTTTAAAGCTGATCAGAATGAACATTAATTGAGGCATTAAACCCAGGTTCAGCTGATCCTCCTGTCCCCACAGCCCTGCCACTGCAGGTGGCTGCCCTGGGCTCACTGGGCAGGCAAGAGGAGCGTCCCCAGCACAAGCCAGAGCTCCAGAGTGTCTGGGTTTGGAGGAGTTTTTTTCTATCATTCCCCCCAGCTCTCCCTATTTTTCTCTTTCAAATGTAATTAAAAGTCATTCTTTTAACTTTATTTATTTATCAGCTTGATACATTTGAACTCGCAGGCGCCTTCATCTCAGCATTCATTTCCCTGCCCTTTAATGTGAACCTGACTCAATTCCCCATCCTTTTCAAAGCTCTTTATTAGCTCTGCAGCACTTCCCCCGCCCCCAGCTCTTTCTCTGCTTCCACCTTCCTCTTCAGCTGCCCTGCAGACAAACAGCCCAGGGCTCTGGGCCAGGCTTGGCTGGAGATGTGACCTGGGCTGTGAAGGTGGTGACATCCCCCCGAGTCCCTCAGGATGCAGCTGAGGGAACAGGCAGCCCTGGTGCCTCTCTGCCCAGGTCCTGTTGCTGATGAAATCACTCCTGCAATTCACAGTGGAGGAGCCCACCCTTCCCTCCCTTCCCATGGTTTGAGGTGCTGTCTCCCACAGGTTGTGGGGGCAGCGGGCTCCCTCTTCCCCTCCTGTCAGCTCCAGTGAGCCTGACTCCAAAATGAGTTGGGGTTGTTGGCCTTTTTTCCCCTCTTTGTCAGCGATGCCTCAGTGCCTGAACCCACGAGGCTTCTGCCACGAAGAGCAGGGGATCCGGGGGAGGTTCAGCAGAGGAGCCAAACACAGAGGATGATTCGAAACAACGCCCAAGAAGTCCTTGATCTCCAGCTTCCTTCACGTGGAAGTCCAATGTTGATTTTCTCTTCCAGCTGAGGAAACTGAGGCTTGCTTGCTCTGCTCTGTGTAGCTGGAATTCAACCCAGGCTTATTTTCTTTTTAAATACCTCTGCCTCCCCCAGCAGGAGCTGAGGTCCTGGGGAGCTCTGAGGGGTTATTCCTGCAGGGTTCCAGGTTCTGGCCCTGCTTTGCTCTTCCAAGGCAGAGAGTCAAAGCTGCCTGTAGAGATAATAAACAACCTGCTCTGGATTTGTCTTGCTGGGAGTTGAGTTGCTTCACTGCCTTGTCACTGAGATGTGGTGATGAAAGAGTTCAACTGTGGAGCTTGGGGCACAGTGAGGGGACCCAGACACTTTGTAAGCTGTCACCTCACACTTCCAGGGTGAGTCTGGTGCAGAGGAGAGCTGTGATAAGGCAGCTGTGTGATGGAACATCAGTGCCTAAGGCACTGTGAAAGAGTCTGTGGACCTCTTCTTACTGATGAAAATGAGTCTTTCACTTTGTTCCATTTTATTTATTTGATTTGATTACTTTACTTTATTTTGCTTTATTTTATTATTTTTTCCTCCCCACCAAGTCTCTTTTCATCCCCTTATCTTCACTGGTAGTTGGTAGATTAATGCATGTCTCAGGAAGATAAACGCACTTTCAGATCTTCAAAAGGCAAGGCAGCCTCTGAAACCAGTGTTTACAACCTCCTTGGCTGGTGACAAGGCAGGCAGCGTGACATGATCTTCAGTTTAGCCTCCAAGGTCGAACTGAAATGCAGATCCTGGTCTCTGGGAGCACGGTGGGCACCAGTACTCCCAGTAGCCACGAAGAGTTTGGGTTTGCCTCTATTCCCTGCCGGGGCAAACTCCCTCCCTCTGCCGACTCTCTTTCCTGAGGCACTGAATGAGAGTTTGGGGATGGAGGAGGAAAGAGAGAGGGAAGATGGAGTCAGGGAGAGGGAGCAAGGCAATCCTCCCCAGGATTCAGCACAATGCAGATATTGGGGCGTTTACCTTGCCCTAAATCCTGGAGCAGGACACAGCAGCTGGAGCTGGCCGGCCCCAAAGGGCAGCACGCTGTTGTTCTCCACCGAGGGCCAGACCACACCGGTGCTTGCCCTCCCTGAAGGTCCAAAGTCCAATACAGGCCTGTCTTGGCCATCCCTGAGCCTCCCATTACTCACTAGGACAGTCCCCCATGGGCCCATGATCCTGACTCCAGCCTGACTTTTCCAGGCATGCTTTAGCTCTGTGGCTGAGCCACATGCAAAGCCCTGAATTTTATAGATTATCTGAGTGCCAAATTGGCTTTGAAATATCCATCTTTTCACTCCAGCTCTATCCTCCACTATCAGGAGATAGATTTTGGGATGCCCAGCTGTGGTTTGCCCGATGGCACAGGGAGAAGGGGCAGGGCTGGGGAAGGCAGGTCCTGCAGGGTCAGAGGAGCAGGGCTCGTGTGTACAGAGCTTAAGTGGTGGCTCCAAGGTGGGAGAAAATGTCATTGTGTTTGAGCTGTTCTCAGGCATTTCCAAGCTCATCCCTGTGAATTAGGGGTTGAGTGAAGTCATTAAACCCTAATCAAAAGCAGCTAATCAGGAATCAGTGGGAGATGTCCCAATTAACCGTGGCTGGAGCCAGTGGAGCTGGGGAATGGGGATGGCTGTAAGGAAAGGACAGCAGGATCCTGTCTTCTGCCACTGAGACGCCCCAGGGGGCTGTGCCAGCTCACACGGTGAGTCTCAGGGTCTCAGAAGTATTTAGGGGTTCTCAGAAGACTCTTTGCTGTTGCAGGTTCCCCATGATTTTTAAAATGCACTTGGAAGCAGCTGTGGTGGTGTGGATATTTTGCTGCCCCATTGTGATGGGGGTCTCACAAGGCTTCTCTGCCTACTGGAGGGGGAGAGCTCTCACTCAGAGCTCTTAGCAGAGATCCATTCCCCCACATCTCTTTACAGCTGAGACTCTCCAAGTGCTTTACGGATTTTATAGGTAAATATCAGCATCTTGACTTTACAGGAAACTGAGTGACGGGCAAGAAGTGCTCTGACATGCCAGACTTTGCTCAGGCTTTGTCTGCAGCCCAGTGAAGATTTCACTGCAGTTAAAACAGAGGTTTAGGAGCTGGATGCAAAGCCAGCCTCAGCTGTGTCAGGATGCCCTGCAAGGGAAGACACTCTCAGCTGACATTTTCCTCTCCTGCCAAGTCGTGTTCACAGCTGAGATGAGAAGCAGGCTCTGTGGTGGGTCACTGAGAGTTAATAACTCCCCACAACCCCAAGGCACTGCTCTTCTGATGGGACCATTAACAGGAGCAGCGTTTGCATTGCATGTTTCCCTCAGTTCAGCCAGGGTCATGCTTTCCCACCATGTCCTTCTAGACCTAAAGTCTTTCCCCTCACCGTCCCTGAAGTCAGCAAACAATTGTGCCCCATGAAAGCAGAGAGTGTGTGGTGTGGAGAATTGGGGCACTGAAGGTGCCTGGACCCCTGGACACCCCTTGTGCCATTGAGTCACTGCAGCATAATTCCACTTTGTGCTCCTTTCTATTTGATGATAAAAACCCTCAAGGACACGATCGACTCCTCTCACCATTAAAGGCATCTAGAGAAGAGCAGAGGTTTTCTGCTGCTTTTGGAAATTCTCTTGCTTCCTGCTCCAGAGAAACGTCTTTCTTCATAAATCTTATTGAACCTATAAAATGCCTTCCTGTTCTTTCGCCCCTGCTCGGCTCCCCTCAACGTGCCTGTTCCACCATTGCATTCGGGTGCTCTATAAAAAGAATAAAGTGCATTGTGCCGGATCGAGCTCGGCTGTAAATCCCTGCCAGCCCAGAGTCGACACAAATTGAATTCCATCATGGCTCCTCTTTGGAGGGTTTGCCGGCTGCCTTTTAAACTTGCCAGGGATGAGATGCAATTTAGTTTAAGTAACTAAAGTGGAAAAGTGCACAACACTGTTGTGGGGCCTTAGCTGAGAGGCTCAGGTCTGCAGGAGAAGGAGCACTTCTCTGTCCAAGGAACCGTTGCTCAGAAATGCAGATGAATGCAATCAGCAAGGCCGAGTTCAGGTTTGCAGGTATGGTCCAAGGGTTTCAACCCCACAAGACAGGCTTTCTGGAAAGCCACCTCCTCAGACAGCAGAGTGGCAGCAAAGTCTGACAGAACCCCCAGCGTGTGCAGTCTGCCCTTGGGTGTGCTGTAGGGTGTGCTCATGAAGGTTTTCCATCTGGCTTGAGATAAAGATTTCAAGCCCAGCTCATGATGTAAAGAAATTCCTGCTTTATTGCCCAGCCCCACCTTGGCCTCATTGAGGAGGGGGCTGGATCAGGGATGAGGGATGTCTCTGGTACTGACTGTGTGACCAGGGCACTGCGCTGTGGAGCTGCTGCTTGAGAGACCTCTTGACTGAGCCTGGATCCTGGCCCTGCCTTCTCTCTGTGATGTTGGGCAGTTTGGGATTACCAAATATCCCCACAAACACCAGTCTCCCTGTTACCCCAGGACCAAGGTTGGTGCAGGGCTCTTAAAATGCACACACCCAGCAGCGTGAGAGGGGAAGTTGAGCATTACCAGAGCAGCTGAGTTCTCCCAGAGCTTTTCTTTCTGACTTGAACATGTCTTCCCTTCCCCAAATGTTGGTTGCCAGCAGCCAGAGGACGGTTTGCCATCCCTGCAATGTGTGTAGAAACCTTCTGGTTTGAAGTTGTCCGGGTGTTGTCACAAGGCTGGCATTGCTTGTGACACTGGATGCCACTCTCTTCCCTCCCCTGGAAGAAAAAGCTGGTTTCCCCACCAGGTTTTATTTCCTATCAACCACCCTGAGCACGTGCTGCTTTCCTCCTCTCCGTGGCTGTGCTGAGCTATTGATTCCTGCCTTGCTCGCTCTGTGGATTTGGGGAAGGGGGAGGGACGCCTCCAGGGCAGGACAGGATAAATCAGCACTTTGTCTGCGCCTCGGCTTCTGCATCCCTTACTCGAGGTCTCCATCGCATCCTTGTCCCTGTCGCAATTTTTCTGCCAAGTGCCGTTTTTGCCCTCCCCACAAGTCCCAGGAGAGCTGTTATTTATGGCCAGTGCAACAAAACCGAGCAGCACCAGCTGTTTCCCAGCCTGCAGGAGCACATCCATCACGGGGGGCTTTAGAGAAAGCCTTTTGTTTAATTATGGGATCGCTCCTTTTCTCTCTCCAGTCCCTTGCCCCTCCCGGCCTCCCCTCGCATCACTCCAGTGACGAGGCCAGGAGGTTTTTCATTCTCTGCTGGCAACTCAGATGATTTCTAGATGTTGTCAGTTCACCTTCCTGCTAGTGCAAACCCTTCTTCATTGCTCAGAACACTTAACACCTGTGAGGAGAGGGTAAAGGGTCCTTCTCTGCGCAGGCAGTTTGGGAACAATAAATATCATCCTACAAATGTTTTTGCAGAAGGACATGTAGTGGCCCTGGTTTCTGTCTTCTTCCCCTCACATGTAGTCAGGATTTTCTTTAGATAAAAAACAAAACAAAAATCCTAAAGGTTTCGCTGAAGGAGCATGAGAGCAATTTTCATCCAATCCTTCCCTATTTGCTCCGTTTCTGATATGGCAGATGCTTTAAATGTTTTGGGGTTTTTTGTTCACAGATCCCACTGTCTGGAAATGCATCTTGAAGGAGACTGAAGTTCATCCTCTGTGGCTCAGACTCTGAAAAGTCACCCACCAGGACAACATGCAGGTAAAACACCTTTTGGGCAAGTCCCTGCACAGGGATGAATCCAACACCTCCCGCTCCCTGGCAGAACTTGTTTATAAGGGTCTGAGAGTTATGAGGAGGAGGAGCAGATTTTTCTTGTCTGGACCTCTCAGAGCCAGAGAAATGGATGGTGCTGGATGGAACATCGGGTTTCTCTGAGGCGCTGACATCGCCTCGGTGGTGATGCGAGGCAACAGGAATGGAAATGCACTTCTGCAGGAGAGGGAAAAGCCTGTGAGCTCAGACTTGACAATAATTCACCTGGCTGCGTGTCTGGCCCCACGCCCCAGGATCCTTTCCCAGCTCTGCTTTGCGTTTTGCAAATTGTTTCAAGAAATGCCCGGTTTTCATGGGCCTGTCGCGGGGTGATGGATGACTGGGGACGCCCAGCGAGGATATCTGTCTCCACCGAGGCTCTGTGAGTCAGCTACCCCGTGTCTAGCTGCTACTTTTCTGCCTTAAAAGCCTCAATACTCTCCACTCAGCTCACCTTCCTGCTCTTTCCTGGTCTCCAGATCCATTAGTCTGTCTGGGCTGGTACCCATTAAACTGCTGAACATGGGCCCCTCTGAGCAATCTTATCAGAGCTGCTGCTATTAAAGGCAGAAATAGTAAGAAACTGAGTCACCAGTGCAGGCAGTCTGGCACTTGGGTTTAGACAGAAGTTTTGTCAGGGCTTGTTCTTGTTTGTGGAGAGCCACAGAAGCTGCTGTGGACAAGATTTGATTGCCGTGACAATGGTGATAAATAAATAGTTGGCTAACGCGAAACAGCAGTGCCCTGGATCCAAAAGTCTGAGTTTTGCCAGGTTTCGGGTACCAGTGGCCTCTGTGCCGCCTTCCAAATGCAGAGAGGCTTCTGTGGGGGGAATACTGCTGCCTTTCACCCCCAAGGGAGGAAGCTGAGGCACAGGGGGTCAAACTGTGTGATGCCAGCTTGCTCAGGCAGTGCCTGGGACAGGTAGAGCTGCAAATGTGCCAGGAGGCTCATCCCTTTTAACCTGCCTCATGGGGATTTTTCTCATACAAGGATTTCCAGAGTGCTTTTTCTGCTGCTGATGGTACCGAAAAAAAACCCCAAAGCCCCAAAACCTTTGACCCACGTGTCTGTTAGTGCCCTGTCTGGGATGTGTTGCTGTGTTTTGGGGTTGGTTTGGGATGCAGGTGCCCACAGGTGCTGGCTGGCCCCGGAGCTGTCCTACTTTGCCCCATCAGCACAGCTCTTGTAAAGTGTAAATGAGGCTGCAGGCAGGGGTGAGGGCACCACTCGGTTCCATGTGCCTCGAAACAGCCCTGCTGAGCCAGCCATGATCAGAAACATCCTTGTTCAGCTCAGCACAGGCAGAGCCCAGCGAGGTTTCCCAGGCTGAGGGCAATAATTTGATAGCTACCAGGTCTGACAGGAAGGCAGGGTGGAATCTGCCTTTCATTCTGAATTTTCACCTGTGTTCACTTAAGACGTAGCTGGGTGGTTTCAGCCCTGAACCTTCTGGTGGTTCTGTGCCACCCTTATTCCTGTTTGCATGCAGATTTATCTTAGATTCGATCCCACCTTTTCTTTAATATATTTCTGTGCTCACTTGTTTGCACCATCTGTTAATTTCCTTGGAATGGGCCTTTTCAGGAAGGAATGTCTTTACCTTCACACTGTGTGTGAGAGAGAACCTTAGCTGATGTCTCTCTGAAAGCAAGAAAAGCAATTTTACAAATCCCAACTCTCCCTCTGGGTTAAGTGTGAGAGTTTGCCTGGATTGCCATCCTAGAAAGCAGCTCTTCCACCCTTGGGAAAAAATCGCTTTGTCAGTTTAATTTGCTCTCAGTTCAGCAAAGCTGTGGAAAACTGGCCAAGAGTTTTATTGGCACATCTGAGTCATAAAAAAATGAAATAATTAAAAAAGTTATTCACCCTTTTAACTGATCCAGCTCGTGCTGGCCAAACATTTACGTGTCCACTTGGCCTTTATACGAGAATGCTTTAAAAGCGCAATAATGGAGTGTTGAAATGAAGATGTGGGACCATAGGTGTGCCCCTGGCTTCACGAGCTCCCAGGTGAGAATTTTCTCTCTGGTGACATCCCATCCATCAGCGATGCCGAGGTTTTGTCGCAGTTCCCAGGAGAAAATTGTCACATAAATCAGAAAATGTGGGGCCAGTCAAGACGTGGGACCTGTCGGCGTTTCTTGTGAAACGAGGAGCTGCACACTGAGAAATGCTGGGATTTGTGCCCCCATGTCAATTTAAAGAGAAAACAAGGCAGTTAGTTCCCATTTTGGATGAGAGGGAGTGACTGGAGACCCTGCTCCCCCTCTCCCCCTCCCCATCTGACATGTGCACACGATTTAGTTACTTCACACTTGGCCTTTGGGAATTATTGGTACAAATCCCTTTGCACTGGGTGGAAATACAGAATCATTGATGCCTGAAGATGGGTTTTTCTGCCCTCCCAGATGGTGTGGGAGGGACCCTGCTGGCTGGGCTGGCTTCTAGCACAGCACAAGCCACAGCCCTGGGGCACTCTGGGTGTGAAGGATGCTCATTGCTGTGACTGTTTTTAATTTTTTGTTGTCGTTCTAAAGTGCAGGGTTCTTTTGGTATTCAGTGTTTTTCTTAAATCCCTGCAAAGGGGCTGCTTTCAGCTTCTGGGCTGCTAAAATCCCTCACCTCCAGCCAGAAAAGCAGGTTTGGAAGATATGCTGAGGGCTGTGGAATCAGATGTGCCCGGAGAACCCGGGACTGGATTTTCAGGTGCTTAAAAAACACCATTAAAGTGAGTTCTCAGATGTGACCAGTCTGAATCCAGCATGAAAATTAGCTGTGAGTTTAGAAGTCTTAATGAAAGCTGGAAACCTGCCTAAAAGGGCTACTGTGTGGTGAGTGGTCCCGGACTTTTAATTGGTGTTCATGCGAGACCTTTTCACTCTTTGGGGAGTTTGCTTTGAATGCGGATGAGATGGGGAAATTTGGAACTTTTCTCTGGAACAGAAGTTGTCACATTTTTCAGATTCAGAACAGCCAAGAGTTTCATCCGGCCCATTTGTAATCCCTTCATTTAGATGGAATGAAACGTTTCGTTCTGATAAGGTCAAAGCATGAAAATATGAATATATTAAAATACCTGTCAAAATGAAGGTAATCAAAATGAGAACTGGAGCAAACACTGTTGAAATAATTCACTCGGCTTTTTCCCCCCGCTATAAATTTCGGTGCTGTGGACACATCCTTATGAAATGTTTTCATGGGAAAACTCTATTTTTCCAGTAGATAGCTACCCTGACCAACGTAATAAGATTTTGATCAACCCTTGGAAAAATACAGGCTTTGGGAGAGCAATGCCTGAGGTTCTCCAGTGCTGCCATCAATCACATCCCTGCTTCCAGGCTCACTGGAGGAGGAAGCTCTGGCATTGCTGGTGTTGCTGGTGTGGCCTCTGTCCCTCAGAGGGCTCTGGTGACCCTTAAGTTTGGGGTTTGTGAGAGGGGCTGCGTGGAGGCTGCTTGAGATCAGCAAATCCGAGAATGGTTTGGGTTTGAAGGTGATGCCATGATGATTTTTTGCCTTTTAAACCCCTTTTTGTGCCTTTTTGCAGCTTCTGTATTCTTAGTGCTTTTTGCCTACGTTCTTGGACTTGTTTGTTAAGCTGGGAGATGAAACATTTTAGAGGTTTTGTAGTTAGGGATCAGAGTGCCCCAGAGCCCAAGGTCCTCTCCAGAACACATTTTGTAAACTGAGATAGAACCATCCAGGGGAAGGTTCCTTGGGGAGGGGGGCTCACTCGAGCCTCTCATTGGGGAATTTATGATAGATATGCTAATTAGTAACACCTATAATGTGATACCAGATCTTTTGGGACAGGATTGTGGTGTATTGAAGTGCATTCGACCTGGATGTGGTGCACCTAAGGATCCTTAAAATAAATCCCTTTTTCCCTTCTAACTGTGTTTGACTCTTGATTTAAGACCAGGAAAAGGCATCAAAAGGACCTTAAAGATCATTCAGTGCCACCCCTTGCCACAGGCATGGACACCTTCCCCTATCCCAGGGTGCTCCAAGCCCCATCCAGCCTGACCTTGGACACTTCCAGGGATCCAGGGGCAGCCACAGCTTCTCTGGGCACCCTGTGCCAGGGCCTCACCTCCCTCACTGTATAACACTTCCTTCTATCCAACCCAAAGGGACCCTCTTTCAGTTCAAACCATCACCCCTTGTCCTATCACAACAGGCTCTGCTAAAAATTTTGTCCCCAGCTTTCTTATAAGCCCTGTTTAGGTACTGGAAGGTGCAAGAAGGTCTCCCTGGAGCCTCCTCCAGGCTGAACAACCCCAGTTCCCTCAACCCAATGGAGCAGAGCTGCTCCATCCCTCTGATCATTTTTGTGGCCCCCTCTGGACTCGCTCCAACAGGCTGATGTCCCCTCCTGTGCTGAGGATCCCAGCGATGCTCCAGGTGGGATCTCCCCAGAGCACCATAGAGATACCGGGATTTAATCCTTAATTCTCCTCTGGCATCTCCATAAAGATCTTCTGGCTTCATCAGACACCATCTCTGAAGTGGCACGTGCTGTCCTGCACCCTGCAGGGCAGTCATTCAAGAGGAGGGAATGCAATTGCAAATGCACACCTGAAAATTGATCCAGGCTATAATAGTCTGCTATAAAATGCAGTATTTTAATTGTGGCTCTCTCCTCCTCATTCCATGGAAGTCAATTCTTCTCCATCAAGGCCGTCTCTTCTCCTTTTCTCTCTCCACTCTGTCCCTCTTGCTCTGAATTCAATCTCAATGCATTTTCTAGCAAAACATAAACACTGTTCCCTTCCAGGGGTGCTCCCTGGCTGCCCTTTCCCAGCCACCAGCAGCATTTCCAGAGTGGAGCGGGACCTATAAAACATGACTCGTAAAGGGAGGGAGCTGGCATTTGACTCCTGGAGGGAAAGAGCTGGTGGATAGGTGTGAAAAAGATGGATGCCCCCCTCCCCGAAATATAAAGAAATATGTGCAGAAAATGAAGGAGATTTAAAGCAGCTATCAATCGGTCGCTGTTCCAGCTTTAAGAGCTGTTGAAACAACATAATAAAAGGCAATAAACAAGAGATTTATGACCTACCTGCTGGAAATAGCTCTCTGCACCTCTGGTGTGGGGTGAGCACAGCGTGCCAGGCTGGGGGGAATCGGGGCCCGCTGAGCACACGTGCCCCTCTTACAGGGCCCTGCACGTGGCCACAGCTCTTCCCTCCACTTCCCTCTCCCTCTCCATCCCCTCCCCTGTCCCTCTGAGCCCTCGTATTTATGGCTTTGGCATTTGGCGTGTTAAAGACTCGGTTTTGTTCAGTTTGAGCAGTAAACCCAAGGCGATTTGTTGCGATCGATGGCAGCAGGCTGGAATTTTAAGGGCCAGGTATTTTAGCACGGGGGCTGGACCCTCGAGCTAAATCTTGAAGGCAGGGAAGGTGAAAATACACAATACTGCCTAGGGCAGCATCGGGAAAGGCTTGTAAACTGCTGGCACGTATTTAAATTCCAGGAAAATCACCAGGGGGGGAATAAATCTACAAAAATCAAAACCTAAGTGAGAAGAAAGTGAGCGGCTAAACATGGAGGTTTCGAATGCCTTCTTCAAGGCTGAAACGGTCTTTTTAAAGAAAATACAACTTCCACTCCTGCCCCAACCCACAGAGGGCTGAAACTGCAGACATTTGCACAAAACTGTGGCGAGGCAGCGTGTGTCTGGCAGGATCTGGGCTGTGTGGTTTAAGGACCATGGACACAGGACAACTACAATTCTGGGAGTTTGAGAAGACAAAACAGCTGGAAAATGGGACGAGGACTGGACATTTTCCTTCAAAACACACTTGCAGGGAAAAGCGGTTCCGTATTTCCCAGCCCTGGGTGTGAGAGTGGGGTGTGCTGGGTGTTGCTCTGCTTCTTGCCAAGCCCTGCCTCAAAGCCTTCCCTTGTAAATCGTTTTTCCCTCTTTCCTCCTCAGAGTTTCACCCTCCCGCCTGTCACTCCGGCTTTCCGGGCGGGAGTTCCAGGCTTTTGTTTCGCAAAGCGCAGTCACCGAGCGGTGACATGAGGAGCTCTGGCATACCTGATGCTGTTTGTTCTTCGGGAGGAAGGAGAGGGGGGGAAGCGAGCGGGCTGAGAGGGGTAAATCAATCCAATTTCTGGAAGGATGGATGCAGAATGGCACAGCGCCGTAATCCAGCGGAGCCGGGCAGTGCTGGGGAGACAGATCTGGGACGGAGAGAGGAGGGGCTGCCCTAATCCTGTGTCCCTCTGAAATCCCCAGCACGGAACAAAGCCCTTGTTAGCGAATAAGGACGGGGGAGTGGTAGCAATAAGCCAAATAAATGCCCTTAAATTCAGCTGTAATGAAAACCCGGGAGCCAGCACTGGAGTCCTTTCATAAACGCCAGGGAACAAGATTGTTCTAATTATAAAAGGCCAATCGGGGGAGCAGCAGGCATGAAACTATGGATTAATTCAGCTGCTTGAATGCCAGTGTGGGGCAGAAAGGCAGCACCAACCTCCTCCCTCCCTCCCCTACCCTGGGAGAGTTTGAAGGCTCTTTATTTGGCCTTGCTCTGGAAAGGTCTCCTGACAACAAAAAAGGGGAAAGGGGCAAAAAAACCAAGAGAGAAATGGCTTTGGTCCCAGGGCTTTCCCCCATGCGCTCAGAAATCTCTCCTTGGTGGTTGGGACTGTGGGGTTGTGCAGGAGCTTGTCTGTCCTCTGCTTTCTTCCGTGTCCGTCCATCTCAGCAGGGTCATGGCCCGTGCTCATCCATTCCCCTCCCTTTTGCCCCCTTCTCCCTCAAAACAGTTCCTGTCTCCATAAACACAGTGAAAAAAAAGAAAGAGAAAAGCTAAATTGTCGACGGATGCAGGTTTGAAAACTGTCAGGAAAGGATTTGGACTCCTCAAAAGGAAAAAACAACTATTTCCCTTCATTTCAAATTCAAGGGTCGTGTCCTCCCGAAGCCGTGTCTCCGCTGGAAGGTATTTCAGATTGATTAAATCCTAACCCATGGTTTCTCTTAAACAGTTGCAGTTTTAGGATTTCTAAAACATCTCTTGGAGACTCCAGAGGTTCTAAAGTTCCTGCTTCACAAGAACCACAGAGAAATGGCTCAGTGCGAGTGGTCAGAAACTGCAAGAAAATCCCCCTTTTCTCCCCTAATCACACAACTGTCCAAAGATCATCAGAGCTGGAAACGATCTCTGAAAAGATGCTTTGGAAATTTGAGAGGGAGGCTATTCCACACCTGTGGATGCTTGGAGAAAGCCTCCAAGATGGTTGAGGAAAAGACTCCTCAAAAGGAAGAGATTCCCACCTCAGGTCATTATTTCTAATTCCAGCCTTTCCTCCTCTGCTGCCGCCTCTGGGGATTTTCCTCATTTCACTTTTTCACTACATATACAGCAAATAAAAATAAACCAAACCCCTACTCCTGTCCCAGCCATTGCTCCTGCTCCACCTGCAGCAGCCCAGTTTTGAGGCCAGAAGCACGGAATTAACGGGGATTCTGTAGATTTACAAACAAGCACTCAGAGAGGAGCCTGTGCCTATTTATCTCCTAATACAGTGATTTAAAAAAAGTCCTTCTTTAATTGCATTTGGGATCTATTCTAACGATTTGCCCAGGAGAGTATTAAGATGTCAAGGCTTTTTCATTAGTAATATATCCCCAAACAAAATCTTTGTTAAGATAGGTTAAGGCAGTAAATAGACCATTAATTTACAGAACATAATTAGTACCTGGCAGTTATTCATGGAAAAAGTCGGATTTCTTTCGTTGTTATTCAATGGCAATATTTAAAATAAATATAGCAGCAGCAGGTCAAAAACCACAGAGGCAAAAAGCATCAAAGGTATTGATTAAAGTTTCAACAATAACCTTAACTCTGCAGCAGTACCCAAAACAACATCATTTACACCACCCAAATACATTCTCCCAACGGTAAATAATGAACACAGAAAACAGCAGCAAGTTTTGAGCAAATATCAATAGAGAGCTGTAAAATAACTCGTTTTAAGGGCTAGGGACTATAGCCCACATCTAAAATTGGAAATAATATTGAGGCTCTTCTTTTCCTAAGAGATTGTTACTATATCAGTATGTCCAATGAAAATATTTTAGTTGTTATTTGTTTAATTGGCACTATTATCTGTGCAACTGTGGCATCATTTTGATTAGACAAACTGAAATAATTTATTTTGTAGGGTCGTCTACTTCACAGTCTCAGAATTTAAAACAAATTGAAAACTTTTCTAAAATTGTTCTTAATTGTAGATTATTAAAATAAAGAAATTTTCAGTTGACTTCAGACTGGCTGAAAAACTGATTTAATGAAGATTTTTATATCTTCTTATTAATATGTTTGATTTGACATCGTCCAGAAATCAAGTCTGAGCCAATTTTAATGTTTTATGTGTATTACTGCAACTTGCAAAGCAAAATGGAATTTTCAGGGGTCAGGAGCTGTACTCACAGGACAGTAAGGCCATAAATCATGGTCAGTGCTCAACAGGTAAAATATCAAAGTGTGTTAGACAGCAGTTAGTGTTGCACTTTCAATAACAGTGAATTGTCAAACTGAAAAAAAGCAGCAGCAATAAGATTTTCATGTGCTGGACCAAGAAGTTCAAAGTTCAGCTGCATCATGAGATCTTGCTTCCCAGGCTAGACCTCTTGGCAGCAACGGAAATCAAAACAGAACAAATAAAACCTCACTGAAAATAAACAAACAAACAAATAAATAAACTTTAATTTCTTAAATTAACTTCCGTTACTTGTCTGTTCTGGACTCCAACACTCCTAATAATGTTGAGGTGCTGTACAGATGGGTAGAAAACAGTGTTTTCTTTACGGGAGTTTTGCCATAGTTTCTCTTTTAAATATAAAAATTAAGATTTCTTTTTTTAATTAAAAAAAAAAGTCTGCCAGAAGAATTTCTAGAAAAAAGGTCTTGGGAAATGAAATATTCAAAGGAATAGAATAATTTCCCCGTTATTTGATTTGTCAGAATTGCTCTTCTAATGACATTTAAAAGGAGCCCAAAGCTAATTTTACCTCCTTACAGCTTGGAACTGCTCGTTTTTGGAGGAGAGACCAAAGCAAGACACTGGGATTGGGGAAACTGAGGCACGGAGTGGTCTGGGGTTGAAAGCTGCCGGGAGAGGCAGCAGTGTCCCAGCTGGACATTCCCAGGCCAGGTCCCCGCTGGCACCAGGGGTGACATTTCCCAGTGATGCCCTTTCAGTGCCGCGGAGCTGGCCAGGGACCCGCTCCGAGAGCCCCTGGCAGCGCTGGAGGTGCTGGGATGCAAATCCTGGCACTGCCTCGCCTGCCTTTGTTACCTCCAGTCCAGCCACGGTGACAGCAGGACAGATTCCTACCGGGACAGGGCCACAGCCTGACCCCGCAGATGGTGACGGCTCCGCGAAGGCTCCGTCTCGCAAAGCCCTGCTGCAGAGTGGAGAATTTTAATAAGGACAGGGAAAAAATAGCAGGAGACAGGGAGAAAGGGATACATCGCAAAGAACCTGACCTTATTTCCTCAGAGTGTGTGACTAAATCACACAGCTAAAAATAGGTAAGTGATTTGCTTTGATGCTGGAGGATTTTGCTGATACCACTTTTGTTACACGTATAAGTACAGAGATTTAATATAATATTTCCCTTACTGCAGTGCCTTCTATTAAGACAGTGCTGAAGTCTCGAGAGCTGCTGTCTCTGCCTGCTCTTTTAAGCTGTGAGCTACAGCAGAAACTTCTTGCCTCTGAAACTAATATGCTGCTGGCCTCTGGGAAAGTGCAGAAATTTCTGCCAGGAGGGATATTTAGTGTCAAGCTTTGTCCACTCCTGCTTCTCTGAGACAGCCACTCCAACCCCAGTGGGAACTCCCCTGTTTATTTGTTATGAGTGACTTCTTTGGAAAGCTTTGGTCCCAGTCTTCCCTATCTTTATATTGGGGAGGATGAAAATCTACCTCTGGAGAGTGTCCAGCAAATCGGCCAGGTGGGGCGATGGGGATGGCTGTGAGGGGATAGGGGTGGGACCTGTGAGCTCACACAGGTGATGGAGAGGACACCAGCAACTGGTGGGGAACACAGAGGTCAGTCCTGGGGTCGGCGTTGTTTGACATCTTCATTGCAGAGCAGGAGACGGCACAGAGAGCACCTCCGAGGCTGCAGGAGATGTGAAACTGGGAGGAGCGTTTGATGGACTGGGTGGTTGGGGCACCGTTCTGAGGGACCAGGAGGAATGGGCCAGCAGGGATCCCAGAAAGCTAAGTAGGAGAGGAATAAACCTTTCCCTGGGGAGGAATCACCCCAGGCAGCAGCACACGCAGGGAAGGACACGAGGGTCCTGCTGGACACCAGGCTGACCATGAGCAACCCAAGTGTGCCTGTGGCAAAGCCAGACAGCCTGGGGCCCTGGGGCAGAGTGGGCAGAGGGAGGGGTCCTGCTGCTCCCCCCAGCTCTCCCCACACCTGGAAGCTTTCTTCCTTTTCTGTCTGAGCCGAGTGTCGGCTCTGCTCAGCGTCTGAGGCTTGAAGGGTACAAATGGAGAGAATTATTCCACACTAAACAATTATTCTGTTGCATAAAGCTCTCGTATTTGTTACTGAGGAGCCTGTGCTGAATGCAAACCTCCAGACAGAGCTGTCAGGGAGCAGCAGAGGAGAGATGGGGCTGCACGTGCATTCAGAGCAGAGCGTGTCACCAGTGCCCATCTTCTTCCTTTTTGCTTTTCTCAGTGCTTTCCCTCATTTCCTTCCACTTCTCCTCTTCTTTGGTAAACTCTGCTTGCACACAAAGGTACCAGACCCTCCACCTTCTGCATGGACTCTGAGGCTGAGCTGTAGATGGGGAAACTGAGGAAATGACCACACTCTGGGGATTTCTGAGGCTCCAGACACTCTATGCTCCTCCTGGCTATCTGGGAAAGTCCAAGGGGATGCTGCTGGTCTCCCATATCTCCTGCTAATTCCATGCCTCTGGGAGAGAGCGACGCATGCTCTGCAGAGCCGTGCTCCTTGCACGGAGGGCTCTGTAAATAACGGCTCCAGCTGGGGGATGCCAAGAGCTGGCACAGCAGGGACTGCCACTCTGTCAACATAACCCTACTCCTGACAGGCCCTGTTCTGTTGAAACAATTCCTTGCGATGGACTGAGTTTATCTCTAAGTGCCTGGATTTACACCGGAGATGCAAACAGCCTGGTAAATCTGCCACCGAGGCGCGGGGCTGGCATTTATCTGAGCGTCCCCGTGCGCGGCTGGGGATTCTCTGTGCGCTGCTCAGCCTGGACGTGACTCTCTGCCCGTGCAGCAGGCAGCTCTGTGGCTCAGGGGGACTCTTAGCAGCCATAAAATGTGCAATTAACCCCCCCCTTCCTACTCCAAACTGTCTCATCAGGCTCCCAGGCCGGGCGAACGCTGCAGCTGGGAAGAGACGAGCATGCTGTGTTCAGCCTCCAGCTGCACAGCAGCTACCCAGTGTTTAAAAATCAGAGCTCTTCCCTCCTCTCTGCACCCAGCCCGTGCCCTCTGGCCACCACGTGCCCTCAGAAAAGCCACCTGTTCCATCCCCTCCCTGGCCATCACCTCTCTGTACCCATTTTTGGGGCACAGAGCATCTTGTTGCAGTCCCGGTGCTGAGCAGATACAAAAGCACTAAATTAATTTTCATAGAGCCTTTTGGTCAAGCAGCTCAAAGCCTTTTAGAGACTTTAATTGAGCTTTGGAGTTAATGAAGCCTCACTAACGTGCCTCCTGGATAAAGAAGTGTTTATGATCCTGTTTTGCAGAGGTTGTGCAGGAAGCTGGGCAGGTTGCTGAGTGGGTTGGGTTAAGGTTGTTTTCCCCTTCAAAACTAATCATGAAGCATAGAATGGCTTGAGTTATCAAAAATACTTTCAGCATGTTGTTCTGGAAACAGTGGGATGTTTTTTTTTCTCCTTGTTCCCTAAGGAAATTGCCAGCAAACTTTGGGATTGAAATTGCATTTTTCATGCAAACTAAGTCAACTCCTCAAACTCCCTTGACAGCAGCAGCACCCCAAGAGCAGAGGCCCTCTGTGTTCAGAGGTCTCAGCCTCTCAGAGCTGTCAGTGCCGCACCAAGCAGAGGAACTAAATAACTTCCAGACACCATGCAGTGAAACAGTCCCCACATGCCAGGCTTTTCCTTCTCCAGCACTGCCAGGATCCCAGGATTTCTGCGTGGACCTGAAGACCTGACCCTGTAAAGAGTCTCCCACTGATGGTGGTGAAAACCCCTCATTCTTTGACCATCTCCGTGTAATTCCTTGGTCCCCGTGACCAGGACTGTGCTGTAGCTGCCCAGCACGAGCCCTGGCCCGAAGCAAACTCTGTTTTGCTGCTCCCTGCCAGCCCTGGCTGGAGCAGAGGTGCTGTGGAGCAGCAAGTCCTCCCCGAGCAGCAGCGCTGCTCCAGCATGCTGACCTCAGAACATTTCAATCAGTGCCTTCAATCAGTGCCTTCAGAGGGACCCTTGGTGGCTGTGAAAGCTCAGGGAGCTTGTTCCAAACTTGCCCTCTCTGTATTTTTAACTGTGGCCACTGCAGCTGTGACCCTGCACGCTGGGCTGAGCAGCTCCCTGTGCCCTGCCTGGCTCCTGCCTCCAGCCTGGGTCTCCCTGGGACTTTGCCTAAAAATCTGTTCCCTTTGGCACCCCACAGCCCTGCTGCCCACATCTGCTGTGCGTGGGGCAAAGGGGACTCAGGCTGCCTGGCATTTCTCAGGTGGGAGCCTGTGGTGTCCTATATAGCAATAAAATGGATAAAGTGGGCAAGACACGGTTCCTGCTTCCCTGGCTTTCCCTTGCCAGGCTCCCGGTGTCTCATTTTCAGTGTGGGCATGGGCAGAGGACAGCACTGGGATGCTGTGGGCTGGACCAAGCAATAAAGTTTAGAGAAGTGTGCAAGCCACACCCGCCTAGAAAATACACAAAAACCAGGGGGAAAGAGCCCTCCATGAAAAAATTGTTGTTTTTCCATGCAAAGCAAAACATCTGCATGGACACCATTCCTCTGGTTGGGCTCCCCAGCTCCACAGACAGTGCTGGGACAAGCCCACGAAGAACAGTGGGCATTGCCACTGTGTGGGGACACTGGGTTGGCAGGGAGAGAGAGGCAGAGAGCGCTGCCGAAGGGAGCTTTCCCACATCTCAGTGAAGGCTCAACATCATTGCCTTTTGGGACACACTGAATTAGGATTCCTCCTATCTCCATCTGCTCTTCCTGCAGCACATTTCCTTGAGGATTTAAAGGAGATCCTTCAGATCCATAAGAAAAAATTTATATATATATAGGTATGCATATATTTATACATACATACATACACACATATATACATATAGATATATATACACACACAGAGAGATAGATAGATAGATAGATAGATAGATAAACAGATACATAGATAGATAGATAGCTGGATAGATAGAAAAATCCTGTCTGTGTATATAAAATCATGCTTTCTCGTTGTCCCAGGAGCAGGCTGGCTGCATCCCACCCCTACAGCTTCACAACTCCCTCCCGGCACTGCCTGAAACGGGACTCGAGGAGGGACTTGGGCGTTTCCTGGCCCGACTTTGGGAGCAGTGTTCCGGCGAGCCCCGTGCGCGGCAGGTGGCGTCGCAGCTCCACGGGAGACGGGCGGCCGCGGGTGGGCGGCGCGGGGATGCGGGGATGAGGGGATGCGGGGATGAGGGATGCAGAGATGAGGGGATGAGGGATGCAGAGATGAGGGGATGAGGGGCTGTGGGAATGAGGGATGCAGGGATGAGGGGATGTGGGGATGAGGGGATGTGGGGATGAGGGATGCNGGGGATGGGGGGATGTGGGGATGAGGGATGCAGAGATGAGGGGATGAGGGGCTGTGGGAATGAGGGATGCAGGGATGAGGGGATGTGGGGATGAGGGGATGTGGGGATGAGGGATGCAGAGATGAGGGGATGATGGAATGAGGGGATGAGGGGATGTGGGGATGAGGCATGCAGAGATGAGGGGATGCAGGGATGAGGGGATGCAGAGATGAGGGGATGAGGGGATGTGGGGATGAGGGGATGCAGAGATGAGGGGATGCAGGGATGAGGGATGAGGGGATGAAGCATGGGGATATGAGGATGCAGCCCGGGAATGTGCAGAGCCTCTCACCAGGGAAGGGAGAAGGGGAATGGGCTCGGTCTCTGCCAGCACCGGCAGTTTCTTGTGCTTCCCCGAGTTTGCCCCCGCAGCAGCGCTGGGGTTTGTTGGCCTCTTCCCCTTTGTGGTTCTCGTGGTTGTTTGTGTGTGTGGGTGATTGATCCCAGACAAAGCTGTTTGGGGCTATTTCAGCTAAATTGTAGAATCATAGGACAGTTTGGGTAGGCAGGGGCATTGAAGAGGATCTAAATCCAACACCCTCTGCCATGGGCAGGGACACCTTCCACTAGACCAGGTTGCTCCAGCCTGGTCCTGAGCACTGCCAGGGATCCAGGGGCAGCCACAGCTTCTCTGGGCACCCTGTGCCAGGGCCTCCCCACCCTCATCATAAAGAATTTCTCCCTAAGAGCCAACCAATCTAACCCTGAGCTCTGTCTGTTTAAATCCATTCCCCCTTGTCCTATCCCTACATGCCCTTGGAAGTGTCTGCGTTCTGGAAAATCACCACTCCTCCCTTGAGCGAGCACCCCACTTCTAAAACACGGAAACCTCCTAAAACAAGGGTTGGATTCTCTGACAGTGTCACCCATCTCACACAGACACACAAACCCCGCTTTAACTGTCCGTGTTTCCATCCTGACTGTGCAGGGTTTGCAGGCAGAGGGCCTGGAGTGTCCAAACCATGCTGTGCCTTCATCTTTTTTTTTTTTTTATTTTTTTTATTTTTCTGCTGCTTTTAAACACTGTTCAATGTTCAACTTCAGAAAAGCTGTGGGGACATTGCCAGAACCACTGCAGTAGGAATTGCACTAAAACTAAATATAGAAATGAAATTTTGGATGAAATACAGGCTTGGGTGCATTTTGGCAGGAGTCTCAGTGTTTTCCTCACAGTGCTGGCTCTGTGTGGAGTAGAATATTCCCAGGAATAGAAGTGGATGGCACTTGGGGCTGGTGTTTTGAAATGTGGAGGGAAAGTTTGCATCAGCATGAGAGGAGTTAGTAAGTAGAATAGAGCTGAACACGGATTTTATGTCCTGTAAAATTCCCAGGGTTTATTTAATTTCTAAGTAGAATAAAACTTTTTTTGGTCTCTCTGTAAGAACAGAATAAGCTGGAGATAAATACTCGTCTTTAGAACAATTAGCATCAGTGTTGAACTCTTTGGGCTTTTGGTAGTTGATAGCTCATTCTGACACTTTCATCTTGACTTGTGATAATGTGCCAAGAGTACAAAAAAAGCCAAAATAAATGGCAAAGTGGAACTGTATCAAAACAACAAAATATAAGTGAAATTGTCCTATTCCTGCAAGCCACTTTGCATTCATGGAATAGCATCCACTGCCTGAAAAAAACCTTTGGTGGAGCAACTTTTGACCCAGCTCTGTTTAGATTTTCATTTGCCATGGCAAGAGCAGTGGGTGTATGTAATTTGCAGGTCCGGGTGAATTGTAATTTATAATATTGCTTTTAAATGAAGGCATACTCATACATAATTATTTGCATATAAATATGTGTGTATTTATAGATTAATTTCTAACTTAATTTTTTTTTCGGCTGCTGAATTATGAGTTAATAGGTGTAATGTCTGTGGGTATCCTGCAGTTATTCCATGGGTTCATTGCCATCAGCTCTTCCCTAGGAGCTCTTTGAAGGAGCTTTGAGGCACAGATGCTGCTGATGAGAGATATGAAGGACCATGAAAATCAACCAAGTGAAGGCCTCTCCCCTCATACCTGCAAGCTGAATTTTACTGAGGAATTTTCTTGTGCCTGAGCACAGCAATGCCCATTCCCTACGGGGTGGGAAGGCCCAGGGGAAGGTGGCTGCCTGTGGTGGGCTCCTCTCCTGCTTCCAGCTCTGTCCCCCATCTCACCGTGTCCTTCCCATGGCAGCCCAAAAGCAGAGAGGCACACACATCAGGGTGTGCTGAGGGACTGGGATCCATGGACGATCTCACTCTGAGTGCGCTTGTGTGTGGAAAAGAGAATTTATCTCCACGGTGCTGCTCCTGCAGCTCTTTTAGGGTTTGGCTGGGCACATCCCTGTCACCTGCCATGGGAGGACACCCCCATGTTCCCTGTGCTGCAGGATCAATCATAATGAGTTTGTGTTTGTTTCTTGATTTACCTCTTTGACACCCCAGCCCCTGGCCAGGCACGCGGAGCTGTCAGCGAGGGATCTTCAGCGTGTGTTTGTGACTGCAGGGGGTACCCCACAAACACCTCACTCTTTTTCCCTAAATTCTCTGCTTTTCACCCTACACCACTCTTGGTTCCCAGGGATGCTGGTGCTGGGGACCTCAGTGCCACCACCTGCAGCAACCCCACGACTGCACGGGGACTTCCCTGGACTGAAACTCCCTCCTCTCTCCTCATTCCTCTGCTCTCTCCCACGCTTCTCCTGCTCAGAAACGCTGCGACCCAGCTGAACTCACCAGGGCTTTGATAGTGAGAAACCTGGAATCCAGCACCTCACCCATCTCCTGAGCTCCCAGCGAGTGGGGAAACTGAACTCAGACTGACTGAAGCTGCCAAGGACTCATTTCGTGGTGAGCTGGAAATGAGGAGGCAGGATGGGGAGGGAGGAGGTGAAATCTGGGCTGAGAAGGGAGGTTGGGGTTTGCTGAGCTTCCATGGCACGGAGGAGCCTTCCTGTGGTGACTCAGCCTGCTGATAAATTTTGGCTTGCCTGCCTTGGTTTCATAGTGCCGTGCTTTTCCTAAGCTCCTTCACAGCCAACAGGACCTGTGAAATCTGAGGTTTCTGCTGGTTTTAGGCTTCCTGTGAATTAACTGAGCACTCGTGAAATACTTACTGTCTTGTGAGTGTATTTTCAGCTCCACCAGGGTAAGGAACACTGGGCCTGATTAGGAGGAACGGCTGAGGGATGCTCAGTGTTTCTGTTGTGAAGTGCAGGCTTTGGGCTCCAGCACTCGGGGGGACTCTGCCTGATTCGATGGCTCTTTACTGGAAAAGGTTTCCCATATTTTGGGTCCAATCTCTGTTAAAGAAGAAAGAGAGTGTGGGAGCAGAACATCTGAGAAGCTCTGGAGGGAGAAGTTCACCTGGTACACCAGAGAACCTGCTTTGAATCCTTGGTCTTAATTAGAAGAAGAAGAGGGGAAATGAATCTCAATCCTTCCCAACTCAGTCATCCCTCTTTATCACCAGCACATGGATCAGTAGCACAGGCAACTCTCCCTTAAGTGTTACAAGAAAATTAAAAAGGTCTCATTATATTCCACCATGGAAGTGAATAAATAATAATATTATTATTAATATCATTACTTCGTTCATCTCTCACAAGAGAAACAATTCACTTGCAACTATAGCCAAGGCTCATTTTGCTGGAGGAGAACTGGGAATCTCAGAGTCATCCCAGCCTCTGCTCGTGGTGCTTTGCTGCTCCCCTGAGCCCCTCGTGGTCTCTGCTCAGTGCCAGGTCCTTGGTCTCAGCCTGTGCTGGAGCTGCTCACACATTCCCTTTGCTTCCCTGGGAGGTGGAAACGGCCCCTGACTGTCCTTGACCTACTCCAGAGAGGGGTTATAAAGCATAATTAATTTCACTTTCAGAAGAGCTTCGAGTTCCCAAGAAGAAAAATGCCCGAAAAGTGCAAATCATGATTAATCATCATTATTATTCCTATAAATTCCCACTTCAGCTTGGTTGGAAAACAGGGTATTTAGGAGGTAGAAAGGATAGAGCGGCCTGACTGTGCCCTTGGCCCATGGGGCTGCAGCCAGCGGAGTTACGCCTGATTAACATCAGTGCAGGTGGGAAGAGAATCAGAGCCCACAGTCCCCTCTGTACTAATGGTTAGTGCTAAATTGCTGCCAGTCTCTCCCCAAGCCTCCAGGAGACAGTTCAGTACTCGCTGTTCCTCTCTTTCTCCCTTGTGGAGGGCTTGGAAGGTTTAATTCAATCAGATTCCTAAATGGAAAATAACAGCGCAATGAAAAAATCCCACCACGGATGTCTGTGAAAAGGGTTTTGTCTTCGGTGAGTTTTGATCTGGATCCTGAAAGAGCAAGACAAAACCCTGTGATTGACACCCTTGTTCTGCAAAAGGTGCCTTGGAGGAAGCTTTCAGAGCCAGAGGTTTCCTTTGCTGGAGGAGGTGTGGAGAAAGTCCAAGTTTCACAGCTTTTTGCTGGGTTTTTTTTTCCCTATTTGCTGTGTAAAGATGTGAGACGTTCTGAAGTTCTGTTTTGCTGGAGACAGCAGCTCAGCTCAGCAGAAAAAACAAAGATTTACAAATCACTGCCGGTCTCCCTCCTGACCACTGATTCCCCTGGAAGGATGCTCTTACCCCAGCGAGGCCTCTCCCCTGAGAGGCCCCAAACCCCTCTAAGCCCTTCTGAGCCTGAAAAACAACAGCAGGAAGGGTCCAAGTGATCCTCCCTACAAAGGTTTGCCAGGAATCCATCCCGCCCACCTCCTGGGATGCTCCTCCAAGAATCATCCTTGTGCAGATACTGGGAGAATATTTATTTTTATTTTTATTCCCCTGCTAGGCTGAAATCAGGGGGTTTTGACTTCTGCTGTAAATCAGAGATGTCTTCTTTCAGAGGCAATGACACTTCCCTGCTGGGCACGTGGCACTGGGCTGGGGCTGGCCGGCTGCTGGGTCAGCAGTGGTGCACTGGGCAAAACACCCTCACTTTTCACCTTTAGATGGGTTTGTTCTGCCCCTTTCTCTGGGAGATCCACAGAAATCCCATGACCTTCCCTCTCCCTTGCCACCAAGGCTCCAAGGACGGGAAGGGATCTTTGCCAGAGCTCCTCCTGTCCATCCATCACCAGGAAAGCGCCGCCGACAAAGAGCCGGGATTCATCCTGGTGCCAGCCAACCAGAAATCGATTTGCTTCTTAATGCAGCTTCTCCCAGTTCATGTTTTCCCTAACGAGGAGCATCAAAATGCCAACCTGTCCTCAGGGGTACATCAGCCTCCCGAGCTGATGGCAGTGACGAGATTACAGGCCATGCTGCTCACAAGTGCCTCATGTGCTCTCTCAGTCACTTGCACTTATTTTTTTTATTATCTGGGCATTTTTTTTCCCACTGATTTATTTTTTTCCCTTCCTCTCAATCGCTCTCTCCCTCGGTTCTTGATGAAACAAATGTGATCTGACACAAAAACACACACACACACACACACACACAGTGTCACCTCCCCTGTCCCTGTTCATCACGTCTCCCCTGGTTCTTCCCCAGGCTTCCCAGCCAGACAGCACTGGTGGGGGACAGGGATGGCTCCACTCAGGTCATGCTCCCCAAGGAAAGTCTCTGACCTTCCCCTGGTGAACCCTTTCTGTCTGAATGGGAAATAAGATGAAGAGCTGCTTGAAATGGAGTAAAAACGCAAACGTGGTAGCTGGGAGGAGGGCAGGTTTGTGGCTGGGAGGAGAGGCAGGGAGAGTCCCAGAATCACAGTGTGGTTTGGGTTGGAAGGGACCTTAAAGATTATTCTGTCCCACCCCTGCCATGGGCAGGGACACCTTCCACTGTCCCAGGGTGGCTCCAAGCCCCGTCCAGCCTGGCCTTGGACACTTCCAGGGATCCAGGGGCAGCCCCAGCTTCTCTGGGCACCCTGTGCCAGGGCCTCAGCACCCTCACAGAGAAGGATTTCTTCCCAATATTCCATTTAATCCTGACCTCTGTCCTTTTGAAGCCATTCCCCCTTGTCCTGTCACTCCAAACCCATGTAAAAGAGGAGAAGAGGACATCCTACCCAGCTGGATGCAGTCCGTGGGGCTTGAGGACTGTGAGCACTGGAAGGAGAACTTCTGGATGGAGAGGTATGACCATGGTAAAGCAGGGGAGCATAACCCAGACTGGAACACCTACAAGGCTAGGAGAGGAAGGCTCAGTGCTGGGCAGGTGCCTCCTTTGGATGCAAAGAGTTTGGGATCAGAGTCAGGAACACAGGGAGCTTGGGGAGCAGCCACAGCCCTGCCCAGCTTGGCAGCAGGGGACAGAGGTCGGATGCTTTGGTGGCCAGAAGGGCACAGCCTCGAGGAATAAACCTCCCTATACTGCCCCCAAAAACAGAACCAACAGAACAGCTCCTGTTGTCTAAGGAGGGGGAAGAGAGTTTGATTCCCATCACACTTCATTGTTGGGTTTGATTTCCAGCTCCTTTTTATTAACCTGTGGTCACCTGCTGTAGCAGTGAGCTGTGTGTGATTAATGGCCCCGGAAACGTTCTTGGGTTGGAAAGGCTGCTTGTTTGGGATGTGCACTGACTGTAGGTAGCTGGATTTGNTTGGCAGCCACTTCACATCACAATTGCCTCAGTTTGGAAAGGCTGGAGGTGAAGGGGAGTGACAAGGAGCAGGATTCCTGTACCGAGGGAAAGAGCTTGCAACTATCTGTACCTCAATCTTTGCAATGTTTACTTTTCCTAAACTTCAAAGCCACCTTGGATAGGTCTGTGGGACTGACTCACTGAGCAAATAGCAAACCCAGACCCTTGGGAGGGATTGTCCTTCTGGCAACACACAGACTCCCCTGAACAGGTAACTCAGAGGGGCAGTAGAAGAAAGCAGCTGAAAAGTTATTAAACTTCTCGTGAAGTAGGAACATGAAAACTTTCATTCTCTAAGAATTTATTTTCCTGACTTTTTAATAAAATTTTTGACCTTCCAGGATGAAGTTTCTTTC
This sequence comes from Dicrurus megarhynchus, assembly GCA_013399195.1. Taxonomy (NCBI): domain Eukaryota; kingdom Metazoa; phylum Chordata; class Aves; order Passeriformes; family Dicruridae; genus Dicrurus; species Dicrurus megarhynchus. The sequence continues at coordinate 321,114 of VXAD01007406.1, forward strand.
CTCCCTAGAATTCTAAAAATAACTTGACATTTTTCATGGAAGAAAATGTCTTCCATCCAGATTTCATTCGGTCTTATACCCGCAAAGCACACTCATACCACTAATTCTTTGCATTTCTACGCATGAAATTCACCCATGAAATGAAGGAATTATGAAATTAACTGTCTTGAGAACTCAGCTTGACTTGGCTCAGTCTAATAAGATGAAGGTACATGGTAGGCACCTATAGATATATCTATTTTAAAACTATCTGTGTGGTGCAGCTGGGCTCAAACTTGGAGAACCCTTATGTTGCATCTCTGACTTCTCTAACTCCTCCCTGAGCAGCAGTTCTGATGAAAGAGGAAATGCATTTCAAAAACTCCCTTTCCCTAACCCCAAACCTCTGGCTTCCACCCGCATTCCCCACTGTCCGTGCTCTCAAGGTTTTGGTGTCTGGTCCCCAGGCAATACTGGGAGTTACAGCCCCTCACCATGAAACATCCACTGGGAGCTGCAACTGCTGCTGCACTGGGATTTCTGGGCCATTTTTCAGGGTCTGCCAGTGAAGTGCATCCCCCTGGAGCAGCCTCGGAACGTCCTCGAGCCTTTGTTTCCTCTTGCTCCTCCCTGCCTGCGTGAGCTGCATTTCCCCCTGGACAGATGTGATCTCTGCCCAACACCTGGCAAAAGGTGGCTTTTAATTCCTAATCTTGTCCCACCAGGACACATTTTTTTCCTCTTTCCTGCATCTCCAAAGAGCCTGACCCCACTGGCTCCCAGTGGAATGCCCCACTCCATCCTGCCTTCCTTAAACACAGCCTGTGCCTCTGATCCCCCTCACCATCCCCTTCCCAATCCCTTCCTAGGTCTGACAACTCTAAGGACAAAATATAGGAAGAGATGACATCAAAATGACCTTGGCAATGGGGGTCTTGCAAGTTCATTGGTGATTTTAGCTCCCACCGTGGCCTCAGGAGCAGCATCTGCCTTTCTTCCAGCTTGTAACTGGGTATGGAATCATAACGGTCTGCACTGGGGTTTGGAGGGAGGAGGAAAAAGAAAACAGATGCTACAACTAAGCTGGGATTTCCCTGAGTAAATAAATTATAAAATTACATTAAAGCATCATTTGAGTTGCATATAAAAGCTAGAAAATGAATGTCTCCTCCATAATTGCTGCAAAGGGCCCCAAACAGCCATTTCTATTTGCAGTTTTCATATTTCAATAAAGTTTTTTGTTTCTGTTTGAGTGAATCTTCCTGTTCATGAATATTCTGAGGGATTCAGAGCACTGTCCTAAACCAATGCCAATTTTCACCAGGGTAGAGCCACGTTCCCCCTCAGTCTGCGCTGATATTCCCCCCTCCATGCCCATGGAAAAGCAGTGAGAGGGCTGGGATAAACACCTCCAGATATAATTGCTTCAGCTCAGACACAAAATCAACTTTCTGAGAGGTTTTAAGAAAACAAGTGAGCAAGCAGACGAACTCCCTTTTGCCTTTGCAGACACCCCCTTCTTGCCCTTTCTTTTCTCAGCTCACTTCTTCTCTGGTTGTCCTGATTGGATCTACAGCACTCCCCATGTCCCCTCATAGCCCCAGCGCTGCTGCAGACTTATAAAAACTCTTTCCTTAGGATACTACCCGAGTTGTAGTTTTCTCCCTCTTTTCTAGTGGAAATCATGTCATTTGTGGATGTAGCCTTTCCTTCGGTGTTTAAATCGAACCCAGCTTGTGCAACATACTTAACTAAATTAGGGAATGGAGGAAATCACTTGCTCACCATGTCCTTAAAGCTCAAAGCCAGGAAATGAGAAAGCTACACCGCTCTTTTTTTTTTTTTTTTTTTATCCAGGCCTGAAATAAGAACTTGTTCCTTCAGATTTTTCAGAGGGAAAGAGTTTGGTCTAGCAAGAAATCAGCTCAGTCGGGGGTATGAAAGAGACCCACTTTAGGTTCCTGCTGTGAATCCTGCAATGGATATCACCTGGCTTTCCTTATCCTAAAAGGTTTCTGGTCCTTCTGAGTTTTGAGCAGCAATTCCCCTTCGAGAACATTTACTCTTGAACCTGACACACGTCTGCAGAGAAATTTCAGTTTAATACATCTCTCAATAAATAGAATTAATTACAGGCTGACCTATTTGATGATTGAGGCTGTGCTGTGAAATGTTGGACTCAGGAACTTCCCTTTTCCTTCAGACTTGTTACACAAGGAGCATCGAATGGATTTCACCTGCAAGAACTTCCCTTCTCCCCATGAAAGGACCTCTCCCCATGCAAAGATCTCCCTCTTCCCATCCGAGAACTTCCCTTCTCCCCCTTCAAGGACCTCCCTCTCCCCCTGCAAGGACCTCCCTCTCCCCATGCCTTTGCATGCTCCTTTTTGCCCTTTCTTTTCTCAACTTGCTACTGCTCTGGTTGTCCTGATTGGATCTACAGCACTCCCCATGTCCCCTCATAGCCCCAGCGCTGCTGCAGACTTATAAAAACTATTTTGCTGGATTGCCCTGTCCCATGGGAGGCATTTAAGCACTGAGAGGATAAATATGGGATTCAATTCCCATCAGACATCCTGGTCTAGCCTGGTGCTGCTGTGGAGCAGCTCTGGTTTGCTCAAACCCCCTTCTCAGGGCTTTGCCCAGCTTTCCTTGCCAATTAAGCTGATGCACTGCTCTTTGCAGGATTTCCAGTGGGTGGGTGACTGTGGAGTCTCCATAACCTGATTGCTTCAGGGAATATTCCCTGCGTTGCTCTTGATGGAGGCTTGGTTTTTCAAGACCTATTTTTCGGGAATCTGGAGTGCCGCTGGCTCAGGACCACTGGGATGGGAAAGTGCTGCGAGATGGGGCTCCGAGGGGAGCCATCCCTGTATTTTTTATTTTTGAGGAGACGGCACACGACTGCCTGACGGTCTCTGCTGCTTTGCTCCGAGCTGGCTGCGGGGAGGCTGAGGCTGCCAGGGAGTGCAGGGTGCAGGGGAGCGGGGGCTGCTGGAGCGAGCTGGGTCCATATGTCCGTAGGCATCCCGGAGACTGGTGCAATATGGAGCGGTTCAGGGTTTGATGAATGTTGTCATTAGTGTTCGTGGCACTTACGGGCTCCCATTTATCCTGAGCTACAGTGATTTATGTCCGGAGCACATATCCAGGCACAAAGTACTTTAAAAACTGGGCGGGGGGGGGCCTCTCTAAGAGCTTTAGCCTCTTCCCCTCCTCTCCTTGCCCACAAACTAATCCTGCTTAAAAATACGCTGGGGTGCCACTGTGAGAGGGATTCTTCCCTCCTCCCCATGGGTGTCCTCACTGCCCCACTGCCTGCAGCTCCTGCATTGAGAAGACTCCTTATCCCTAAAAAATTGACTTTTAAAGCTTCCTGACATTTCTCCTTTTCCTCACACAGCCTAGAGTGCGTTTTCAAAGCTGCCTGCTCATGCCAGGGTGGTGATGCAGGGCAGGGGTTGCACCCGGCTGGTGTGGGAATGAGCTTGGAAAGCTCACTGACACAGTGTGGCAGTGGGAAATGCAGGAGGGGAAAAGAGGTGGAGGACAGGTTTGATTGTTTGGTAAAACCCCCAGATTTCTGTCCTCCCTAGTCCCAATTAGGTTTCAGTTGGGCAAAAGGAAAACTCAAAGCCAAGAGTTGCATTATGACACCAGGAAAGTTGCCTTCCCTACTTTTGTTAGATATGAATAACTTTTTAAAGAGTCAAAATGACAAATGCCAGGCATTCAAACCCAAAGTTTTTATTGAACCCAAGTGAGGTTTTTTCCCCCCTCTTTCTGTTCCATTTTAAGAAAAATAGACCATTTTTGTCCTGATTTGGATGGGGAAGCTGATCTCAATCTTTTACAGAATGGGAACTCGGCTTTCTGATGAGCTCTGCCTGAGTATGGACTCCCCAGTCAGCAGTTTAATGCCATTCTATTCATTTACACCCGTGTAAATCAGGAGTAATTGTCCTGAATCAATGTCACCGTGATTGACCAGATTTTCAGAAGAGCTGAGCTCCCAGCTAAGCCCCTGCCGTACGTGGCCAGATGTATTTATTTATTTCATTTAAAGAGCTCCGTGGGTACCTATCCCCTCTGAAATTGGGCACTGAGTGACAATATTGAATGCTGATTGCAGCTTGTCAGAAAATGAGGGAGGGGAGGAAAAGCAATATTTGCAAAATGCTTTGAAAAAGAGTTGGGGTTTTGGTTTTTTTTTTTTACTTTTCAAAGAGCGTTGTGTTTCTCTTGGTTAACTTCCATCCTCCTCCCCCTTCCAAGATTTTGTGCGCACTTCCTGCTTTCTATTCCTGAATATCTCTCCCTGCCTCTGCCTGGGAGATGCATTGCAGCACGAAATGTGCGTGAGACACCCCACGGAGAGAGGGGCTGCAGAAAAAGGACTCCCCAAAGGCCATGTGCTCCCCAAACCTCTGCTGAGGTAAGGGTTGTCCTCTTTGGGTGTGAGCCTTCCTCTGTGGCCAAAGGTTCAAGCAAATCTTGGGGCACATTTTAAAGATTTTGAGTTTGTTTTCCTCAAGAGTAGTCCCGTGCCAGACATGAGGGTTGGGGACGGACACTGGAAAGGACAAGGTCCATTTGAGTGACATTTAAACAACCTGCTCTAGTGGAAGGTGTCCCTACCCGTGGCAGGGGGTTGGACTGAATGATCTTGAAGGTTCCTTCCAACCCAACCCATTGTAGCATTCTGTGGTTCTGTGTGCTTTGCCCAGATGTGCCGTGGTTGGATTCCCCTCTGCAGCTCTGCCATCATCCCTAAAAATATCCGTTGGAGCCTTGTCCAGCCACAGTAGGAAGAGGGAGATGAGTGCCCTGGGGCTGAAGCCTTTTCCTGGTCTTAAAATCAAGAGTCAAACACAGTTAGAAGGGAAAAAAGGATTTTACCTCGGTATTTATTTTAAGGATCCTTAGGTGCACTATGTCCAGGTCGAATGCACCTCAGTGTACACTGCAAAAACCCCTTTTTCCCTCCCAAAGATCTGGTATAACATAGGTTTTACTAATTAACATATCTATCATAAATTCCCCAATTAGAGGCTAACATGAGCCCCCCTCCCCAAGGAACCTTCCCCTGGATGGTTCTATCTCAGTTTACAAAATGTGTTCTGGAGAGGACCTTGGGGTCGGGGCACTCTGATCCCTGACTACGAAACCTCTAAAATGTTTGGTCTCCCAGCTTAACAAACAAGTCCAAGNGTGTCCCTACCCGTGGCAGGGGGTTGGACTGAATGATCTTGAAGGTTCCTTCCAACCCAACCCATTGTAGCATTCTGTGGTTCTGTGTGCTTTGCCCAGATGTGCCGTGGTTGGATTCCCCTCTGCAGCTCTGCCATCATCCCTAAAAGTATCCCTTGGAGCCTTGTCCAGCCACAGTAGGAAGAGGGAGATGAGTGCCCTGGGGCTGAAGCCTTTTCCTGGTCTTAAAATCAAGAGTCAAACACAGTTAGAAGGGAAAAAAGGATTTTACCTCGGTATTTATTTTAAGGATCCTTAGGTGCACTATGTCCAGGTCGAATGCACCTCAGTGTACACTGCAAAAACCCCTTTTTCCCTCCCAAAGATCTGGTATAACATAGGTTTTACTAATTAACATATCTATCATAAATTCCCCAATTAGAGGCTAACATGAGCCCCCCTCCCCAAGGAACCTTCCCCTGGATGGTTCTATCTCAGTTTACAAAATGTGTTCTGGAGAGGACCTTGGGCTCTGGGGCACTCTGATCCCTGACTACGAAACCTCTGAAATGTTTCGTCTCCCAGCCTAACAAACAAGTCCAAGAATGTAGGCAAAAAGCACTGAGGAATACAGGAGCTGCAAAAAGGCACAAAAAGGGGTTTAAAAGAAAAGGCAAAAATCATCATGGCATCAGGGCAGCCACCAAAGGGAGATTGGGCCACCCTGTGTGAGGCTCCTCTGGCTCTGCCTGAATCCAGAACCCACCAATTTGTCCTCCTGCACACCCTTTAATCTTTGAAGCGGCCTTGCTGCCACCTCCCGTACCCGTGGTGCCGCGTTCCCAGTCTGGCCGCACGAACTCGCGCCTCGCGTGCACAGAAGGGCTGAGGGTCTGCCCTGGATGAGCAGTTTATTAATTGCTTCTCCTCTAACCTCCCTGCTGTTTGCCCGCTCTCCCTTTCGCTTTGGCTGCCGAATGGATGGCGAACACCTCGGGGGATCCAGGGTGTCTGGGTGAGGATGTGCCGAAGCTGGCGGGGGGACGGGGCGGAGGGCGGCATCCCGGGGGAAGGAGGAGCTGTGTGTGTGTGTGTGTTGAAGCTGATGTTCTCATTCGGATCCGCATGGAATATGAAAGGCAAGCAGGAACCCAATTAGTGACCTCTGAACTAGCCCCGTGTTATCTCCGGGAACACGCTGCCATCTGCCAGCTCCTCTGCCACCCCACGGCCCCCTCCCTCTGCCCAGCTAAATGAAATAGGTGCTGGAGCTGGAGTCTGGGCTGGAGACACCACACAGGGGCCAATATTTCATAAAACACAGCGGAATCCCCTCCCACCCCCAAATCATCCCCCAGCCCGTGGTTGTTTGCAGCTTCCTCTCTTCCCCTCGGTTGTCACCCTTCGCTCGCTCGTCCTGCAGATGGACTCAGCTTGGGAAATTCTGGCTCTTCTGCCCCTGCAAGGGTTGATAGCATCTCAGAGCACTGATGAGGAGATCTGACTGCTGAGAGCTGGGCTGACAGGGCTCAGCTCATGCCACAGGCTGCTGTCAGCGCTTTGCCGTCTGCTGTGGTCAGAGAAAGCCGCCCCCAGCCCGAAAGAGGGAGATTTCCAGGGAGAACGCAGACAAAACCCCTTGCAGCTCTGGCATCTGAGCTTGCCAGATCTGGGCATTGCTGCAATGAAACCCAGAGGTGGGGACAGGCAGAGATGGTCTCAGAGATGCTGCTGACATGAACTGGTGAGGGAAGGCTGTTCCCTGGTGCTGACCTTGCTCTTGGGTGGATGCTGTCCCTGGGCTGTTTGCAAGGATCTGGGCATGGGTGGCCGTGTGCAGGTTTGTCCTCGCTGCCATGACACGGCAGAAAGGGAAGCAAATGGCAACAACATGACCTGGGTGCCATGGTCTGGGTGCTGGGAATGGATGGAGCTCCCCACCAGCCCCTGCCTGAGCTCTGAGTTTGCCCCCGTGTTCCGAGAGGCCCAGGGCGTTTACAGAGGGATTGGTGGCACCCACGGCTCGTGCCACTGGGAGAAGGAAGGAGAAAAAGGAAAGGCATGGCTCCCTCCACCAAGCTGCCTGGTGGGACAGTGAGAGGGACACTGCTCCCAACTTGTCCCTCTCTACAAATGGCCAAGATTTGGCTGTGCCACTTTTCCCCCCCAGCAGCCTGGATAATTGTGTGTTTACAGCAAAATTGACAGATGGGAGTTTCAGTGTTTCACGGAGGCAGATGGCATCAGAGGAGGGTGGGAAAAGTCTGGCAAGGAAATGCCAAGCGGCTCTCCTCGTGCCAAAGCTGCAGCATATGCCTGCCTTATGCAAAGCAGCCCTGTTTTCCTCCAGAAAAGTTCAGGGAGGTAGAGCTGTGAATCAATAACCTGGGTCTCCTGTCAAATGCTGCACGTGCCCATGGTCTCTGTCTTTCCCAGCTAGAGAGAAGTGTCTGTGAACATGGGAAGGGGGAAGGAATTTAAAAACTGGCCCCTGGCTCCAGCTGTGTGTGGGCCCAGGTGGGGCTGGAATGATGTTGACACCTGGGTAGGTTTGGGGTGGTTAATGACTATCCTTGAACACTTTTTTCCCCTCTTCCTCCCTTTTTCTCATAATTCCAGCTACGGAGCAAGGACCTGGGCTACCCTGAGGTGTGGGTTTCTCCAGGGCAGGACAAGGGGTGAATAGAAAAGAGGAGAAGCTGTGTCTGAACACAGAGAGCTGCTGAGCACCGAGGTTTGACTGCTGAAAGGAGGGACAAAGCAGGTTCACGGTGGATGTGCTTTGGGGTCACACTCACACCAATACCTGCTGCCCTCACACTCCCACTGCAGGGCTAGGGCTGTGTCAGGAGCCATGAACATGTCACATTTGTCAGTGTAGCTCTACTCAATTCATTGACCTATGGATTTTTCCATTTATTCTGCTAGGGACCACTACCCTCCCCTCTCCTTGCCCCTGGAAATCTCTGAGTCCTCTGGGACAGCTGCAGGGATAATTTTCCATTTTACATCATGCCCGAGCTCATGTGTGGGCTGTCAGCTGAAGCACCCAACTCTAGGCCATGGTGGGGGCTAAGCATCAGGCAAAGAGCAATTTGTGCAAAGCACCCTTTAAATTCCAATTACTGGGCTCTGCTCGCCACCAAATAAGTTGTAGAGAAACTTAGAAACTTTACTGGGGCACAGACATCAGGATCAGCTTCTCAAAAACCACACAGGGAGATTTATTAGCCAGGAATGAACAGGACTGTGTTTTAAGCCTCTTCTGAAAGCAGTTTCCTCCACTGAGGCTGCCAGCACAGTGTACAGCTTGTTGGGAGAATCCAGGTTTTCAGGATCTTTCCAGGTTTTCAATGTCTTCTTCAGAGCCCTTAATATTAAGTTGTCAACAAGAAGGCTGGTAAGTGAGGAGGACTCCACATTTGTGAGAGGGAATAGTAGATTTGGGAATTATCAGGCTGCTCAAACACAAGATAAATCATTGGAGGAGGTGGATATTTCTCTATTAGGGACAAAGCACACTCCCCAGCAGGGGGAATGCTGTGGGGGGAATGCAGTGGCAGGGCTCACAGCCTGATCCTGCATCACGCAGGGGAAGCAGCACAACGTGCTGGGCCCCCTCAGCTCCCACAAAATCCAAGGCAGGGATGGTGTTTCTGCATCTCACGGAAGTTTTTCAATCCAATCACCAACAGTTTAAGCTCACTGCTGAATCCTTCAATGGGGATTTAAAGGAAATCCGTTGCAGAACAAAAATTGAGGTGAATTAAGTGATAGCTGCCGAGGAAGAGGAGCCAGCAGTCAGGGGAATTGAGAAGTTGTCTCCCTGTGGGGCCATTCCCTTTGCTGGGCTGAAGGCCCAGGGTTTATTACCCTGCTTGCAGAGTGCAGCTGAGTTCCTGCATCCCGTTGAGACAGCGGGGATTTGAAAGAGAGAGAGAAAAACAACCTGAACATGCCCTTTTCCCTCCCAAGAAAAATTAACTGCAGTAAATGAGCAGCCAGAGCTGATGCATCCCATTCAGCGAGGGGGCGAGAGCCCATTTCTTACAGACCTGGGCCACCTGTAAGGCAGAGTGAACAGAATTCCCAGATTACCCCACGGCACTGGCATCTCAGCAAAGCTCTGCAGGAGGGAGGGAGCAGAGAGGATGATGCTGCAGGTTTCCTCTTCCTTTCTTTCCCACTCACCCGTTTTTACTCAGAGGAGTTCACATGGGGATCCTTGTCCTTGGGCAGGTGGGTGGTTGGGATGAGTGTTCTTGGATGCTGAAAACATCCAGGTTTCTGTATCTATAGAGTTGGTATCTACATATGCATGGAAAAGCAAACTCTTTACCAGCTCTTCTCCAAAAGTGGTACCAAGATACAGCAGAAAAACACAACCTCCAGTACGGAACTCACAGTTACAGCAGCAGATTTTGGAACAGAAAATCCCAGGCTGTGCAAAGTGGTAAGAAAGTGAAATAAGGTAATCCCTTGGGAGCAGCCAAGTGTCCCTGTCCTTTCCTGACCTGAGGAGGCAGGGTTTGCAAAGAAATGACAGGCTGAGCCTTTTCCAAGCCTCTAGATGTAATTATGGGATTTTAACCAAGTAAGAGCATCAAGATGCTCTGCAGAGGAAAGCAAAGTGCAGCCCATGCCTGCAGAGCCCCCCTGGTGCTGGATGGGATGGAGGGTGGGGATACAACACCACAGAGAGCCCAGGGAACAGAGGATGATGTATCAAATATTCCATTATGGCTTTCCAAAGACAATCCCACACAAAGGGATGAGGTCCCTCCGAGGGACAGCGGCCCTGCAGCTTTACCACTGCACGTGGTCGTGCTGTACAGCGAGATCCCTGAGGCATTCCAGCTGCCCTCGGGCCCTGATCACTGCTTCTGAGGCTTGAGGCTGTTTCACAGGGCAGAGGAGCTGCATTTGCTCCACACAGAACGAGCCAGGGGATGGAGGAGAGCAGGACACTCCTTAGACCATGCTTGACTTCTAAAGGCAGAGTCCTCCTTGATGGAACTGCTGCAGTCAGTGCTCAGGAACACCGACTGATGGCTGCTTCTTTGTGGTCAGGAGAGAAGCATCCCCCAGCCCAGGCCTCCCTGGATGCTTTTGTCAATTGTTTACTGTGCTTTACAGTGTGGCCTCATGCTGGGCCACCTGAGAAGGGTGACCAGAGCCAGTGATTCCTGTTCACATTCCTGATCAGGACAGCAGCAATCCTGGCTTTGCTGGGAGCACCACGTGTGTCCCAGCACTGGTGGGAGGCACAGGAGGCCCCAGTGCTGTGGGGACCAGGACATGTCCCATGTGCCTCTGCTCAGTTCCTGGCTCCCAAGCCCTGGTTCTGCAGAGCCCCAGCCATGGATCTGTCAGGCTGATCTGCTGCTGTCCCTTCTGCTCTCTGGCCTTTCCCCCCACTCCCTTTATTCTCCTCTTACTGTCCTTATCTAGTCATGCCCTATTACCTGCCTTAATCTGCAAAAGCATCTCATCTCTGACAGCACCTGGGTTTGGCTGGATGTGGACAGAACATCTCAGCTCTAGTTTTTGTCTTTTTAATTTCTTTTCTGTGTGTGTGAGACTTTAAACTGCCTGTTGGCTCTTGGGATCCCTCTTGCTCCTTTTTTAGCTTTGCAGGGATGCTTTCTCAGCTCCTATCTTGCAGGAAGAGGTCCCTGTGTGGGGGATGAAGGACCAGGATTATGGATCGCTCACCCTCCCTGTCTGTCTGTCTGTCTGTCTGAATAAATCCCCTGAGTCTGGACAAGGTAACCAAGGGGTTCAGAGCCTGACTGAGCACATTCCTTCTGAAGAAGGGGGTGGAGAGGAACGGGGAGTGAATTTTCCCTGTGCTGTCTGAAACCAGGATGCCATCCCTGTGACCTTGGAGAAGGCGCTGGCATTTCTCCCTCAGGCTGTCAGTGCTCTGGGAACAGGAGCAGTCCCTCGTTACGTGGTACATATAAATTTATCATTTAGCACAGGGGTGGGCGTCTTTCCTGCTATTACAGTAAGAACCTGTCTGCTCCCCTCCCATCTCCTGAGAAGAGAGAAGTGCTTCTCTGTCTCTGGGTATGAATAGCAGAATGGGGTTTGCTGCTGGATTTCAAGCTGAGAAAGGACCCAAGCTTTTCCTTTTTCCTTTAAAAATGAATTTGGCACTGGTTCCTGAGGCTGGCTAAGCCCGGTGAGTGGTGGTTGATCTGCACCTGTCAGGTGAGAGCAGCGTGGACCATCCTCGTGCTCACCCTGTCTCAGACTTTCTCCCTTGTTAGCCAGGACATCTGTGACATGTGAGCCAGGAGGAGGAAGTGATCTCCTGCTGGTGCCACCAGGGGTGTGTCCTCCCCCCAGAATGTTCCTCAGTTTCCCTGTGTAGAAAATGACAATATTGATCTGTTATCAAGGTGGCTCCTGAACCGACCCTGAGCCTTCAGAGCTGCACCACAGAGCCCAAACCACTCCCCTCCCTATTTCTGATCCCTCTGGGAATGCAGCACAGTGAGAATGGGACAGGAAGATGCCGGATTCCCTGCTCAGGGCTGCAGCTGCAGCAGCTGCCAGGAAGCCAAGCAGGAGTAAATATGCCCCTGGCAGAGGTGAAGGGGGCATGAGAGAATGACGTGATTGTTTCTTCCCCAGAGGGGGAGAAGAAAGGGAAGAGATGGAAAATTCATTTAGTGACGCCCAAGAGCTGGAAGAGGAGTTCTGTATAAGGTACAGCATGGGAGCTGTAAGGAAGCGGAGCAAGGAGGAGACAAAATGGATCTGAAATGTGTGGGGTGACTGAGTCTGTGAGTTGGCTGACCAGGAAACCCTTCCCTGGACCAGAAGGACCTGCTCTGGCAAGGCAGAAATGCTGCCCTGATGCACATAGGACCAAGAGGTCCGTGTGCCAGGAGTGCTGGAAACACTGGGATGCAGGAAGGGGGAGCAAAGAGGGAAGGAGGGAGAAATGCGTGAGCTAAGGAGGTGGGCAGGCAGGCCCTGCTGTGAGGGAAGGTTAAACTCATATTGATCTGTACAAGGAAAACATATTCTCGCTGCTTCTCATCCTCCTTTCAGATGATCCTGCATCAAATAAAAGAAGGGCTGTTTTCCAAGCCTGGCTTTGGAGATCTTTTCAATGATACAGCAGATAAACAGCCGTTTGCTGACAGTGAAGGTGCCAAAGTGATTTTTTGATGATATAAGCTGGGCTTTGAGGGAGGAGGGGCAGGGGAGGTTGCTGAACATGATGGAGTGAGGAGGAAGGTGACAGGCAGGGCTGGAGCCAAGGACACCAGGCTGATGGGAGACAGCTCAGTGCAGGGTAGGGGGATGTGTGGTGGGGAAGGAGATGCCCAGTGCCAGGGACTGGATCTGGATTCCTCTCTCGGGAAATCCCAGCAACATTCAGAGCTCTGTTCCCCACAGAAAACAGCGTCTTTACCCAGCTCTGCTCCAGGCCAGGATCCTTGGCAGAGCATAAACCTCTTCATTTCAGGAATAGACACAGAGAATATCACAAACCTTCTGCCACTTGCAGCTTTGGAGGTTTTCATTCCTTGCATAACACACACGTGTTGGGTGTGGGATAGATGAGGTAGACAGGGAGCTGAGTCCCCATGCCAGGGCCCCAGGACAAGGATGTATTCCCTCTCCACAGCATGGCTGGTTCCCAGCACTGGTGGGCAGTGAACATGTGAGAGCTTTAGGGGCAAAGGAGAGGCTTCCTGGTGTCCTGGACTCCAGCACAAACCCCACATGTCCCTTATTCCTTTGGGGAATTCTCTCCCCCAGCCCTGGCCCCGCTGCTCCCAGCTGTTTGATGGAGCTGAGTGCTTCCCTGCACACAGCCCTGAGACATCCCATGAAAGGCTGTGTCTAACTGTGAAGTATTATTATTGCACACCTTTTGGAAAGTGCCTTGAGACGTCTTGGAATGATAAGGTGCTATAAGGCGGGGAAGTTGTGCAGAGATAAATTCACTGTGAAATGTGTTTTGCTAGAGACATTTATGTAGCATATCATCTTATCAAGGAACTTTGCCCAAGAAACAAATTCTCATGCCTGTATAAAGAGACTATAATTGAACTGTTGACTCACAGTTATGGGAAAAGACAGAGTGGGGGAAAATTTCCAGGGCCTCTAAGACCCCAAGGAGGAATATAATTAAGAAAGACATAATTGGAAACCTAAAGCAAGCCCATTCACTCCGAGTGAGTGCTGAAACAGCAAGGCAGGAGAGCTCGGCGGAGGCTGAGTTTGCAAAGCAGATGGCTGAGGATTTGTAGGTCACCAGCTCTTGGATCTGCTGGGCCAGGATGGGGTCAGGGTACCATATGGATGAAGGGCAAAAAAGACAACACATCTGAGCAAGCCACGCTCCTGCTTCCCCAGAAAGGCTCTGCTCGCTCAGAAACACCACAAGCTCTCACACCATTTTTTTTCACATATTCTCACGAAGACATTGAGTCCCAGGCTTCTTCACTGACACCAGGGCCAGCAGCAGCTTCAGTTATTTGAGATCATGCAGCCAAGAAGGAAACATGAAGAGGTTTCAAAGCTAAATGGACTTGAACTCTGCCCCCGCCCCTGCTTTGGGTTAGCCCAGGCTTGGTCCTGCCAGCTTCTGCAACAGATCTGCTTTATAAACTGATTTTCCTCCTCGATGAGGATTTTTATGAGCTTTAATTTAATTTTCTTTCTCTATCTGTCATTAGGAGTGTATGTAAGGAGTGCAAGAATGTAAGAAATGATCAGAAAGCAGGAGAGAAAACCATCTCTGTAACCCCCAATTTATGGCTCACTGGTTAAGACCCAGATTTAGGATGGGGAAGTGCCACACTGAGGACTCTGTTGGCGATTACTTAGGCTGGGTTTCTTCTTGTTAGCACCCACACTCACCAGTACCCAGAGCACCAGCAAACCCTCGTGACTGCTGTCACTCTACCTTAAGCCAGAAGAGGGGGCAGAGCACACCCAAGTCTCCTGCCCAGAATTTGAGCCCCTTATCTCACGTTGCTGCAGCTGATCTCTGTTTTCCTTAAACTCTACAGACAGCGTCTTCAGAACTTAATTTGATTTTGATTGATTTTTTGAAACTTGAAACACTTCTAAACTAATTTTCAGTGTATTACTCTTGTCAACTCTTAAAGATTTTGTCAGTAAGAATTTGCTGAACAGACACAGTAATTTTGTTTCTCATTTTGGCAGATCACCCCTAAAGAGGAAAGTGGGCAGGAGGGGGTGTTATTATAGCTGCAGTTATTAGAATGTACCTTGCAGTTACTCTGCTCCTATTTATGAGACATTTCAGAGCCATTTCTGAGAGCAGCCTCGAGGAGCTCAAGGTGTACGTGTGTGTGTAACTATATAAACCCTCACCATTTGCTTGTTCACCCACTCCCAGAGTGACTTTTAGCTCCGAGGGGAGCCCACATTGGAGTTTGGGTTCTTGATGCCTTTTCCTGGTCTTCAAATCAAGAGTCAAACACGGTTAGAAGGGAAAAAGGGATTTTACCTCGGTATTTATTTTAAGGATCCTTAGGTGCACCACGTCCAGGTCGAATGCACTGCAAAACCTCCCGTCCACCCCCAAAGATCTGGTATATCATTATAGGTGTTACTAATTAGCATATCTATCATAAATTCCCCAATGAGAGGCTAACATGAGCCCCCCTCCCCAAGGAACCTTCCCCTGGATGGTTCTATCTCAGTTTACAAAATGTGTTCTGGAGAGGACCTTGGGCTCTGGGGCACTCTGATCCCTGACTACGAAACCTCTGAAATGTTTCGTCTCCCAGCTTAACAAACAAGTCCAAGAACGTAGGCAAAAAGCACTAAGGAATACAGAAGTTGTAAAAAGGCACAAAAAGGGGTTTAAAAGAAAAGGCAAAAAATCATCCTGGCATCACTCTAAGATGCCTCATTCCTAAGATTCACCTCACAGTGGCCTCACCAGCCCAGGGTAGGAGAGCAGCACCCTCCAGGAGTAAGCCCTGCATGAGGGCTGAGGAGAAGAGCTGCTGACACTGCCTGCAACACCATGGCCTGGGCACTTCTCCAAATGCCATCCTTGTTTCTCCCAGCCGAGGCTGAAATGCTCCCAAGTTTTTTCCCTCAGTGCCGATGACACCATGACAAAGAAGTCGGGTGCAGTGTTTCTTAGGATGGGGATATTAAAAGCCCATCCCGAGCAGCTGGAGAGGAACAGCGTTAGGAATGCAAACCAACCCTCCCATGGTGGCTGGGATATTAAAATGGAGTGAGGAGAGGCAGTGCTGGAAGCAGTGGCTGTGTTACTGCAGTCTCTGGTCCATGGAGCCCTTCATCAAGGTGGCTTTTCAGGGAGGTTTATTCCTCCTGGATGTCTCAGTGCGCCCTTTGGATCATGTGCCCTGTTGCTTTTTGAGCTGGGGAGTTTAACTCTTGACCTATTGTGTCTTTGTGCTTTCCAGATTGCCCTCACCAGCAGGGTGTCTGGGGCAGAGATTTGTATTCAAAAAATGGACAAAATCCCTCCAAGCTTTAAGCTCAGCTGTTCAGGTTTTGTATCGTCAATGGCACGTTCATCCCACCTTGTTCCCTCTGCCCTTCCTTGTTTTGCTTTATTCTTTCTCAGGGAAAGGCTTTTCAACTCAAACACTCAAAACATGCTGATTGCAAACTGGAATCTGGAAAATTGCAGTGGCCTTTTCCTAGGGGAAAAAAAAAAGGAAATAAAAGGTTTTTTCTTTTTTTTTCCCATCTGAAACAGCAAATGGGATGGGGATGAGGCACAGCAAGGGGCTTCCTGCCATCTGGGCTGGAAGATCTGCTCAGCACTGCTCTCTTCACTCTTCCATCACTTGCATCTCTCATCAATTATCATCACGGAGCTGGTCGATATTGAAATGAAACTGCCAGGGATTGATAGCAGAGTCACTGAAGTGTCCTGCACAAATGACATTTTTCTCATTTTGGGGCCAGGGAGGATGAGCCAGGGTGGGGGGAGGTTGGGAAGACACGCATGGTAAGGTATTTGCCTTATCAGAAAACCTGGCAAAATGTCCAAACTTAATGCTCTGCCCCGTGGATCACTAATGTATTTCTGGGGACAGTTTCTGCTGCGCATGGAGTATTTCTCAGAGCACTTTTCAAGCCCTCTGGTGGGACTTGCTGCTTTCTGTGCTTTTTGAAAGCTGCCACGGCCAGGCAGAGCAGGTATGTATGTAGATAAGTTGGGCATTTTGAGCTGAGTTGGTAAACACAGGTATTTAGGGTGCATCTGTGCCCATTTGGGTTCATTGCACTTTTATTGCACAAAGGGGAGAGACTCCCAGCCTGCAGCAGTGGTTTGCACACCCTGCAGTCGGTTGGCTCCCTAATTTTTCCCCCAAGGGAGGCATAAACCCTGCATGGCAGATGTGAGCTCTGGCACAACAGACTTGATCTCTGTAGTTACCACTCACGGATCCATCAGCAAAATAACGGAGGCCCTTCAAGGATTCGCGAGCTCCAGGTGGAAAACCACGGGGTGACAGATTTATAGCACATCCCTTTCCTGTGCCACTCTCTTCACAGGAAGGAGAGAGGAGGAATTTCCTGGGATGAGGGCAGATCCTATTCAGCAAAGTCCTGCTTCCCATGGGCATGTCCGGGGGGGCTTCACAGTGCTGGTCCCACAGCTCAATGGAATTTGGACCCTAAAGCTACAAATCTATAGTTGCTTCCTGTATTTAACTCCCTCCACAAAGGAAGCTGAAATGTAAGTGGAATGTTTCAGGACAGAAGAAGGAATCTCTTTTTCTCAACAAAATGTGCTTACTTATCTTTATAGAACAAGGTCAAGACGTTTCCATTAAAAAACCCCAAAATAATTGAAAATCTTGTTTAAATTGAAAACTTAAATATGAAATGTACAGAGTTGTCAGGCAAAAAGGCACAAAAGCATTTGTCAGGCTGTTCCAGACAGCAACACAAACCTGGCCACCACCAGAGCATTGGCCTGACCCAGCCCTGCTCCCCAAACCGAGTCCACTGCCAGCACAGCCTCAGCAATGCAGTTTCTGACTCAACAAACTGTTTTCAACTCTCCCACAAAGGACTGACTCCTGACTTTCCACCCGTTTCCTTGGGAAGTCACATTTAAACGCTGTGACGCTGATCCCTCGGAACCGAGCGGCAGAACCCCTGTGCTGAGCCCAGACCTCTGATCTCAGCTCAACGATTCGGCGCCATTTCCCAGCTCCCCGAGTGCCTGTGCAGAGCTGAGCCCCCTCTCTGCTCCTCGCAAGGGCACCGAGTGACGCACGCCCACCTCGCCTGCGACCCAAATATCTGTTGCAATATTAGTCCCTCGCCTGCTGCTTGTTACCAGCTGCTGCTGGCAGTGGAAGGAAGGGATTTTGTTTCGAGCACGGGGATATTTTCATCCCTGGCATGGTTATGCTGAGCTCACTGGGGCTGGAGCTGCTCTGAGCTTGGCCTGGTGTGTGCTGCTTTGAAGGGGCCGGTTTTTGCCTGGCCACCCTCCTGCCTGCTCATCCTGTGTCCCCAGCCAGGGCTCCTCCAGCATATGCTGCTCCCCAGCGTGGTGCTTGCACAATGTAATTATCCAGAGCTCTTCCCTCCAGTGCTCCCTTTCCCGTTGTTCTGTCTTTATTTGGCTTCCAAGGCCCTGCTTCCTCTCTGGTTTGGTCTGGGTTGTTTTCTCTTCCAGAGAAATTGGTGTGTGCAGTGCTTCGGTCCCATCCCTAGGCTGCATTTGAAGGATATTGTCTATTTTCAGAATTCTCAGCTGTGTTTATGCTCCAGGCTCCAAACCTCTTTCTCCCTTTGAAAAGAGGAAGCAAATCCTCCCTTTGCCTCCTGCCCTGCAGAGCCACCGGCTCAGGGATGTATTGTTTGAAATAACTATTAACCTCCCCAAAATGTGGGTCACTTCCTATCGCAATGACAGATCTTTCTCTCCATCTTTTCTGCACCCCTTTCTATTGGCTGCAAACACACCAGCACACGAGTCCTTGCGAATGTGCCCAACTTGCTGTTGGGCAAAAAAGTTCCCCAGAGAGGGGAGGTGCCTTGTGGGGCACAGAAAACAAAACCAGGAAATCTCCAAGTGTGATTCCACCGTGAGCCCGAGGGTGAGAGAAATTGTTTAAGGACGTCAGGCACTGGTTTATTTTCAGGGATGAGGGTCTATGGAAAAAGTTCTGCTGTTGGATAATCAGCAGCTCCTGCATGTGAAGCCAATTTCTGTTACCCAGAGCTGGGAAGTTTAGTTGCAATTCTGCCTCTTTGGAGAAACCTGCTCTGTCCCTGCCTGTACAGAGGGTCAGGGATTGGGGGCCCATCGTGTTCAGCTACTCCCTTTATCCAAAGACATTTAAAGATGGTCCCAGTGGATCTGAGGGTGCCTTGTTCCATGTTTGACTGGTTAACTGTAGATCTGGGGCATTGCTATGTTTTCCCACCAGTGAAGAGCGTGAATCCCTCAGGAAAACGCCGGAGCAAGAAGGCCCCTGCCAACTGCTGGTTTATTTGAGGTTAAACCAACCCTCAGTCGCCTGCACTGGTGGATTTGGGATCAGAGAGGTCATCCGTGTGATGAGCTGTGACCTTGCTAAGTGACCCTCCCTCCTGCTCTCTGGGATACCTGCTGGCCCTGGAGCAAAGCCATCCCCTGTGTTCACTCGCAGCCCGGGTCCCACAGCTCCCTGAGGGTGTCAGGCAGCCACCGCAGCACACGGAGAGAATCCCAGCCCCTCGCATTAATTCTCTCACATCTCGAGAGGAGTATGACAGCAGCAAACCCTCCAAGTGAATCCTAGCCCTATATTAATTCGCTCCTAGGTCCAGCTCTCTGATCTGCTGTCATCTGAAAGTGATACTAATGCCAGGTTTCCATATCCAGCGTCCCGCTGTGCCTCCCGCTGCAGTCAGAGTCATGCTGGGAGAGATCAGCTCCGCTTGAGAAGGGTAAACCAAGTGCTTGATTTCAAAGAGCATCAAGTAAGGCAAGAGAGAATATGGAGAGGGGGAGAGGGAGGGAGTGAAGGAATGAATGGCTGGGAACACATTCCCTCGAAAGGGGTGAGTGGAGATGAGCGCACAAGGGCTTCTGTCTCTCTCTGCTCTCTGTCCCTCTTTGCTACCCACACCCCTGCCTTTATTCCTCCAGCTGTCTCTGTCCTCTCTTGCAAGACCAATTTCCTTGCCCCACTTGAACCTAACGAAGCTCTTTTCACTGCAAAGAAAGTCTGAACTCCCCAAGGACCACGGCTGCCCCAGCTCTGAGGAATAAGCATGAGGCTGCTGGCTGCAAATCTTCCTTTGCTATCGGCTGCCAAGCCAGGTTCGTGCTCAACTGCCCCGAGCACTGCTGGGGAGATGTAAGGTCCAGTTCACCATCAAAGTAACAGGCACTGGACAGGCTGGGCTGGGCTGTCCAGCTCTCTTGCCAGCTGACAGCTTCTGACAGCCAAACCCTCTTCCTCTTCTTCATGTACTGCCCATCCTGGCAAGGGGAAGGTGAATGCTGATTTAATGTGACACTTCAAGAAAAGAATAAAGATACCTCAATACAGACATCACCTTTCCTCCAGAAAGTTCCCTGAATATTTTACTGGCCAGAAATGCTGCAATATCTTTGTGAAGGTCAGTAAATGTCACTTAAGAAAGCCAAAGAAAAAATATTTGTAACAAGCAACAGTCCCTCCTAAGAGGAGCAGGAAAGAGCTTTCAACAGATCCAAAGTGATTTGTAGTAATGCTGGCTTTGGGTTGTTTTTTGGATTGTTTTTTTCCCCAAGTGTTTTATTTACTCTGTTTCTGAGATACCTTCAGAAACCTAATTCCCAGAGATTTTTTTCCAGCAATTTTAGAGAATCATCCTCTTGAAGGGGTCTCAGATTGGAAAATCTTAGGATAATGTCCTCCAAAGCTCTTGTCCTTTCTGCCAGTGCTGGCTGCAGACATCCAGCACGCCCCACTGCAAAGGTGAAGCACAGAGCCAGAGCAGGACCTGTGATCCCAAGGGGTCTGTCTAACACAAACTGGGGGCTCTGCCAGGTGGACCTGGAGTGTCCCCCTCCCCTCACTGTGTCTTGGCAGCTACAGCCATGGCTAAGAGGGGACAGTGGCTCAGTGCCAGGCCTGAGGGCTCAGCACAAGCTGCCAGAAGAAGGGTGGGTGTGTGGGGTCTGGGTAGGGAGAGGGACTGTGGTGAAGTCTCCAGTTCCTCATGGAAGTTGTCACAGCACGTGGATGCTTTACATTCCTCCATCCTTCAGGGAAAAGTGGGAAGCAGCAGGGCAGGGGCAATAAAAACCAGTGGGGAGATTATATCTCACATCTCCGGAGCTGCTTCTGTTGTCTGCCTTGCCTGAGACCCCAGTTTCTGAAGGGTTCAGGGCCTGGGTCTGACAGCATCCCCTTGGAGCATCCCTGCTGCTGGGGGAAGCCTCCCCCAGTCATCCCCAGGGCAGCCTCTGCAAGGGAGGGGGTTGGCCCCACTCAGCTCAGTGTTTATGGCAGCGTGGCTCTCTCCACTGGCTGCTACCTTATGGTGTGCCACTTCATTTGATGTTCCTTTTTCTAAATGGTAGGAAATCAGTACTTACCAAGTGCTGGCCCAGAATTTATTTGACTTTAATTTCCCTTTATGACCCTGTCTGCTAATCTCTATTGCACAGATAAAGAGAGGTAACCCAGGCATCATTACCCATGATGTGGAGAATTTTCTGCAGTTCAATTATAATCTCTTTTTTTTCCCCTTGAGCAATAAAATCTCTCTGTCTTTCTCTCTCCCCCTTTCCCTTCCTTTAAACTTGTTCTCATAACTCTTCCTCTCCCGCTCTCAAGATGAGGTTAGGTACTTTTGTGATGTCTTCTTGGCCGGGTGTTTGTGGAAGTCAGAGCAGTTTTCAGGCTGGAGCAGAAGGCTCAGAGACGTGCACGTGTTGTTTAATGCCTGGCTGGGAGACGCAGGAGGCACGGCACAGGTGAGGCACGAGGAGGGAATGGAATAGATTAGCACATGGGAAGGGCTCGAGTTCTGCACAGACAGCTCGTTATGGATTGTTTTCAGCCTCCCCCTCTCCAGAAATGCCAGCATGATGGGTAGCAAAGACGCTGCTGAGCTGCTGGTTTAATTTGCCTTTTAGAGGCGTTTTAGGGAAGGCATCCAGTTCCGATCGTGCTGCCCCTTTGAAAGGCCGTTCTCATTTGTCTGCAACTTCTTTGAAAGGTGAGTAATTCTCAACGTATTTTTCTTGGGCACCGCTCGCCCTGGCAAGGAGATCTCTCCTGTGTGCTTGTGACCTTTAGGAGAGCAGAGCCATCGATACATCTTCAGTGCGTGTGTTGTCCTTGTCATGTGGTAATTATTTGCAAGCCTTGATTTCAAAGTTTGGGCTCCAGGAAAAAAAGATTTTCTGAATTTGTTTTCTATTTCTCTTTCTCTAAGCTTTTTTTCTTTTTAATTAGGAAGTCTCTGGGTTTTTTTACTTTTTTTTTTTTTACATTTTGTAGTTTAATTTGACTTAAATTTAAACCAAACAGAAGGGAAGATGAACAAAAAGAAACAGGAAGACATCTAAGTAACGGTGAAGCTGGCCTTAAAAAGGACATTAAAATGACATAGCTCTGACTTGTGTATTTTATTAATAATAGTAGTCACTATTAATAATAGTCACAATAATAGTAGACATATTATTAATAAAATAAATTAATAAAAATAATAAAAACCAGATCAACATTGCTTGGAGATGCCAACTGGACCTCCTCAAAGTGCAGTCTTCTGTATTCATAATGAAAGATAACCTGTCCATTAGCAAAGATTGATTGCACCTGAATTCAATTAGGAACTCAACAGCTGATGGGATCTGGGGCTAAACCCCTCCCCAGATTTTGTGAAGTCTATCAGAAGTCGATCTGAATGGCTCGGTTGCATGACTCAAAAGCCAGCGTATCTACAGGACTCCAGACTTGTGGAAATAGAGGCTGAATCCAAAAGGTCCTGTTGCATATGTAGGAAGACAGATGGTGGTGGAGCTGGCTGCCTTCTGGCAAGATGAAATGATTTATCCCTAAACTATCTCTAATGGAAAAACATCCAAGGGCAGCCTGAAACGCAGGCACTCTGGGAGGGAGGGACCATTTGTAGAGACCAGGCTGGCTATGGCTGGAAATAAAATGCGTCTGCAATTGTCCTTTGTAAAGCAGCAACTTTTTAGCATAGACAGCACAAGGCACCCACGTCCTGATTCCTGTCCTCAGGCATTTCATCCAATTTCATTGTCGGATTAACTTCCTTGCCATAAGAGTGGCCCAGAGCATTTATTTCTTCAGTGCTACTGCAAGATTTTTCTCAGCACAAGCAGCAAAACAATGACTTGCTGTGTGTTCTCAGGGTATTTTAATGATCCTATCTCCATATCTGTTTAAATTTACAGTACAGCAGAGCTCTGACTGGCATATGGTTGTCAGCCAAGAGAAAACTGTGCGTCTAGGAAGCAGATCAATGTTGACATTGTGAAGGCACCTCTGGAAAGAATTAATCAAGTCTGATCTTTGCATACCCTCTCAGTATGGATTTTCATTAGACGTGGTGCTGTCTCCACACGGAGAGTCCAAGGTGCTCTCCTCAAGGTCAGCCACTGAAGGGGATGAAGGCTGGAGAGTCTGTGGGTTCTGGGGGCACAGACTTTGGCTGTTCCAGAGGAGCTGGGACATCAGGGCAAGGCACTGAGCCTGGATGTAGGAGTTTAAAATAGCCTTTAAATGTGTGGGAAATGACTGTGTGGAGGGAGAAGGGTTGGAATTTCATAGAACCATAGAAGGCATGCACAGGGATCACTGAGTCCAGCTCCCAGCCCTGCCCAGACCCCCCAACAGCCCCACCCTGGGCATCCCTGGCAGCGCTGTCCAAACGCTCCTGGAGCTCTGGCAGCCTCGGGGCCGTGCCCATTCCCTGGGGAGCCTGGGCAGTGCCCAGCACCCTCTGGGGGAAGAACCTTTCCCTGCTCTCAGCCTGAGCCTGCCCTGGCCCAGCTCCAGCCGTTCCCTGGGTGCTGTCCCTGTCCCAGAGCAGAGATCAGTGCCTGCCCCTCCACTTCCCCTTGTGATTTCAACTTGTGAATAAATTCCTAGGAAAAAAAATACTCTTCTTTTAATCAGGGGACCAAGGGAACCATCAGGCCCCTGGCTCAGCCTTCATTCAGGTCTATTAGGTGGTCTTGAACTCCAGGAGATGCCTGAGCTGAGCTCTAGGCTGCCTTATCTCACCAGCTGGCTGACTCAGGCTGTGGCCACGCTGTGTCACGACTTGTCACCGTTGATTTGGGCTGGTAGTGCCAATCTGTGCCAGGGCACAGCGAGCCTGCAGCTCCATTGCTCCTCAAGGTGAAATCAAGCCCTTCATTAGTGTTTGTTATTAGGAGCTGTTGGTTGTCATGGGGTTTAGTGATATGTCCACAGTGAGGCACAGAGCACTCCCGTTCCTTAGGCAGGGCTCAAAGCACCCAAGAAGGAGAATGTGCAACGCTCCACGTTTCACAAATGTTGTGTTTCATGACAGGGTCGGCGTAGGCATAGCGAGTTTGGGATCTAGAAGGTAATCTGATTAATTAACAAAGCTAAAGCTATCTAGTAAACAGATTCTGAATTTGTAATAAATAATTAGCTATCACAAATGTTTCTTAATGAACTATTAGGGGACTTAAGGGTGGAATTCTCAGCTGACGTGAAAATATCTGACACAAAAAACCTCTTTTCCAAATAAATAATAGCCTCATTAATATTGAAAAGAACAGCATGCTTTCACTGTTTCTTTTAAGAACTGAACAGGTTTATAAAATAGAAATCTATCCAGTATGTGCTGACTGCTGCCAGAAACCGATTTTTTTTAAGAAATGTTATTGAGAGTCATTAATTATCTGCAGGTCCCATTTGCTCTGAATCAGTGACAAACTTTGTAAGATTTTGGACAGTTTTAATTAATGCAGGAATATGAGATATAATATGCTTCTTGTTTGAACAATTATTGTCCTAACACAACCCTTGAATTAAAGGATTATGGGGAAAATAAAAGTAAATGAGATGCTACAGATCTGTGAGCAGAACCGCCTGGGAGGGGACATGTGAGTCTGTGTAGGCTCAGACTGTGCTGCCCTGATCCCACAGCCTGGATCTCATGCCTGGAAAATCTGCTGTGGCTGCACACACCTCATGCCAGCACAAAGATCTTCTGAGGACAACAGGCAAGTTGATACTGAGAAGCAATGCACATTTTTTTAAACTAATGAGACCAACAGCTTATGCTTCGATTTCAAATCTAATCAAGCTGCTTGGAGAGGTTCTTCTCTCTTTTTGATTCAACACAAGCTGCTTCTCCCCTCCTATCCTGTCCTCTCCTTCTCCCTCTCCTCTCCCTTTCTTTCTTTTTTTCGGTCTTCCCCTCTTCCTCTTTTCCTTTTCTTTCCTCACTGACTTAATTACAAATGCATTGGAGTAGGGAGCAGGACAAGCAGAAAATCCCAGTGTCATTGCCCGGGCTGCTTTCCCCGCACAGGCTGATCCAACTGTGCAGGGCCTCGTGCCTATGAACAGATCCCTCCACGGAGATTTTGTGTTTACAGCTGTCCTAATACGACTACCTGGCTCCCAGATGGGAGATATCCTATTTCTGGCCAGCTCAAGCAGACATAAAGGACTTTGGATCTTCCATGTCACTGGTTTTAACAGGTGGGGTTTCTTATCTCTCCCAAACAAGACAGATACTGCCGTTCCAAGCAGAATTTGTGCCGTATTTAACAGGCACAAGCTGCACAGTGGAACAGACAGCAAACACTGAGCAGCACTTCAGCATTTAGAGAGACACATCAGGAGGGTGTTGAGTCCATCAGAGCCGTGCTTTGACACTGCCACAGCTCTGCTGGCCAGGGAAGCAGTTGGGCTTTAATTCACAGAGTTCCTTTGCCTTCACAGTGGCGTAAAATAAAAAAAAAAATGTGTCTGGGTGTTTGCCTTTGATTTCTCAAGGACCACACTTTCACTCATAATTTCACTCAAAAGACTAATATTATTCTGCTCCAGTAGGATGCTGGATCCTATTTAACTTTCAGACCTTGTCTTAAGCTGCCACATTTTCATGAATATACTGGCGCCATCTGAATGCTCACGAATAAGGGATAACATGACTGTGCATAGCAGATGAGTCAGAAACCTGGAGCTTTTGCTTATGATAATTTTTTTTTGTTATTATTTTTGCACCCTGCCAGCTGTTGATCTTGCTAATGTGCCGCTTAGCAGCCAAGTTTTGTTCCCTCTTGGTTAATGAACTGTGGCAAGAAATCGCTGGCCAGTGGCCGGTTTTAAAGTTAATAGTGAATGGTCCATGAAGCAGAAATGCCCCAGACCAGTGGATCTGGAGACCAAGCAGTGCTGTTGTCAAAGATGATGGAGAGAAAAAGGTAGAACAGTCTTGTATAACCCATGGTGTAACTACACTTCTTGGACACATGCTGAAGTTAGAGAGTTACTGCTTTGGGATGGACAAAGATTTGTGGTCTGGTAAAATAAGCCACTCTTGACCCCAAAACCCTTGTATCTCACTAGAGATCCCCTGCTTTACATGACAGAGCACAGCCATACATGCTCTCCACACCCTCGTGTGGATGATCCTCAGCCACAGAGTTTGGTGAACACGGCCTCAAGTCCAGGAAAGCTGTGTAAGGTTTGGGAATCACCTTAAATACAAATATCTTGGTGAACGGGCAGTGTGAGTCCTGCAAACACGCCCATCGAGGGGCTGAGGAACAGTCACCCTGAGTCCATGCCATCAGCTACAGGGAGTGCAGGTGGGGAAGGGATGGCTGGGTCTGTGCTGGATGGAGCCTTTTCCTCTGGAAGGGAGCTGGGCTCCGCGGCAGCCACGGTTCCCTGCCAGCAGCCGGCCTCATTCACATTCCAGAGCTGAAACCGAGCCTGCTGCCAGCTCACCCCTCTTGCAGGGGCTGCAGGAGGAGCTGTAGTTCCCTGAAGCCCCCTTCTCAAACACATTGGCCCTCTGCTCTGTGGAGCCAGCTCTCTCTCCTCTGCCTCTTGCATCTTCTTTTGTTGGCGCTGGGATTTCTCGTGGACCCTCCACTCCCCCTTCCAAGCACCTCTTGGTTATTAAAATGCAGCTCAGGATAGTTCGCTTTGCCTGGTACATTATCATTCCTCGTTAGAGACCCCTCCAGGGCCTGTGATATGCCTGCACCGACTTTATAATTACAAAGTCAATTTCTAAACAGACATTTGCAAATAAGTCAATTTAAATACCGAGATTTGCAAACAATAATTAAGCAGTAGCTTCTTTTTTAATATCTATATATATAATTAATGCCCATGGGCTTTCCATTTTACCTTGCCACTGTGTAGCTTGCAATTGTTTGTTGAGCTAAACCATTCTCAGGAAGCAAATCAAATCACTGATGGGTTTTAAAGCTGTTTAAGTAAATGCCCTACCTCGTTTCATCCCAAATCCATATGCCTCTCTTATACACTCCCCAGTCCACCCCGCAGCTATAGGGAAATAGCAGCAGGTGCCTCATGTGAGCTGAGCTGGGGAGGTTTCCCCTTCAGCATCAGGATGGTGACTCAGTCTGTCCAAAACTACCCAAAACCACGACAGACTGGGGAAGAATGTGTGGATAAAGCTGAGCAATAAAATAGTCAGTGAGTACAAGGGCAAATGCACTCTGGAGGAGATGAATGTGTCTACCTCTGGTTTCCTCCAAGGGTGTGCAGTGTGAAGAGGAACAAATGGGTTTCATCCCAAAATGGGCCCAGCAGAAGGAGGAATGTCTCTCCTTTTCTCTGAGGCAGGTCCTCATGTTATCCCCTGCCATAGCACCATGGCCTCTGTCCATCACCCCAGCTCTCCTTACCCTCCCTGTCTCCCTACAGAGAGAAGAAGGTCTGGCAGGACTCCCCTGCCCCACCAGTCTGGGTCACCAAAGCACTAGCACTGTCATGGAATGCAGGCTTTGGGATCATGGGAAGATGAGGCATGGATAGCTGCCCCTGGACACAGAGGGGTGAGAGTTGCATTTCTTGTTAGGAGGCTCCTCTTCTAAGCCTCTCCTACTGCCTGATCCATGTTGCCTTCAGCTTTGTTTTGCCACGGATTGTTTCTCATACTCTGGCTCTCCTGCCTTTCCTCCAGTCCCTGCAACAGGAGATTTTTTTTTGTGGGCTTCCATGAGCTGCAGAGCCCGTGAGGAGAGACCACAGCCTGATGGTTTCCTGTCCTGCGCTCTCTGGGCTGTCCCAGCAGGTTGTGGGTGTGTGGTCAGAACACTGAGCCTTGTGAAGAATGAATCTCCACGAGGTCTTGACTAGAAAACTGTAAGGAAAGGCTGAGTGCAAACTCTTTGCATGTGCCTCATGGTGCATTAAAGATGGATTGTTTCCTGGTTCATGCTTCTGCTCAGTAATTTCAAAGGGCTTACTCATTATTTTTTTGTTGGTTCCACTTTTTCGAGCGTGCTCGTATCTTAGCTCATCAAACTTTAGCCAGCTGGGGCCAAAAATATCCCTGGCATAATCAGTTTGTTCATCCAAGCCCAAAACCTTCATTTCCCAACTCAAATAGACATCCACCATCAGCGTATTTGAAGGGAGCATGGTCCTCAGGATCATCCTGGGTGACATCGCCGGGAGCAGCCTTTCTTGCACCCTGGCACTCCGCATGCAGTCGCTATAAATATGAGCAACAATTATCCATCCCTTCTTTTCCCTTTTTTATGGATGTGCAAAGACAATAACTTAAAGCTCTTGCTGCTATTCAGCACAAAAACAAATAACAGAACCACTCCGGCTGTGATGCATTTCAATAGCATAACTTAGATATGCCACCGTTATATGAAGTTATAAATACCTATCACTTGACAATGCCAGTGTTTTTTAGCAGGGGAAGGGAGATGAAAAAAAATAGGAAAAGAGCCCAAACCTTGAGTCGTGGTTGCTATAGCAATTAACAATGCATCCTTCTCCAAGAGCCAGGGATGCTGATGCAGCTAAAACAAATGTTTGTGTTTGGCCGTGGCGGGGACGGTGACGGATTAGGGAGTGCTGGCCTTGAGCCTTGGTGTAATCCAATTTTAAATAAATCATAAATCTAAGTGCAGACTGGCAAGCCAGAGGGAATACCAATATGAGGAGGGTGGCAGCAGGGTAGTTTTGGTTTCTGTGAGGGGCAGGGGTGAGGAGGGAGTGATGGTGGGATGGGTGTAAAAATCCTGATGGAGAGGTTTGTGACTGGGATTTTTTTGCAAAGGACATGACCAGCCTAAAGCCACCACCTCTCACTGATCCCCAACGGGATTCCCTCCTGTAGGAGCCTCTAAGCACCATGACCCTCTTCATTTCAGGGCTGAATCACACAATCTCAGAATGGTTTGAGTTGGAAGGGACCTTAAGGCTCATCTCACTCCAACCCCCTGCCATGGGCAGCGACAGCTTCCACTATCCCAGGTTGCTCCAAGCCGCATCCAACCTGGCCTTGGACACTGCCAGGGTTTGGAGCCTTAAAGCCAGAGGAAGAAGATGTGTTAAGGGAGTTCACTGATTCCTTCCCATCACTGGAGGTGGCCTGGGTAATCCATCACCTTCCACCTGAGCTCAGACTATGCTGTCACCAGAGGTTTGCGAGTTCTCCGGGTCCAGGCCGTAGTGAGATAATGCCAACATCCCCATGGGAGCCCTTGGTGTCAGGCAGTGCAGGGCAGGACTGCACACCTGGGGTTCCTGCTGGGAGAAAGAGAAACCTCTGCCCTGTGGAAGATAACAGTGATCTGGTGTCTCCCGGCCTCTCTGACACACAGGTTCAGCCTTGATATGGAGTGAAAAATGAAAATGAGGACAGCTCAGTCAACAGCATGTCTCAGAAATTAATGAGCCCCTTTGCCTCCAACACCTGATAATTACATCTTTCAATTAAATGAACTCTCTCCCTGTCCAAGTTCTTATAAATTAACTCAAAGTGATGCATCTTTGTGGGCTGCCAAAGCTTCGTTCTGCCAAAATCTGTGCAAGCTCCCAGGCCCTCGCAGTGCTGCAGAGTCTCAGACACAGATATCACAGGAGGGCGTAGTCCTGGTGTCACAGCAGCCCAGCTCTGGGTCACTGCCACCTGTTGAGACCCTGAGCTCTGCACCTCATCTCCCTGTGAAATGAGGGACAACGAAACACCCTGGAAGATCCCAGGCAATCAGCTGCCACTATGGGAATGCCACAGACAGGGGTGTTTCTTAACTCCTGCCCTTTCCTCGGACTTCTCGCTGCAAAGTTTGGAACTCCTTTGACTCAGGTCACGGCTTTCATGTGAGTGCTTAGAGATGAGAGCCTTAGCGAGGCGGTGGAGTGATGGATTCTGCTTTCTGGAGGGATTCACACCGTTATGGACAGTTGGTTACAGTAAAGGCACTTGCTGGGGAAAAGGGACGCCTGTCAGGGCACCTGCCACTGTGCCGAGGCAAATGACCATATTGCCCAACTAGTTTGGGTACAGAGGGGCACTGAGATGTGTGTTTGGTTTCTTGATGAGATTGCATGAGGTAGAGAGGACGGATAAGTTGCTGTCTCCTCCCGCACTCAAACGTACCGCGATGCTTTGAAGGCTCCCAGCTCTACGCCATTTCATCTTTTCAGCCTGGAGAAAATCCAGACACCAAATGGGGTCTCCTGGTCTAATCCAGTTTGGTGCACACACAGACCCTCCTGGACAAGGCAGGCTGAGTGTAGGGAGAGGGGCTGCAGGTGGAGATCCCACCTCAGCGAGGTGAATGTGACAAAACCAAGCAACTGCTTCACTCTCCTTCTATTCTCCCCTTCCCTTAAGTAATCAAGTGCCACCAGTGCAGGCTAAAGCTGCGTCTTTATAAGCTTGCAATAAATCCACCCAGCTTTTCTAAAGCACAGCAGGCAGCTAATGCAATCACATAAATCAGCCCAAGTCATCGGACAATGGCTGGGAAGGCTGAGGATGGATTTTCCTCTGAAACCCACACGGACGCGTATTCCCGCTTGCGCACTCTCACGCCATCTCAATTAAGACAATTAGCAGTGACCAAGGGCAACTGCAAAGCTCCAATTAAACCAGCACAAAGGCCAACATGATCTACAGTGTCATGGAGCAGGTTTGGAACATGCTTCCCCGACAGCCACAGCCTGGCAGATTAAAGGGTTTGTGCACTCTCTATTGTCCCCTCCCAGACAATACAATCTACAATCCTACAATCTCCTCTCCTTCACTAAGCCCAAATGTTAATCTCCAGTCTTTGTATCTCCCCATTAATTTGCCCCCTGTCAGGGGGCTCGGGGGAGGATTGTGGCTTTTCTCCTGTCTTTCTGTCCTATTTCATCCATAGCCTGCAGCAACAGTGCCCTATTCCCCTTCATCCACTTAGGGGTAGCCAGAGTGTGATTTAGGCTTCAGTGACCTTTTCCTAGCTGGGTCTGAGGCTAGGCTGTGCTTTTGCTCTTTGCACTGGCAGGCTGTGAGAAGAAGGAATGGAAACAAGAGCATTGCACCCAAGCAAGGGTTGAGAGTGGCACAGGTTGTGTCTTTCAAACA
Organism: Dicrurus megarhynchus; assembly: GCA_013399195.1. NCBI lineage: Eukaryota > Metazoa > Chordata > Aves > Passeriformes > Dicruridae > Dicrurus > Dicrurus megarhynchus. The sequence continues at coordinate 351,870 of VXAD01007406.1, forward strand.
GTCTGGGGACATGAGTGCACCTGGCTGTCCCAGGCAGTGGTTCAGATCCAGCAGAGATGGCAAGAAGTGACAGTGGTCAGGTGACAGTGGTCAGCCTCTGGCATCTGCCAGTGGCCTGAGCTGAATGTTCAGGTCAGATCCTGAAACAGGTTCCCTTTGGTTCCTGGTGGACCTCTACTTATCTGGCACAAGCCATGAGCACATTTAGTGCCAACTATTGTCCTCGTTAGCAGTTACTGCTGAAAAGTCACCCATGGAATAGCCCCAAACAGTGGACTCTTCTCCTTAAAGCTGAGTGCTCCAATAAGGGTTGATGGGCAGTCGGGGTAAGACGTTTGCTGTCCTGCTTGGAGGAGATGTAGGAATTTCAGGGCTGGAGCTCAGAAACCTTCCACATATTCTTTTAAAAAGAATATCCTTTGGTTTGGGTATGGCTGTGAGGGAGAAAATCAAATGGTGTATTTGATACAGAAAAACATCTTTTTGTTGTTCTTCCACCTTTTGGCTGTGCTTAGCTTTTCCTTTCTGTTTTAGGTTTCCTTGTGTGCTAGCACTGACGATAAAACCCTTTCTTAATGTTTTTGCTTTGTCCCGAGTAACACAGACAAAGGGGCTGTCATGAGCTGCTAGAATGGAAATTAATTTTAAAAGCATCATCATTTATCACTTTTATAGGAAAAAAATGAGAAACCAGTGAGATTACAGCAATTGTGGCAGAAATTTCCTGAGCAAGAATAATCAAAAGTTATTTGCAAAAGGGTAATGACATGAAAGTACTCAGAAGAAATTCCAGGCAAAAAGCCCAAGTCCCTGAAGCTTTGGTTGAGGCTGAACATTTGCCTCTCTCAGTTTGGACCACCCAAAAGTCAGGCCCTGGCAGTGTGACGGTTATTTGCAGGCAGCTGAGAGAGACAGGTGTGTTTGGAAGGCAACTCTCTGGATCCACACCCGGTGTCTGAGCCAGATGGGATGGATGCTTCCTCCCACGAGAGCTGGAAGGAGCTCCTACAGAAAAGCTTTGATTTTCAGCAGCACCGATACTGGCAGCGGTCGCTGTTCCCGCCGCAGAAAGGAGAAACGACACAGACTCCGAGCTCAGGGTGAAAGGAGGCCAAAGCAATTTAATAGCTTCTTAGAGGGTTTTTCTATGTTAGTTCGCAAAAAGTGTGTTAAATGGCATAAGGTAATTGGTTCATTCAGCCATCCACCCCTTAGGGGGATTGGCCAAGTTCTAAGACACCCATCTCTAAAAATTTTTCTAGTTGGGAACATAACAATGGTGGGCAACAACCTTGCAGGTGCAGAAGTTTACAAAACCGTAACATTATTTTGAATTACTTGCATGGGAAAGACAGAGCTCTCACAAAATGCTGCTGAGAGCTGAAGAAATTTCTTGCTGAAGCTTTTCCAGCATCCATAATAGCAATAATGTTGTTGGCAAATGCAGCTACCCATGACTGGAATGGGGATCAAAGCAGGAGCAACGCAGGTCGTGGAAACACGGAACCATCTGGATTGGGGGCGTCCAGCTGGGGATGGTTCAAACAAGACCAAACCCCCACCAATACTCGTGCTCTGGCTGCCAGGACCAGGAGCAGCCCGTGGGTCACTTTTTTGTGCTAAGTGGCCACCTGGAGAGGCGATGCTGTGAGCTGGGGTGGTTTAGCTCTGACTGAGCAGGAGCCTCATTTCACACCTCTCATCGAGACTGCCACTCCAGAGGAGCTCATTAAATCGAGCACAACAGAGCTGCTGCTTCCTTTACTTACTTGCTTACTTTTTCCCCCCCTTCATGGAATGAGTTAAAGGCCCCACATTCCTCATCCCTTCTTTCTATTAGAACTTTATCTCATTCCAGTCGTCCTTCTCCTCTCACTCTACTGCCTTCCTCACTTGCTCCCTCCAGGAAGTCAGCTAATTATTTCCTGAATGCCCCCAGTGTTATTTTGCCTTGAGAACCTCTCCTGCTGGGACTTCTCACACACTTATGATTCTCTGTGTGACAAAAGGTTTCTCAGTTTAGCTTTGAATGGGTGTTTATTTTCTACATTTAGTCCTTTTGCCTCATCATCTGCACTTGGGCTGAGAATAGAAACTTCACTTGACATTATCTAAATCATTATCAATTAAATCCCTTCTTAACTGCCCTTTTTTCCCCCCCTAAGCTGCGTAAGTTTGAGGTTTTTGCTCTCCTCTCTCCCTCCTGCACACCTTGCAGTTGTAGATAAAGCCCTTTGCCCTTCTACACTAACTTTCCAAACACAACACACTTTTTTTTTTTTTTTGATGTTTTTTTGTTGTTGTTGAACGTCACTGCAGTGAGCAGACAGAAACACGGGATTCCAGTTTATTTCATGTTGGAAAGTCAGTGCACCCTCTTTGAACTTGTGCAGACATCAGAATATCTGCCCTGGGCCACAGGGGAGCTCCAGCTGGGGATGGAGAATGCGCTGTTGCTGAGTCAGCAGCAGCGACAGACAGCAGGTGAGTGGTCCCACGGCTTGAAGTGGCCATGGCCACTGGCCTGGAGCAGTTCTGAACTCAGACTGATGAATGGTAACTCACGAGTTTGCCCAGATATTTTCAGACTGTCTTTCACATCCTCCCAAAGGCTGCATCGGGAGCGCGTGTGAAGACAACAAAGCAAAGCAAAGATGTCTGAGTCACAGGATGGGTCAGGTTGGAAGGGACCACAGTAGGGCCACCGGGCCCAAACTCACTGCTCCTGCAGGCTCATCCCAGAGCACAGGGCACAGGATTGTGTCCACACACTTGTGGGATGTCTCCAGTGAGGCAGTCTCCACACCCTCTCTGGGCAATCTGTTCCAGTGCTCAGTCACTGCACAGGAAAGAAACAGTTCCTCGTGTTCAGGTGGAATAAAATAACATCCCAGCTTCCACAGAAAACATCCAGCTCCCAGGAAAGAGCTGCTGTGGGTGGAGGAATGCCAGAAGTTATGAAGTGGGGTGATTAAGGCCAAAAATGCCTCTGGCAAAGTGTCTCTAAGGGGAAAATGTAGGGGGTGAAACAGTGACACAAATACATGGATTTATTAGTTCTTATAGAATGATTTGGGTCTACTTTTGACTTACTTAATTTCTTCCCCCTTCCCCTCCCCCAGAACAAAAGCCATGCAGAATTACAGCCCTGTGAGCAGAAGACATACAGGTCACATCCTTTTGACCCGCACGTCCTTGTCAGAACTGGAGACATGCCAAGCTAAAACAAGCTACAGACACTTAACCTAATCAGAATAATTCTGCAACAGTTCATAAAGTATCAAACAAACACAGAGAGTTTTAAAACTACCAGGAGTTTATGACTTGGCACAATTTTTAATATGAGCCATCCCCAGCTTTGCAGATCCAAAGGACTGGAGAAAACACAGGTAAGCAGCTGAACTCCAAAGCTGCAGCTCTCTGGGAGTTTGTCTTTAGGAAATGGCACAAGAAAAAGCATTAATTGTTTGCTGTTTCACCTCTTTTCTTTGTTGGATCAGCTGTTAATTCAAGGCCTGTGGCCATGTCATAACTGCTTTTATTGAGCTGTTTCAAACCCAAGTCCCAGCGAACCTGTTTGTCATTCAGGCAGTGAAGGAGACTGCTCCCAGCTCTGCAGAGGCTGCTCAGCCAGCTCGGAGCACCCTGAAATCTATCAGTGCTAATTAGGGCTCACTTAAATGCTCCCAGGCTGCTGTTGCTGGTTTGAAATGCAGAGTGGCATGTGAAAGCCCTTATGCTTGGCTCCTGACAGGAGCAAAAGCAAACATCAGGCCCTGCTGTGACCTCCATTTACGAGACTCATTTACTGCACTGAAGGCATCGGCTTCTGGGAAATCAAATGGACAAATTAGTTTGGAACCCCTACTGGTTAAGATGGACTTCTCACCGGGACGGTGCCCCTGCCTGGCTGGCTAAACGTTTCCTTAATCCTCGTGTCTGTGGAGTTTCCTCAGGGAGGTTGGGTGAATGAGTTTGCTCTCAGGAGGAGGTCTGGGAGCAGGGAGGTGGCAGCTCTCCAATCGCCCCTGGTCCCTGACACCGGGTGGGTACCAGCTGCCATGGAACTAAAATCCCATGGCTGTTTTTATCTGGTATTAATCATTTTATTTAAGCAAAGGCAGAATCCTGTACCCTGACCTCATACTGCACTGCCTTTTGCACAATGACAGGAGATCTCCATCCAGTCATGCTTTAAGTGATGTCTCATCCTGTGGTTCATGTGCATCTCAATAAACCCAAATTTATCTTTGGGGAGTGAAGGGGTTTCTAACTAATCCCTGTTCTCAGCTCCGTAAGATTCCAAGACCATCTGTCTGTTTTCAGTCAAGTCTACCCAAATCCCCTGCCCAGTGGGCACGAAGCCACCTGAGGATCCTTTCCTTCCGAGGTTCAGCCCAGCCATAGATGCTCCCCACGTGGACTAGCTATTGGAAAATGTGGGTAGAAAATTGGGAGCTTTCACGAACAAAAACTTCCTGCCCAGGAATAACAACACATTTAATTTGTCACCCATGGGATCCTTTAGTCCTTATGGCAGAAGTATTTCCTATTCCACGTCTGCCCCACTGCTGACTGCGTTCCTTTCCCTGCATCTCTCTCTTAATCTCCCTGAGACTCCAGTGCCTATCTCATTATGAGATATTTATATTTTCCATTCCTCTGGCATATGGCTCTGGGAGCCTTCTTCAGTCTTTTGAGAGGAATCTGAATTTATTGAACACATCTACTGTTGGTTCATGCCTGGGTTCCATCATCGGTGGCTGGAGGGTACTGACTGTGTTCTGGGACCCCTCTGCTGCCTCTTGGGGACCCACAGTTCCCTCAGGGGACAGCAGTGAGGACACTGAACCATTTAGTGCAGCTCAGGTCAGTGGCACAAACCATGCAGCACTGCAGGATGCTTTGAAGCAACTCTTCCAATGAATTCCCCTCCTCAGGGGGAGAATTTTCCTTCCCAGACTGCACAGTCCACAGCCAGTGGTGTAGATAATTCATTTGGGGAATGCTCTGAAACCTTAGCAACCTTTAAGATCTCTGAGTCAAAGGGACCTCCTCCTCCATGTAGCACAGTGCTCTCCACCAGGTGAGCAAGAGCCCATGATGGACCTTTCCTTCTTGACTTGCTGGCTGGGGATGCTCTGAGGAGGAAAAGGGTTTGCACTAACAGGAGGCCTCACAGCCAAGCCACATCTGGGTCCTGTCAGTCTGGGCCAGATGGGTGATGTGAAGAAGACAAGGTCAAACTGAGTCCAAACCCCTCTCAGGAGCACTTTGAAGTCCTGTTTTTCAGTTGTTGGCAGAAGCCACCTGGAGGGTGGCAATGTGGTTTCTAAGGTTGTGCACAGGACAGAGAGAGCTCAGGTTTTGGAGAACACTATTGCCACTGAGAATCACAGCAAGAAAGTGGATGAGATGAATTGACTTTGTATCTGTGAATAACATCTCTGTAAATATTGCCAGATGTTTTCCACGAGCCCTGCTGACATGGCAGTGAGGTTAGGGGAACGAGCTCCCCCCAATCACTTCTGCTCCCAGCTTAAGCCCAGAGGCCAAACCAAACCTTGGGACCCCCTGTGCTCATCCATCCCCCTCTCTAACTGCACAGGAAGCGTCACTGGGGTTGTTCAGGTGTGGCAGGATCCACAGCCCCAAACAGCACAGGCTGTGTGTGCACACAGTGAATTATGACACAGACCCCAAAGTGCTCTCCTCTCCTACACGGAGACCTGGCCTGAGCCAGGATGGAGCATGAGGGAAGCAGATGGCAGCCTGGCAGAGTGATTAAAGCCCTAGATATCTGTTTTAATAAATTGCCCACACAGCAGATCAAGCTTTGCAACAGTCAGTCCTGGTCTGTGCTGTCAGAAGTCACAGCCTTACAACACTGGGTAAATGCCACACTCTTCCCTGTGCTGCACGTTGTCAGGACAGGCTGAATGTTAAGTTGGGATGGAGAAGAGACCTGAGACTCTCTGTCACCCCGAGTAGGTGTCACTGGGTGCCACAGCTGAGGTAAAGCACCTTGCAGTAGGATTCAGTGAAGGAAATAGGCAAAGGCTGAGCTTCTGACTCATGAAGACAAATGTGTGTCCTGTGCAGATTTAGACCCGAAGACAGCGGCAATTTCTACTCACTTTGTTAGAACTCCCGCTCCCCTCTTCCCATTCACACCATTTCAATATCTCCAAACAGCCCTTTCTATGCAAGGCAGTGCAAAATCAAAGCCTTTCTGTGGCGTCCCACTTCTCTCTCACTCCTTTCCTCTTTTCTGGGATATTGGCAGAGGAGGTGATTTGGATTTGCTCTGTTAACAGGACTCCTGTCAGTATATCTGATACAGTTAGGCAGGATTAACAAGCCCAAGAGGAGCTGTGTGAGTGCTGATGCCAAACCCTACAGCATTCAGCACCCATGTGGAGGAGGCCACGCCGGAGCTTGGTGCTTTTCTGCCTCACTTCTACATCTCTTGAGACTGCCCAGATGCAGGCCTGGAAATCATCTGGAGCTGGTCCTTTACCAGAAGAGGTACAGTCAGAGGGGTGCTGGTAGAGCAGGACATGCTCCCATGCAGAAAAGGGGCACCTTTTCCTGAACAAGATCCTGGTGTTTTTGGATAAGGAATCCTGAAGATACAAGAACATCTGAGTCCTGGTTTCTTGGACACTGACTGGCTTTGGTTTCTAATAAGGCATAAGTTCCAGCTGGAGCTTTTGGGACTTTTAACACAGTGCTGCTGACGAGGAGTCTCTGAGCCAGGCTTGACATAGGAGCAATGGCTTTGAAGGTATTGTTGAGCCTGAAATCCGGGGAGAAGCCTCACCTTAGGGCATCTTGCTGGCAGAACTCAGTGTCTAAAAGCAGAAACCCCTGTGACAGGAGAGAAAAATAGAGCCAGGATTTTCATCCAGTATATCCTAGAGGCAATTATGTGCTGTGCTGGGTGAGGTTCACAGAGAAGGAGTGCAGCCTGTCCAGAGAGCCTCAGATTTACAGCCCATGCAGAGGGATGAGCACATCAGTCCAGGTCCCGTTCACCTGCGCTGCCTGGGAGGGGCTGCTGAGCACATCGGGGTTTCTGGCTGACTCCAGACCCATCGGGGATGCAGCATCTCTTCCACTGAGCAGAATATTAGAGGATGGGCCATGCAGCCAGATCCTTCCCTCAGGATTATTTTTAGAACAGATCAACCTTCCCAACTAAACGCTTGTCAAATCCGATGCCTTTCTTCAAAAACTCCAGGTGCAAACGAAAGCATTGGGAATTTTTTGGCTGGGAGCAAGCACAGAAAGCTTAGATGGTTGTTTTGAGGCCAGCTGTGATATTTTTTTTTCATTCATTCATAACTGTGAGAACCATTGGAGAATACAGGAGCAACCAATGCTGGGTCTATGCCCTGCACCTCAGCTTTATGTCCAGGGAAATCTTGGGAAAGTTTCCAAGCCATGGTTATTTATATTCCCCGCCCCTGGTCCTGAACTTTTTTCTGTGTGCTGGTAATAATATCCCAGTGCTAAACTGTACTTTCCGTGGGCATCATTTGCATGGTTGAACAGCTGTGAGCCTCTCTCCACCGCCTGCCTGCCATATTGCATAGATAATAACAGCTAATCCATATTAATTATAAATACACAAATCGGCTCCTAAATAAGGCAAAGTTTTGTGAGCGATTCAAACCAGTGGGTGCCAAGAACTGTTAGTGTTACGCCTGACACCTCATCCTCTGGCTGTCATGTCATGAATAAAGAAGAGCCCCCAGCACAAGTTAAGGATGGCATCTGAGCTTTAATAGCCTGCAGCCACTGCCATCAGCCCTGCGGCGCTGATTTCATCACATCTCACAAGCTAAACTGCGCTGGGTCAATAACAAACCTCTGTGGAGAAAGAGCCGCAGGAAGTGGGACTGTGATTTTATTCACTACCTGGCGCTTGTCGGCGGCGGATCTACGCTGGACTAACCCCACCTTGTGGTGCTGGTGGGCTCTGGCTGACCTGGTTGGGAAGAAAACACTCATTTCCATCCTGTTTGGATTTGAAGCCCCCTAAGGCTTTGCCTGCTGGAGGTGGAAGTCTAAAATAAGCCCTTGCAGTTGGCTCACTTTCCTCTGCTGGCTCTCTCAGATCTCCCGGAGATAGCCTGTGGATGCCTCAGCATCTACAATCCAGGCTGAAAATTCCTGATATTAAACACAAGGTTCACTGTCTATCATGTGTTGTCCACTCATTCTCCTCTACCTCCTCACTGAGGAACTTGGTGTCACTCCTACTATCTTCCATTTTGACTCTTTAATGTCTTCTCCCCAGTCTGCCCTTCACAATTTCAGATGGACAAGTTTTTTTTCTTTCCTCCACCCTGTGCTGTGGAATTTCTCCTTGGAAAGGGTTGGTCAGGCATTGGAAGGAGCTGCCCAGGGAGGTTTGGAGTCCCCATCCCTGGAGGTGTCCAAGGAAGGGCTGGGCGTGGCACTCAGAGCTCTGGTGGGGATCGGGCACAGATTGGACCTGATGATCCTGGAGGTCTTTTCCAACCTTTAATAATTCTAGGATTCTATGACAGTATAGCTGCCAGAAAGGTCCCATGTTCCTTTCTCAGATTTCTTTCTCTTTTGCATTTCCTTGTAATGGCTGAAAACTTTCTAGGGCAGTTTCAGTGCCTTTGGATGGTGTAGGAACAGGACAACCTCTGAAAAGCAAAAACAACATAAATGGCAAAATTCTCAGCTATTTTCCTTCAGAATTACACTGTCCTGCTTCCCCTCCAGGCACATTAGTAAAAATGCCAATGAGCTCTTACCTGCGGGCAAACCAGGATCTTTGTAACCTGTCCAGCACAAATGGGGCTTTGATTGGAAAAACAACTTCATCACAATATTACTCAAGCTGGGGATAGCAATTTTTGTTTTCATGATGGCTAAAAATGACCATGTTTGCCCTTCCCCCTCCAAATTATGATGTCTTTTTCTTAACAGCATTGATTTCCTTTAACATTTCAACCAAAAGAAAGAAGTAGGAAGAGTAATTTCTGGAGAGTCAAGCCACTGAAAGAGCCTAATTGTTTGCAATACAGATGATCACAGGACTCAGGGAACATTCTTAGAGATTTCGTTTCGTTATAGACTCCCTTTCTTACAGATTTCAAGAGGCAGATTATCAAGCAGAAAGAAACTTAGAAAATGTTGAAGATCCAGACAGTTCAGCCAAGTTTTGTACCAAAGAGCCCCAAACCTGTGGTTGCTCTGGACATATAAATATTAGCAGTATAATGCAACCTTAGCCTGTTTTCTCCTCTCTAACAAGTTCTCTGGGTTTTCTTGTCTTTTTTTTTTTTCCTTCTGCACAGTTATTATTTGGACTGAAATATTATTTTTATGGAAAATAACCCAAGTCACGAGGACAGGGATAATAATTGCAGCTTGTCTCAGACCTGATGCAGACTGTGGCTAAGTCCAGAGTTTTAAACCCCTCTCATGAAAATTTTTGGTTAATAGATTTTGATTCTTCCCTCACCCCCTCCCACATGTTCAATGTAATGATGCCTTTTCTTGGTCTTAAAATCAAGAATCAAACAGGGTTAGAAGGGAACAGAGGTTTTACCTCTGTATTTATTTTAAGGATCCTTAGGTGCACCGTGCCCAGGTGGAATGCCCTGCAATGCACACCCCGATAGATCGGGTATATCATTATAGGTGTTACTAATTAGCATATCTATCATAAATTCCCCAATGAGAAGCTCACATGAGCCCCCCTCCCCGAGGAACCTTCCCCTGGATGGTTCTATCTCAGTTTACAAAATGTGTTCTGGAGAGGACATTGGGGTCTGGGGCACTCTGATCCCTGACTACGAAACCTCTAAAATGTTTCGTCTCCTGGCTTGACAAATAAGTCTAAGAATGTAGGCTAAAAAACACTAAGAATACAGAAGTTGTAAAAAAGTATAAAGGAGTATAGAAGAAGATGCAAATAATCATCATGGCATCAGTACAAGGCAGAGAATTCATTTGGGAATGATATATTACAGGGAGAGGCGGTGCCAATGCCTCCAAGGCTCCATCCTGAAATCAGATCCATGCATGTGGCTGCTCTTTGCCTCTCCTTCCCTTCCTCCCACACCAAAAGTCCTACAGGAAAGCTTGGCAGAGCCTTCCCGTCGTTCCTGGGCAGGAAAATCCCTTTCCCTGTGAGGCTGGGTGAGGGATTTGGAGGGGAGCACACTGTGCTGGTACGGGTCTGCAGGAAATCTGTGGGGCAAGGGCAGATAAATTATATCAGAGGGAAATCTAGAGCTGGAGCTTTGAAAATGAGATCAGGAGGATTACTAGGAAAATACTCAGCAGGAAGCAATCTTACCTCAGAAAAAAGAGCAGGAGAACACAGGCAGGAATATTCCAGCGCTGATTCCTAACTTGCAATAATGAACTGGAGACACGTTTCATAAAACCTCTTCAGATTGCCCTTGTTTCTTTCAGAGGTGTGTGCATTAATAAAGTGCAAAAAAAAGGATGGTGTGTGTGTGTTTAGTGCTGTTTTTCTCCTGAAAAAGGAGTTTGACTCCTGTCTGCCTTGTCTGGGAGCCGGTAGAGGGAGACAAGTCTCTGAGCTTAATCCAGGCCTGTTTTCTCCTCTCCAACAACTTCTCTGGTTCTTTTTTTATTTATTTTTTTTTCCTTCTGCGTTATTATTATCTGGACTGGGATACTGCTTTTTATGAAAAATAGCTCTAAATGACCCTGGCCTTGCAGTTACACAGAGGATTAGATTAAAAATGCTGCAGGGAGATATGGGTGAGTGAACACATGGCAACGATCCTCCCATGGCACCAATACAAGGAGCAAATTGGCCCAGGTAGGAGCCGGGAATGCTGCAGAGTGTGTGTTTGTCTGGGCAGGAAAGCCTTGAATCCGTGCTTGGGTAGAGGCTTCTCCCAAGTCCTGGTTTGATGGCAGAAGTGCAGGCATCGAGTTTCTCAGGATCTGGTGTAAAATTACAAACTGGATCCACAAAACGCCCCTTTTTCCTGGCTCGCAGCAGCTGTAGCACAGTCAGAGCAGGAACAGGGTGCTGTGGAAATTGCCAGGAGCTGCTGGCACTGCGTAGAGAGCTGGGGATAACCCTGGAGAGGGATGGGATGGGATGGGATGGGATGGGATGGGATGGGATGGGATGGGATGGGATGGAGTGGGATGGG
>VXAD01007406.1:363120-482718 GCA_013399195.1 Dicrurus megarhynchus
TGGGAGGGGGGGGGAGGGGATGGGATGGGATGGGATCGGATGTCCCAGCCCAGTTTCAGCCCAAAGCTATGTATTTTTTTTCCTTTTTTAACTTTTTTTCTGTGCTCCTGAAGAAATGGAGGGTGGGGGTGTGGGAGAGACATGCACAGCAGTGAGTGCATGGGTGTTGCAGGGTGTGATGTGGCCTCTGCAAGGACAGGCAGTGCCAAAAGCCACAATTCCCATGCAGGCAAGCTGGAATTGGGACTTGCAGAGAGCAGGTGCCTGCAGCGTGGGGGCAGGGGGTGCAGAGCCAGCTATTTAGTGCCCAGTATCCCCCAAAAAACCTTCTCTGAGGGTTGGTCAGTGTGGCCACAAGCAGCTGGAAGTGGGAGTGCATGGGATGTGCATCCTCTGAACATCCACAGACACATCATCCTCCTGTATCAGCACGTGGAACTCTTTAGGAACGGGTGGTGGTGGCATCCATAGGCTCTGTGTCCCTGTGTGTCCCTGTGTGTCCCTGGGTGTCTCTGTGCACCCCTGTGTGTCCCTGTGTGTCCCTGTGTGTCTCTGTGTCTCTGTGTGTCCCTGTGTGTCCCCCTGTGTGTCCCTGTGTCCCCATGTGTCCCCCTGTGTGTCCCTGTGTGTCCCTGTGTCCCACTGTGTGTATGTGTCTGTGTGTCCCTGTGTCCCCCTGGGTGTCTCTGTGCACCCCTGTGTGTCTGTGTGTCCCTGTGTGTCCCTGTGTGTCCCTGTGTGTCCCTGTGTCTCTCTCTGTGTCTCTGTGTCCCCCTGTGTCTCTCTCAGTGTCCCTGTGTGTCCCTGCGTGTCTCCATGTGTGTGTGAAGCCCCTCTGATCCTTTGTTCGTTTGTGTGGGCTGGGGAGCAGCAGTTTTCAGACTGGGCATCGCACGTGGGTTTTGACTGTGCTGCCTCTGAGCCCTCAGCAGAAATCTGAGCAGATAAGGCAGGGGAGCAGTCGGGAGCCCAACACAACCAGGGACAACAAAGGATGAAAGGGACCAAGCCAATGAAACAAGCTTTTTGAAGTCCTTGCAGAAACAGCCCTTCACTATATTTAGTGAACCTCACGACTCCATCAGAACAAAACGGTCGGCACTGGAGGGAAAAGAGGAGAAGTTGCCCTGAATGAAAACAATCACTTAGATTACAGCACAGAGGTAGCGTGAGTGGGAATGCAGGATGGAGAGGACAGCATTTTAAAGGATCTCTGTGCCTAAAATCAGCCCACGTTTTCTCACCTCCTTGGCTCTGGCAGTGGAGCCGGGGGAGCACAAGGCACGCTGGGCTGGCAGTGCCAGGGCAGCTGGACAGCGGGGCCAGGCGTGCCCAGAGGCTGCCCCAGGGGACAGGCTGCAGGGCCAGAAGCTCCTGCAGTCCCAAGAGGTTTCACATCTGTGTAACTTTGGTCTCTGAGCATGCTGCCCTCAGCCTCCCTGGCTCTGGAGAGGGAGCGAGAGGAGAAGCGGGTGCCTGGAAGATCCTGCCAGGAGCCTACCTCAGCTGTAGGCAGGAGGATAAAATCCAGCCTTGGTTTGGCTGCTTTTAAGGGTGCAAATTTGATGAAATGAACCTGGACAAATGCCTGCTTCATCTTTATCTGCTCCTCAGGGGTGTTTGCATGGCAGCCTGAGGGCTTCTGCTACCTTCGAACATTGTATTATCAATTACCCTAATTAGAGCTTGGCACCTGCCTGACACCAAGTATTTTTCATTAATTTTTAACCTTTTTTATGCCAGGGAAGCAAACACTTGGAGAAGCTTTCCCCTAAAACACAGCAAAACAGGAGAAAAAAATAAAAGGCAAGGCAAAAGCAAGCAAGGTTAATGCCAGTTTGATTGGTGGCTGGCAGAGGAGGCTGAAGGTTGTTCTCCATCAGCGCCTGCACAGTGAGTGCCTGTGTTTGCATGGCTGCTGTTAAGTACAAGGGAGGTGGTCAGGCCCTCACCTTGTGGATTTAATCACTTCTGTGCCTCGGTGCCTCGCAGGGCCTCGGAAGCCACATCTCCTCCTTCCCTCACTCAGCATCTCCCCAGCTTAATATCACTTTGAGAGTGAGAGAGAAGCAACACAGACAAGCAGGTATCCATGAGCTTGAATTTGTTTTCCAGAAGCATGTAGACAGCCAGCTTCAGTCATGGAGCTGCTGGTGTGTTTTTAAAACAAAAGGGGCAGCAACGTTGTCAAAGGAAGCTCATTTTGAGGTAGCTAATTATGGCAGTAAGACCAATTTCTCCATAATCATTTCAGGAGCTGTTCTCACTGTGGCATTGTGCCATCTCCCCCTCATTAATGGGTTTATCTGTCCAAGCCCACCAGGACAGGGAGGGATTATCACCCCTCCTGGCAGATGGGGAGGGAAGGTACCACCACACATTGCAGCCACAGGCAGGCAGGAAGGGAAGAGCCGGGAGCCTTGACTCGACAGCATGAATCTCTCAGTGCTTTCCAGGTCAAAGAACGCTTACTCCAAGCACAACAGCTTTGCTGCCTCTCCTCAGCTGCAAACAGGAGTGAAAAATGTACCTGAGAGCAGCTCCTACCCACGCGCGGGGCCGCGGTGTTTGTGTCTGGGAGGGTGTTTGTTTGTGTGTGTGTGAGGCTGGAGAGGCTGATGGAGGAGATCACCTTGCAGCATTAGGTTATTTCCCCTGCTCTAGATTGTAATCAGATTTTCCGCACTTTTGGAGGCCCCTGGCTGTTTGTGGTGACCCTCCTGGGGGTTCTGATGGAGAAAACGGATCCAGTCCGTGCTGGGAAGCTCTGTGTGGCTGTTCCTAAAGCCCGTGGATGGATGGGCTGCTTCAGAGCAGAAATCAGGAGGAGTTTTGAACACTTCCTTGGGGTATTTGATGCCAATGCGTTGGCCATGTAGGCTGCAGAGCAAAGTCTAAACTCAAGCCCTGGCATCTCGGCAATCTCCTTATATTTTCCATGCTGCTGTTGTGTTGGGTGTTTGCTGCAGCCCTGGAAAGACACACAGACCTCTGAAAATGTCTGTTCAGGCAGAGGTTTTCCACAGAAGCTATAAAACATTCATGACACCTCCATTGTGCTGTAAATCCTTAGCAGGAGTTGATAACAGAGCATGAATTTTTAATGTAACATTTATAAATGGTTATTAAAACTATCCTTAAAGTAAAGTGTCAGTTTATTTTTAATTAACTGTTGGCTGTTTAAGCTCCTGATGGCCCCAGGGCAGATCAACAATCTAACAAGTTAATATTCCAGATTAACCCTGCAATTGCTGCCTCTCTACACGAGGAGGATGAAGATGAGTTCACAGGATCAACAAGTGGTTATTTCTCACTCACTGAAGGAAATATCATAATTTCCTGGAACAGGCTTCCTCAGTGCTCAGTTTAAGAAGTTTTAGAAGCTGTGGAGGGATTTATTTCCTGAATATTGAACAGATACAGACAGATAGCAGAGTAGGGTGATTCTTCTTGAGAAAAAAAGAATTTCCATGGTACTGCTGAGAAGAAATTTCCACTGAAATCGATGAGTTTGGATCAAACATTTCCAATTGCACCAATTGCAATTTCAGGGCACCAGCATACAAAGAGCAGCAGCACTGTGCGATTTCGGAGTAGAGGCTTGGTTGCAAATGCTGCAATTAACTGAGAAATGAAAAGTTTGGCATGGTGAAACCTGTGCCTGTTTATTTAGCAAAGTATTTTTGGTAAATTTTACCCTCAACGACTGTTTTGGAAAGTATGAAGAGGAAACTGGTATTAAGCATTAATTAATTCACATAACACATATTTTTTAACTGACCATTTTTAAGGTCTCAAATTAAATTATTCTCCAGCATGCCACATAAGTTTTGCATTTGTGATTGTAATTGGAATTATTCACGGGGGTGACAGATTTTACAGATATTATCTTTTTCTGTAATTGTTGATATTGTCCATGAGAAGCTCCTGTGGTTATCCTTTGAAAATGAAGGCCAAGCCAATACATCCTCACAAAGCAGTTTGGTTTCAGTGTTACAGACATCCTAAAAAGGGTCAGCTCATAACATCTGGCCACTCAAATGATAATTTTTATCCCAAGTCTGCCACACAGAGTCATTTCTGCTGGCAACAAGAGCTGGCACTGGGTTATTACTGCGCTCCAGAGCTGTGAAGTCCTGGGATATTTCTTTGCTTCTTTTTTTTTTTTTACCCAGCTCAGTTATACTCAGGGCTCCTTGTGCCAAAAAGCCAAAGTCTTTCTCGAGATGGGAACTCATGCAGCTGAACTTTGCATTGCTGTGTCCCCTGAGCCAGCAGCGAAAGGTCGGAGGTTCCAGACAGCGCTTCAGAGCTGGTTTCGCTCGGATTTATCAGGAGCTGCACCTGGGTGACACCAGGGGTAGCTCCCAAAAGCTGGAGAGCCTGGATATCCCGTGTTTTGGCTGAGTGCAGTGAAACTGGGCTCTCCCTTCACCCCCAGTTCATTTTTGCTGCCTCTGCCATCACCATCTCTCCCCCCCAGCTCTCCCAGCCTGTGCCCGCTTCCTGCCTCTTGAGTCTCTCAAGACAAGGCAAGTCTCTCTGGGCAAGTAAGTATTATTTAAAGTTATATATATTTTCAGATGGTTTCCTTTCCTAGGTGACCAGCCTGCACACTGGGAAACATGAAATCCAGATTTTTGGAGCATGCAAAGCAACAGGAGCGCCACAAGCAGCAGCATCCTTCGGTAAATGCCGCTCAACGCAGCAGAGCTTCCTAGAGATTAAAGGAATCTTGGAAATGTCATTGCCCTGACCAAATGAGATAATTTGTATCTTCTGTCACTGGAATCAAATCCTCTCTTTTTTTTTTTCTTTTTCTTATATTTTTTTTTCTTTTTTTTTTTTTTCCCATAATTAACTTGCGGCTGTGGGAAGGTGGGAGCAAGGCTGGGGGTTGGGAAGGGAATTTCATGGCTAATCCAGCTGCACTATGGAAATGATGGCTGGGTAATTGTGCTCTCTAAATGAACTTGACTCGATGGTTGGTGTCAGGTTTTGTTAAGTGCCCTGGGCCAATGGAGACTAATTAGGAATGCATTAAATATTAAAGCTCTCTGACATTGGGGCATTGACGGTGACAGAAGAAAAGAAATCCCATAACCTAATCTGCACCCAACAGGAGTAATTTATGTTCCCTTCTTTTAGCAAAGAAAAATCCAATTATTTGGCCTGCTGGAAAAATATATTTATGGAAAAGTTAATTTAGAAGGGGGGAAAATATATATTAAAAATTATACAGATGTTGTCAACACAGTCTGTGAGTGTCACTTCCCCTGCAGTTTTGGTTTTGTTAACAGGGAAAATATTTCCCTTTGGTGAGGCTGTTAACTGGATTTGCCATCCCAGCAGTGGAGGGCAGGAGTGGAATATTGTGTTTTCCTCTTTCTGTGGCCAGCTCAGCTGCATACAAGAAGGGGTGGTCCTCAGGGGATGCTCGTGGCCGTGCAGGGAGGGTGGGCAGTGCTGGTGGCTGTGCCCCGGGGATTTGGGGTGCTGCCATGTGGAAGGGGAGCACTGCAGTGTGAGGGCTGCAGTACAGGTGAGTTTATGTAGGGCTCTGAGGCCAGGCTTGTACAAACTCTCAGAAATCCCAGCAATTAAGCTCTGTTCCCGTGTCTCTACCAGGAGCCAGCCCTCCCAGCTCCACCTCCATCTCCACACTTCTCTCTACCTACCAGTTTCCAGGGCAATTTTGTCTGACCTTTAGTTAAATGTCCTGCTCTCCCAGGCAGCTCATTTCTGCTGGTCTGTCTACTTATGCAATCTAATCAAATCCAGAATGGAATATAATCAGCCTCATCCTGTAACAGCGACTTGCACAAACACCCGGCTCACTGTCTGCTGCCCTGTCTGTGCCTCTGCCTGAGCTCATCCGTCCCTCTCAACCTGTCACTGCAGCTTCAGCCTGTTGTGGAGAGGTGTGGAAGAAATTGCTGGTGGGATATCCAAACCCCCAGATCCTGTGAGGGCCGGAAAGAGAAAGGCGCCCACAGGTGAGAAAATTGTCTGATCCTGCAGCACCCAGGGATGCCCGTGGCACCTGTCCACACAAATGCAGCTGGTGCCTTTTTCCATCCTCTTATCCTCTTTTCTCCCCCATTTCCAACAAGACAAAAAAGGCCTGTTCATTTAGGAAATTATCGGAAGACCATTTTCTAAAGGAACTTGGTTGCCATGGGTTACCAGATGCTGATCTGCCAGCGGTGTGCTCTTGCTGACTGCAGCCATTACAGGGAGAGGCCGAAGAGGGAAAGGAGGGATGGCTGGGAACAGCAGAGCACTCCACGGACTAGCAGGGAGTGTGTTCTCCACAAACCAACTTTTCCAGGGCCTGGAGTTCCTCGTGCCATTGGCTCCAGAGTCCCTCAGCAGCCAGGGTTTGCAGCACTGAACAGAAAGTTGGTTTGAAACTTCCTTTGCAGGGGGATCAGGGGACAGAAGATTGGAGACGAGAAGGTGGAGTATCTGACGTGCCCAGAGAAAGAATTTGGGGGTTTTTTATTTGGATAATTGGATTAGTCTGAAATGGTCAGGGAATGTGGAAGAAAGATCCTGCTGTACAGAGCAATGCAGCTCTGTGTTTGTGCTGCACTTTGCATTCATGTGATGCTTCCAAGCAGGACTGGTGCAGGGAGGAGAAAGTTCACCCAGGAGTTTTCTGGGAAGAGTATTCCTGCTTACCACAGGCAGAGCACTAAAGGAACCCAGGCTGGGGGAGGAGGCAGAGAGGACTTGGACAGAAGGGGGCTCTGTGACAGACAAACAGTCAGTGCTCCCCTTCATCTGAGCATCTCCTGGTGTCCTCATCTGTGCAGCCCCAAGTCCTTCGGGGTCCCTGATGCTGGGCTGTCCCCCTTCCCTGCAGTCCTTCTTGAGCTGATCAGCATTACAGAGCTATCCATAATCCCCATTTCCCGGCAGCCCTGGTACAAACCTACTCCTTTGCCCCATAGTTTCAATCCTGTGGGTCCCCAAATCCTTTTTTCTCCATGGTCTATCCAAATCCTGGGAATTTCTGAGCCCCCTTGGTCCTGCAGCCCTCCTTCCCTGCTGCAATCTCAGCCTCTCCATTAGCACAGAGAGAGCACTTTGCTACTACAATAATGAGCAAGAAAGAAGCTAAAACCAATACTTTACATTTCAAATAACTCCTGACACATCCCTTGTCTTTCCCTAACGGAATGACAAGTGACTTTATCCTGAAAGAGAAGGGAGCCTCCTGGAGCTGTCTACATTGTCAGAGAAAATAATTTGTAAGTTCTCTGACTACCTCTGTCACTGTTCAACTTTTCCATCCTTTTCATTTCTCCCTCCCTCTAAAGTCCCTTTATGTGCTATTTCCCAAAGTGCTGCACTTATTTTGAATGTTTTCAGCCAAAAGCAAACTCCTTCTCATCTAAAGGTAGGAAGAAAAAAAAAAATCCCTGCCCAGAATGAATTAACAACACTGCTACTTCTCCCTCTCTCTGGTCCCTGCATCTGCATAGTGTATAAGACGTGAACTTTAAAAATAACCAGGTCTTTATGACTTATTTAAAAAAAAAAAAAAAGAATGCTAATGAGAGAGAAAGATACACAGAAGCCCTGAAAGGAGGATTTGTTCAGGGCAAGAATAACTAAAATATTTACTAATGAGAGGGAGAAGGGAAAGTAATTTAAAAGATTTAAAATAGTTGTGTCTGTGTGGTTTTTTTATTCATGCTTCCTTTCATTTTCATTACGTATTTCAATATTTGCCTACCTTTCCAGCAAAAATTTACCTCAAGTGCGTACAAATTATCTGGCATTTGGTTAAGGACAATATGTCTAATTATGGCTCTAAAGACCTGAAATATTTTTGACTTAAGCTAAAAGTCAAACTGAAAAAAAAAAAAAAAAAAGAGCAAAATTAATAATCCTTTTAAAATTCATTCCCATGATCGTAGTTGTACAGAACACCTCAATGCCAAAGATTAAACCAAGGGAAACATGAGAGCGGGGAGGAAAAAGAGAGAGAAAATAGAATTTCCCACATTATGCCCTGATTTAACCTCCTCTGGAGACTTGGGAAACCTCATGTTAAATTGTCTGCATTTGGGTGATGTTTATCCCACACCTTCTGACTCCTGCTCTGCCAGGGAGGATGCACCTGCCTGGGGGAGCCGAACCCTCCGAGCTCTGCGCTGATAACGAGGTTCAAACTGTGGTGATAAATATCTATTTACTACTGCACCTCCTCATCCCTGCTTCCCCTCAGCCTGAGTAACTAATGAAACTCAATTGAGCATATTAATTATTTTCCCCTGGGGGTGAGGAGAAGGAGGATGAGCAGCACCATCTCCGGAGGGTTGCCCGTGCTCCAGCAATTCGTCTGTGGTTTAGAGGGCAGAGTGACCCATCCTCAGGAAGGCACAGAGGTTGCAGGTGTGCTAATTTCCTGAAGAAGAAAGGCACTGCCAAATAAAGAACAGATGGCTCCAGTCACTAGTTATTTATTTCTATAATTAGTTGCAAGCTGTGGTCTCAGAACTTTAAGAAGTTGTGGATTTCTATGAAATTCCTGCCTGCGTTGGCGGGGTGGAAGCTGGGCTGGGCTCTGGCAGTGGCAGTTTGCAGGCTGAGATTTACCAGCTGGGCACACACTGATTTGGGCTCCTTAAAGCACGATAAAAATCTTTTCTCTGGCTGGTGGAGCCCGGGAGAACATCAAGGACAAGTTGGTTTTGTAATGTAGAAGAGCATTTAAGTCTGAGTTAAACTCAGTTCTTTTATCACCCTATGATGCTTTTCCCCCATCAACTTAATTATCCTCTAGTTATTTCCCCAGCTCTTCTCTTCTCTTCTCTTCTCTTCTCTTCTCTTCTCTTCTCTTCTCTTCTCTTCTCTTCTCTTCTCTTCTCTTCTCTTCTCTTCTCTTCTCTTCTCTTCTCTTCTCTTCTCTTCTCTTCTCTTTTCTCTTCTTCTCTTCTCTTCTCTTCTCTTCTCTTCTCTTCTCTTCTCTCCTCTCCTCTCCTCTCCTCTTCCTCTTCCTCTTCCTCTTCCTCTTTTCCATCTCACCAGGGTTATACTCAGACTCCTTTTAAGTGGCCAGGAGCAGTGAGGACTCACTCTGGAGTCAGATTTCAGTGCCGGCTGTGCTCAGGCTCAGCTCTGATAAGCCGGAGTGTGTTGTTACAGTCCCTGTTATCTCTCCTCCCAGAACCTGGCCTTGCCAACCCCAGCCATATCCTTAAGCCAATCTGTTCTCAAAGGTGGGATCAACAGTTCAGGGAGAAATATTTTATTTCCTTCTGGAAGCATCAGGCAGGAAAGGACTTTGCCAGCCCATCTAGGCATGTCTACTCTGTTTTTATTTTGTTTTAGATGCAAGCTGCTAAGCTGGAATTGTTAGAAAATGCAGGTCTGCAAGCCAGGGGGTGAGTAAATCATTTGCTGGGTCTGTTATAAATGTGCCAAAAGCATCTCATGACAATACCTTTTAATGACACAGGAGAGTCAATAAATAGCAAAAGGAAAGAATTATTGGGCAGATTTATCCATGCAAAACTTTTGTGCTTTTGACTTTAAAAAGGTGGGTTCTTTATTTTTGTTCGAATGGCTTCATACAGACAAATATTAGGATTTATTTCTCAGCTATTTAACAATAATAACAAAACAACCCCAAACCTCAGACAAACCCAGAAACACTCCAACTTAAACCTGAAGAAAATTATCTGCCTCTATGGGAAAGAAACTAATGAAATCCAATCAAATCTCAGCTGGAAGAACAAAGAATGGTGGCTTTGGGCATAAATCAGACATGGAATTAATTTTGTTCTTTATTACATGCCTTAAAAATAAAAAGAGGGCACCCTACGCCTGGGAGTGCTGAAGAGATTGAAATGATGTCCAGAGTCTGCCAGCTCTGGAGTTCAGGCAAACAAGACCGGTTCAAAATCAATATGAATCCTACTGGTGATAAAAATCCCCCAAAAGCACAGAGGGTACAGAAGCCTTTTGCATTTATCACTTCCCAGGGTGGGGAGAGGGATGTGTGGGATACAGAAGGGACCAGGTGGGGATGATCAGAATGTCCAGGGTTTCCCTGGGGTCAGGAGGTGCATTTTGCCAGGCACATCTTAGAAATGCAGCTGTCCCCCAGGAGCCACTGGAGAGGGCCAGGCTTTTATCCCAAAAGCAGAGCGGTGATGGAAATGCCAAAACCTCCGTGGAGATGGAGCCTGGGCACAGCTGAAGTTTCACACTGCTCTTCTCTAGGCAGGGCTGTCCTTGTGATGCTTCTGTTCTCAGACTCAACAGTGATGATCCCTGCTCTGTACCTGCCCAAAATTCCTCTTAGGTTCATTACTGTGAGCCCACCGTGATCAACACGTGGGAAAAGAGACTCACTCCAATTCTTCTTTTTGCCGGGTCTTCATTTTCTGTCATCATAAAAAGCGGCACAGAGCTCCATCTGAAATTTCTACCCCAGGTTTTTTCCTCGCTTGCAGTAAAAACTTTAATTAGACATTTATTATAGATGAGGAAATCTAAAAGAAAAAAAAGCTGCAAAGTGAAAAAACACTGAAATTTTAATATTTCCATTGCAACGACTTCTACTTTTGAAAAATTAAAGGAAAAAAAAACCCAAACCAAGAACAGCACCAAAAGAAATGAAATATTTTTGTTTGATTTCCTGAATGTCCCTGAAATTTTTCAGAACAGTTCAGTATTAAACATCTCTTTGTCGTTAGCAATGCACTCCTTGCTGGAGTTGTAGAATCCCAGCTTGCTGCAAAAATAGGATTAACGGAATTCCAAAGAATATCCAAAAAATATCCCGGAGTGCTGCAATGAGCCTGGTACAGTGTGAACCACAAGTACAAGAAGAATTCCTCTCCAGAGATCTTAGCTGGAGGTGTCCAGCTCCCAGTTTTTTATGAGGCAGTGTTTAATGTGTCATAACTAAAATAAGTTCATGATTTTGTTTGACTGCTTTCAAGCAAAGCATTTAGAAAATTGAAATATTTGAGCTATGGTTCTGTTTTTAATCAGTCTTTTTTCTGGCTGAAATTTTGTATTGCATGTTGATTTTTCCAAATAAACAAACCAACTCCAGCAAATGTAAATTTTCCCTTTGAGAAACTGCATTTTCCATTGTGTATTTCCAATTCATCCCAATGGAAAGTGCCTGAATAATTCAATAATACATAAAGAACTGAAGGTAAAGCGATGGAAGCGAAGCCTGAATGCTATTTGGCCAAAGCCCAGAATTAGGCTAGGAGGAGAAAGATGAGCATGGAGTGATGTAAACCCTCTTAAGTGAGGCCTAATGATTCACAAATGCCATGAAATGCATAGGTGGAGCCATTTGTATCCCACGCGCAGGCAGCGAGGGATTTGAAAAGTGCAGCAAAAGAATTATTGGCATAATCAGAAAAAAAAAAGCCAAACTCAGCTCTGTTTTACTTCATATGAATGTGGTGGAACGTGGCAGGAGCTGGGCGAAGGTGTCACCCTGGGGTGACCCTGACTCCCCCCAGGAGCTGTGGGGCTGAGGTTGGGGCTGGACGCTGCTGGGTGCCCCCCTGGGCAGGGAGCTGGGCACCAGGGCAGGAGCTGATTTAAAGGTAGAACCACTTTTGAGGCTCTCATCATCTTTGGGGGCTTTAACTGTGTGTCAGGGCACGAAGCAGAAGTTTTGCTCCTGGAAAAACATCTGTACCATGTCCCCAGTGGGAGGCAGAGACAAGAGGGGCAGGGACCTGGGATGATGCACAGGCACTGCTTGAGCTCTTTCCTTCCTTCCTTCCCTCCTGCTCTTGAATCCTCCACACTTTTTGTTCTAAATTAATTTTCTGAGACAAGGAGAAGACGCTGCCTTAGCTTTGTCCTTGTGAGTCGCAGATCTTGCCTTGATTGAAGGAATATTTTTACACCTAAATGTGCAGCTTACCGTCCGTTTCTGACAGGCTTGTCACCTCCCCTGGCCCCCAGGCAACCTCTCCCACTCTCTACTTTGCCCTCTGATTGTGCCCTGCTAAATATCTCTGTGCTTGTGCCTCCCCAGGAGGTCAGAGCTGCTCTGTAACCACCTCACCTGTCAGCAGCCAGCTCTCCCAGCTCTGCAGGGGTCATAAAGTCACAGAATCCTGAGCAGGTGGAGGAGAACTTGGGGAAACTTCTTAAAATCTACCCCAGGAGAGAGACAGCAAGAACAGAGCAACGCCACTGAGAGCACCTGGACACCTTCTCCTGCCAATGTTCCCAAGAGCAGGCCCTGAAAATGCCACTGCCATGGGGGTCTCTCTGAGCCCCACCCCAAAAAATCCTCCACGACACAAAGAGAAAGCTGGAAAAGGAAACTGCTGTGATTTCTTCACTTGTACTCAAGGCACGGATGCATAAAGATGTTATTAACTGGGAATAGAACTCTGCCCCCCGACTAATTCTTGGGGAGGTGAGAGGGACCATGGGCAGAAGCGGCTCCCAGAGAGAATCTTGTGGGAGTAAACGCAGAGGACAAGACCAATGTGTCACCATTGTCACGTAACTGCCATGAAGTGGAACCACTCAAATTACTTCAGGCAAAACCTGGAGATGTGACATCAGCTTTGTCACCTGCTTAATCTGAGACAGAGCAGGTGGAGGTGAGACCAAGGTCATCATTTATCTTGGCAAGGGAACGCTGAGCTGAGCCTCACCAACGCACAACCCCCCCTCCACCTCTCTGGCAGCCCTTGCGAGGCAGATCCGCCAGCGCTGAAGCTCATGTGTCAGCGGCAGAACACTGTTATCTTCTTATCAGGAGATGACAACCACAAATACCTCGGCCTGAAAGACTGCTCTGCTATCACCAGGGGTGAGCGTCAACCTGCTTCACAAATAATCTAATTTAGGTGGATAACAGAGGACTTGAGTGTGGGAGGTAGGATTCAGAGCCCTGTGAATAGGGCAGGAATTTCTCACGTGAATGCAAACCTGGTGCAGCAAAACCAAACTTTCTTCTCTACTTGTGGTTGAGGCAGGGAGGGAATAGGTCATCAAGCTGGTTCAAATGCAAGAGATACATTAATCATTAATGGAGTATTAGTATTTAAAGTCCCCAGATCTCCCTCTAACATGCAAAATAATCCCTCCTGCCATGGATGGTTTGTTTCACCGAGTAATCCACTCATCCTCTGCTATAATCACAGCAGGCACAACTTCCGCAGGGACTTTTCAGTGTCAACAGACTTTGGACTGTGATGTCTTTGAGGCAGAGAATTGTCTTTTTGCTGCATTTGTGTATCTCCAGGTAAGCTGGGGAGGGGCAGCTCTTAGAAATCCCATGCATTGAGTAACTGCAGTTAGTCACTCCTCCATCCTCCTCTCTCCCTGGAGCATTCCATGTCCTTGTGTCTCTCCCAGACACATTTAAAGGAACAATTTTTCTTGTGACAAGTAAGGCAAGAAGTGTGAGTTGGTGTCTGACAGGTTCAGGGAGAAGCTCACAATGAGGCAATTAGACGTGGAAAGTGCTGATTAGAAGCACCATCACCCATAGCAAGGAAAGAAAAAAATCCTAAGTGGCAGGAGGAAAAGGGAAGTGGGGACGAAAAAAAAAAAAAGAGAAAATTTGATGAAACAGTTTGTTATAAAAAGTTTGTGACTGCCAAGGTCTGATAGCAGGCTCTAGGGGTGCTCAGACCTTCTCTGGAGGGAGCTGGGCTTGGTTACCCCAGGAGACAGGAGGCTGCCTCTGACGGGAAAAAAAGCTTACCAGCTTTTCATTGCCACGTCACCAGCTCCTCCGAGAGCTCCCCTCTAGCCCAGCCCAAACCTATTCCTGCAGCCCTCTCCATCCCTCCCTCTGGCAGGAGCAGTGGCTGTGCTGCTTCCCAGATGGTCCCAGCCAGCTCAGGGTGCCCGGTGTTCTCGCAGAGGAGGTGCTCTTTGGAGGACCATGGAAAGCCAAGAAAGTAAAACACGTTATGCAAATCCACTCTGTGTCTCTGTGACTGCCACGGGTCGGGCACAGTGAACCTGTGACCGTCCTGTCACCGTGGCTGTGCTGCAAGAGGTCATCGAAGGGTAGAGATGAGCCCTGGGGAAGGGGCAGAGGGCTGGGGAGTGCAGCCAGGGTGACTCCAGACATCCTGATTTCAAGGAGGGTTTTTTAAAAGGGTTCTTGCACACCCCGTAGTCCTCCCCGAGGAGGCAGGGAGGGAGGGGAGGAAATAAAGCAGCCCAAACCTTCACTGAACCGTTCCTTTTGAAATACATATTCCCCATTTTGGTCTCTCTGGTAATTTTTAGCAAAGAGCTGTAGCATGAGCCTGGTGTGAGCATCCCAGGGAAGGTACAAAGGGCTGCAGCCCATCCAGATCAGATATATGGGCAGCTGGATCTGCCTCGCAGAGCGGTGACAACAAGCAGTAAAATATTAACACCAACGCAGTAATAATATCATTATAAAATGCATTAATCTCCAGGGCTGTCACTGCACTGGAGGGCCTGGCTCCAGCCCATTCCAGCCAAGCCTGGCTCCAGGGCAGGGATCCTCTGATCTCCATCTCCAGGAGCTGGCCACAGAGGGGTCTTGGTGACTCATGATGGGGCATGAGACAAAAGGCACCTGCTCTGTGTGAGCTGTATATCAAATAAATAAACCAATATTGTGTCGTCCAGGACCTAAGGGAGCCCTCCAGAAACATGGAGAGGGACTATTTACAAGGGCATGGGGTGACAGGACAAGGGGGAAGGGCTTCCCACTGACAAAGAGTGGGTTTAGATGGGATATTGGGAAGGAATTGCTCCCTGTGAGGGTGGGCAGGCCCTGGCACAGGGTGCCCAGAGCAGCTGTGGCTGCCCCTGGATCCCTGGCAGTGCCCAAGGCCAGGCTGGACATTGAGGCTTGGAGCAGCCTGGGACAGTGGGAGGTGTCCCTGCCCATGGCTGGGGGTGGGATGGGATGGGCTTGAGGTCCCTTCCAACCCAAACCAGTCTGGGATTCCATGATCTAACTTATCATTCTTTACCCAACTTTTCACCCTTTTATGTAACATTCCCATCCTTTGCTGGCTGCTTGGGAAGAGACCATTGCAGCCTGACTGCTTAGGGGGAGTCAGGTGCTCCTGGCAACCCAGGACTGTGAACAGCAGCACATGACAGCCGTTTAAGGACCCAGTAAGAAAGTGCTCTGCCTCTTATGGAATTTAGGCGAACGGATTGTAATTACCCAAATATTTATGGGTTCTCTTTATTGTATGAGTCACTGAGGGCTTGTGAGGGGGCAGACAATTTCCATTTTGTTTAGGGCAGAAATATCCCCGGAGACCAAGCTGATCTATGGAGCTGCCATATCAAACCCTCCTAGGAAAGGAAAAAAAAAAAAGATAATGCATTTATTAGTCAGCTCACATTGGACTGCTGTGTGTAGAAAAGGAGAGAACTGAACTGAAAAATGCTTTTAAAACCACAATTCCATAAGCATCTGTCTCATTTCAAGTACGGCTGGGGCCTTTCTGTCTCCTGAAAGGAAAGGAGAGGGTGAATTCAAATGATCTGTGGCTCTGGAGTGCTGAAGGGGAAAAAAAGTAATTTCCAAATAGAACTGCATCCCTGCAGACAGTGACCAGGCACAGATAACCTCCTCCAGGGAGCCACACTTCCCCCAGCGTCCCTCCCCAAATGACTTGCTCTGCGCTCCCTCTGCTCTCCCTGAGGCTCAGATCAGAACTGTAGGAAGTAACCAGAAAAGAAACAATCATTCTTGGCCGTCAGACAAGTGGAGAAAGAGGGGGAAAGGAGAAGGTGGGTAAGCGATGTTTGTCCCCATCCATGTCCTGTTTTTTGCATTTTAGCCACCAGTCCCCCTCCCCATGAGTGCTGTGGTTCCTGCAGGATTCCCCGACCCACCCAGCACATGGGGGCAGCTGTGGTGGATCCCAGCATCAGCAGGGCATGGAGGAGCTGTGGCACAGGCACTGGAAATGCTTTTTCCCAGACTGGAACCTCTGGAAGGCTGTGCCTTGGGCAGAGGTGCAGCAATCCCGTGTTCCTGGGGCTCACAGCTCCTGTGTCTGTGCATCTGTGAAAAGGAAGGGACTGAGGGAAAAGAGGAGACACAGAGAAGGCAGGAGCAGAAACTGCCCTGAAAATTCCTCTTTGTCCTTTGGATCACCACAGCATCTCAGAGTCTTTTTCCAAAATGGTGTCTCCAGCAGCACCTGCAGTGGAGCAGTGAGGGTGGAGGGCAGCCCGGTGTCACAGAAAAGCTCTCGGGGCTTTGCTGAGGTGGTCCCTGGCCACGGAGTAGGAGCAGTCCAACCGTGGGTGAGCCCACAGCTCGGGCCAGGCTCCTTCTGCCACGGAGCATCCCCAGGCAAGCGCTGTCAGCGCTCAGCTCTGCTGTCCCCCAGCCTGGGTGGCCCTGGGAGGTGCAGGGGAGGAGGAGGAGCACACAGGGCACCCCACGGTGCCAGCAGGACCCTGCAGGGGTGAGGCACAGAGAGTCTGGTGCTGTTGAATCTGAGAATCAACATGAGAGGGAAATGGAGAATAAAGAGCAGTAAATGAGCTGGATTAGAGGAGCTGTTTTACATAGCCCTTCATTTAATCCTTTGCTTTCCTTTCATTGTTTAATTGGTTTAGCTCTTGTACTTTTAATGCTGCAGGCAGAGAGAGCCAACCTCCTCTTTCCTTCTCTTTTCCTGCCTTTCCTTTCCTCTCTTTACATCTCACTATCTAATCCCATTTCTCTCTTTCTCCCTCCATTTCTGTCTCTATCCCTTGTTCTCATTCCTCCAGCTTCTTTCTCTCTCTCTCTCCAGGCCCCATATTACTCAAGCAGCTTTTGTTAGCACTGTCAACTGCATCAGCATGTAAGTGAAATTGTACTGTAAGTGAAGTTAAAAGTATTTCTATGGTGGGATATTTAATCATTTGAATCCTTGATAGGAGCAGCTCTTTTTATTTTCACTAGCTATAAATCCAGGCTCTATCTAATCTCTGATCTCGACGAGGAGAGAATTAACCAACGGAGTGTGTGACTAGAAAGGAGAAGGCTGGAGAGAAGGGACCACTTTATCTGAGTGTGGAGTGGAGCAGCATAGGAATAAGGTAAGGAGCCATTCCCAGCTCCCTGCCATTCTTCTCACTGCCTTTCCCTGAGTCTACCTTCATTCCCAGACACTCCAGCATATTGAAAATGCCATTTTCCATTTGCAGTTCTTTCTTTTCCCCCTTCAGCGAGTCACTCAGCCCATGGTGGTGGGGAGGAGTTGCATCTCTGACTGCCGAGCCCTGGGTTTTAGTCCCTCTCCAGCCTGCACTGGTCTGGACTGGAATGACTCCAGGTGTGGATGGCACCTGTGGGCTTAACCCTACCTTGAGGGGACCTAAGCCAAGTTTGGGGTCTCGAGGTAACCCTTGCTCTGGTCTGCTACAGGAGCTGCCTGTACAAATGGACAGTGATTATTCACCTTCTCCTCTTCACCTGGGTCTACTTAGAGCAGGTAAGAGCCTCCCACGCTGTCACCTCTCCGAAGCACAGGGCCAAGTGCCTTGCTTCGGACACACTCCCAGGACTCCTCTGTGCAGTGAAGCCACCCATCCTACTGCTCTAAGTTAAATCTTTTTATGTAAAGTCCTGGATGAAGGTCATATCTCAACATCTTTCCTTCAGCCCCTTGTTTCCCCTCCAGGCATGTGGGGCGAGCCCTAGAGCTCATTCGCTTTTCCATAACTCTGTGGCTGGTACACAGCACATCTCCATCAGCTAAGGAGGAGAATGGGGAGATGATCTGAAATGTTCTGACTGATTTGGGACTCTCCTCTTTTTCCTCTCAGAACATGGTGATTTGGTGGAAGCAAAGCATTCTGCTGAGATGTGGTAATTGCAATGGAGCCCCTGACAGACCAGGACCACCTCTGGAAACTTTCCTGCTGGTTTACAGGCATACAGGTTATGAGGAAAAAGGAAAGGTCCATAACTGTTGGAGTTTGCTCAGAGAGAGGGAAGTTCAGTGGCAGGATTGCATCCAGATCTTCTGGAAGAACTACATATTTCTGTCCCCTTAGGGCTGAGATTGGACCACCAGGTGAAGGCAGCAGCCATGTACATCAAGGCAGGCATGAAACACAGAATCCTAGAGTCCTACAATGGTTTGGGTTGGAAGGGACCTTAAAGATCATCTCATTCCACCCTGTGCCATGGGCAGGGACACCTTCCACTATCCCAGGTTGCTCCAAACCCTGTCCAGCCTGGCCTTGGACACTTCCAGGGATGGGGCAGCCACAGCTTCCCTGGGCAGAAACAGTAGGAAAAGGTGTGGGGAGCCTGTGTGGGTTGTCCATACATTGCCTAAGCCTTGCCAACAATTTAAGCTCTCTTAAACCCCCAGTCCAAGAGCTCTGTGCAGAGAACTGCAGTCTGATTATACTCCATTAGGACATCAATATTTACCTTGAGAATCTGTCTGAAGGATGAAAAGTGCTACAGGTGCTCAACGTCTTGGCTGCATTTCCTTGCAGGAAAAATCCAGGTTACCCTTTCTCCTCCCCCCCTCTCACTTCCAATTCTCCAGCACTTCTCTTTTATTTCTGTGGCCTGCTTGTTTGCAAAGTCACCACAGGAATTATGGCTTGCCAAGGAAATGCAGGAACTCTGATGACTCGAGGGTTAGGTTCCCCCCTCTTCCTCACTTTCAGGAGGTGCTGGGAGCTGTGGCTGTGCTGGGCAGTGCTCTGCAAAAGTGGACAATCAGTCACTGTCACTCGGAGGGGAGGAAGCAGGGGGGATGCCGAGTTTGCACAGAGTCCTGGTTGCACAGTGAGATTCACACAGCTGTGCTGCTCCCAGTGTAAATACGGACAGCCCCATTCATCACTGGCCTCCCTTCCTCAGCACACATCCAGGGGAGAGGGATGATTTAGTGCCTGCAGCTGGAACAAGCACTAAGTTTCTCCAAAACAGCAACATTTAAAAATTGAGGATGTTTTGCATGTGTGTTTTGTGGTTCTGGGGAAAAGGGAGGAGGCAATGCCAGCAGCTGGGAGCTGCAGAAGAGGGGAGGCCTTGCAGGGAATCACCAGATTTCTCCGTTCTGTTCCCCTCACATCTTCCACTCACAGGGATCTGCAGGACAGTGGCCCTGGGCATCTTCAGTTGGGGAGCAGGGTCACCCCAGGATGCTTGGAATCTATCTATGGGAGAGGTGTATCAGGAGAAGCAATAAATGAAGTGGATGGAAGAACAGGAGCCAGCACGGATGGAACTGAGCAACAGGCATGGAAGGATCCACTGAGACTGAGGAGTGAGGGGCAATGGTCCCGTGAAATGAGCAGTGTGAGCAGTGCCGGACCTCCCCAGAGATCCATCCCTGCAGACCTGCCCCCAGGCAGGGCAGTTTCCCTCCATCAGTGGTCTCCTCATTCTTCCCTGCCAAAGGGGTTCATTCTCCTCAGAGCAGAGATGTCAGTGTCCCAAGGGATGGGAATATGGAACTGAGGTTACTGGGGGGTGATGGGGTGTTGGCTGCAGAAGTGCTGGGAGCTGAGGGCTGGGCAAAGCTGCAGAGGGGGCAGGGAGGGTGCAGACTTTCTCCTGTGTGATGGAGAAGGGTTCCCTGAGGATCTGAATGAAGGAGGAAGGTTGTGCCCTCTGGGCACCAAGACGCTGGAAATACTGAGGGTCTGAAATGAACAGAAATCTAGGGAGACTTTTCTCCATCACTGAGCTGCTCCTAACCCTCGTCATCCCCTCAGGAGTGAATCTGTTCCCCTTTGGTGGCTGCAGCCTCCCAGCAGACAGCAGATGAAGGAAATGGAGAGAGGGCAGCCCTTATCTTTCCATCCAGCAGCTGAGATTTACTCCTGCCATCCCAGGTCACTGTGCTGAGGCTGGCTGTCCCTGCCCATGCCTGGCTGTCACTTGTGTCCATCTTGCAGGCACGTTTCCATCCTGTGTGTGGTTTGCTCAGCCTGTGCTAATTATGCCCTTGACATATGCAGCAGAAGTGCCTGTGTCTATAACAGCACGGAGGTGAGGGAGGTTAATTAACTCGGAGGAAGGAAGCTGAGTGTCCCCACATCACACCCCCTTCCATATGCATTAGTTTTGAAGCCTGAAGACAGTGTTTAACCAAACACAGCCCACGACTCGCTAACTTTCCTGATTCCTGCCTTCCTTCCCTGTAGCACTAATGTTGCCTGCGATGGATGGCTCCCCAGCTAATGAAAAGCTTCATGGAACAATGGCCTTGCCAGGGAAGATCGTGCCTGATTCACAGGTGGTTTTCCCAGGGAGTGCAGGCAGGATGCTGCTGTGGGCAGGGCACTGGCACACTTCCCTGCCTGCTCTGGCTGCGAGTGACCCTCACTGCACCCGCTGCAATGGGATTTGCTGTAGGAGATGCGCAGCAACACCCTCAGCCTGGGGGTTCCTCCTCTCCGGCGCTCCCAGACCATGTCAGCATCTTCTGCTTCTGTCAACCGCAGGCACAGACCTCCCAGATTTTCCTTGCCTTGCTGGCCAGGAACAGGACCTCCATGTCCTGCCCCTTCCCCAGCTCCGGGGCAGCCTCCTTGGAGCTGTGCTTGGGGCAAGGGTGTTTCACTGGGAGCTCCACCACTCTGAGTATGCTTCACTTAGGGGATTCTTGCTGTCAAATAATGCCTGAGAGGTACCAAAAACCTCAGGTGCAGCTAAGAGGTATCACTGCTGCCCTGTAGGGTGACCACACGCATAAATATAACATGGATGTGCCTGGGTCAAGCCACATGTGTGTTTCTTGGAGATTAAATCTGAAAGGCTGAGTGGCAGCTGCTTGGCCCCTGACTTTTTCTTCTCTTAACACACAACCTTGAAAGACTCGCTGTCCTTCTTCTTCCTCACCCCTTTGCACAGCCCTCCCCCCTGCACACTTTATCTCTCAGGGTTGTAAATCCTTTGCAGCGAGGCTGCTGCCTCTCTGTTTGCACAGCACCTTTTGCAGTGGGGCTTTCAGGTGCTGCTGGAATATAAACAGCAATACAGCTTTAATTACAAACCCTGCGAGGAGATGGACAGCACAAGCCACAGGTTTGTGTCTCAATCAGGAGACTCCAGAGGGGCCACCTTCTCAGTGCAGCCCCATTTTTGTGTCCACTGGGCAGCTGCTAAGAGAGGCTAGTTATGCTCCTTTCTTTCCACTCTCAATAATTACAGGTCTCACAGGAGAACCGGCCTTGGAGTAGAAATTTTAGAAAGGTTTTAAAAGATTTTATTAGAAAGGATTTGGTTCCTGTGCAATTATTAGTTTAACAAGGCACTTTGCTCACCCGCTGCACTAGAAATGTTATTGATCACACTGCATTTATAGAGAGAGCAAGAGGTTGGCTCTGTATTATGTGTAACAGGTACACTGGCATATGTTCGTGTGCACACACTTAAAAGGTCCTGACTGCATGCACAGATGTGTCCAGCTGTGTATATGCACACAGGCAGCCCGTGGGTGGAGAAGGCTAACAGGTATGGAATGCACAGGTTTGTCTGTCCTGTTGCAGTGTGTCCATCTTATCCTCTGAGGGACATGGTCTGGGGAGTTTGGGGAGCAGACACCAACAGGCCCTGCTCAAGCAGCAGGGAACGGCTGCTCTGTGTCCTGTTCACAGTTTTCATCACCTCTGCCTGGGAAGACTCGAGTGACACAGTCCAGGGTCAGCCCTTGAGTCCTACACAGGGAAAGGCTCCAGTTTGTGGCCAGAGGATGAGTTATTACCCCCAAAGCAGAGAGAGCAGAGCTGTAAAGATCCAGAGTGTAAGGTGCTTGAAATCTTGCAGTGACAAGTGCCATGTGCAACAATTATTGCTATTTCCTTTCATTCGCAAATTTTGCTGCTGCTCATGATCTGGATTTTCATCAGAAAGGGTTCTGGAGCAAATGTTCACTTCAAGCCAGCAGGATCTTGAAAATTACTTTAAACATCTGAGCCTTCTCAAAACCCATCCTTGCCCCAGCTGTAAACCTGGCTCTGATTTCCTGAGCAGAGCTGTGTCCCTTTAGTGCCTTATCCAGCAAGTGCCTGGTGCTCCCAGCACCGTGTCTTTCCCCTCTGGATGGCAGCCTGGTACCAGCAGCCCATCTCAAAGGCTGCTCCAGGCACCTGCATGGTAGAGACAAGAGGGAAAAAGCAACTTAGGATAAAATTCTCAGCTGATGGCTGATGGCAAACCAGCTCCTTTTGCAAAACAGCACGACTGGTGAAGGCAGAATATGTGAGCACTGTGTCCCTTGTCATATGAAACCTGGAGTAATGGAGAGATGGAAGGGGCAGATCCTATTAAACCTGCTGTACCCTGGGCATCCCTGGGATGTGCTGGTGCAGAGTGGGGAAGGGAAGGCTGCAGCACCCTCCTCTCCCCACGTTAATCTCCCTTTCCACATAGCCCAAAAGTTATCCCACTCTCAGCTCAGGGAGGTTTAAACTTGCACCTCCCCAGCCCTGCTGCTGTCCAAAGGCTGGACTAAGGAATCTGAAATACAGAGTGGTCTCAGCAAATGCAGAGGAAAACAGAGTGGAGAACAACAAACTGAAGTTGCTGGTGCCCTGATACACAGCCAGATTATTGAGAGATGTTAAATTTAGAGATTTGCTGCCTTCAACTTCAACATGTACTGATATGATTGCCTGAGTTCAGAGTTCCCCAAGCCAGGGTCACAAAATCAGAGACAGCTCCTGCCTCTCATTCTGTTTATAGCTCGGAGGTTTCACGGTGTTCACGTGGCTCACAAGGTGCTTGGGTGCCCATCACACCCCAATAACCTCAATGTCTTTCCACAGGGAACAAGTTTGGTGCGAAGCAACTGGAGATGAGCAGAGGAAAGATATTTTCATTCACATTTTCGCCAACATAAGATTCCCCTTGGGTGGCTCTGGGGCTCTGATTTGCCCTGTGGGAGGTTGGTCAGTGTGTACAGACACACTTCATACTTTCTTTAGCAGTGCAGGAGACCTTTCAAACCTGTGCTGTTGTTGGGCTCAAACCTGCAGCTCAGCTTGGCTGTGCAGGGCCAGGACTGAGGCTGGGGGCAGCGCTTTGCCCAGCCAATCCATTTTTCTCCCTTTGCATGGCTGTGGGGGGTTTTTCTTCACACCCGTGTGCCTTTCCCCTCCCGGTGCTCACACACCTCTCCTGCAGCAAATGACTCAGTGTGTTTACAGAGAAGGAGAGTTAATAGAAACCAGGCAGAATTCGAGCCTCTCTGGGACTGCTTTACACACTGACAAAATCATTCTTTCCTCCCACGTTAAATATTCATGACACTCAGATTTTTAGACACAAAGGTACATTTTGTTACTAAATGTGTTGATCCAGAATAGGTTCCTCAGCACGGGGAGTTTTCCACCCGTTTTCAGAGGGGGAAAAAAAAACAAGCAGGGTGTGTGCCCCGAAAGCAATGCAGTCTGACTTCATTTCCATCATGTCTCTTTTGGGGCTTGTTTTGATTCGGGAGCAATTTTGCCGAGATATTTATGGCCTGAACTGCTATTTGTACATTGTTGTGCTTTTGTGTACACCTGAGTGTGTGTCCCTTGTACAAATAACACGTCAACAGCTCCGTGCTTCCCAGCCTGTGGTTAAGCCCATGAAACAAGATGCTTTAACAAAAGCCCCATATATTACTGCCATTCTGAATATTTGTAATTTTGAGACAATATTTACATAGCCTGTTCAGACTAAGCTCCTGGGCCCGCTGACAGATCACAGGCAGCTGAAAGCACAATGCGTGTGCTGCAGTTTAGTGCTAAGCAGGGAAAGGGGAAAAAAAAAAAGCCAAAAATACAAGGAAGATAAAAAAGACCAGACTTATGTATTAACAGACACATAAAGCAAACAGCAGAGAGAGAATCACGTAGAAAATCAAATTGTACAAAGCAGTGCTGGAAGGGAACCAGATTTTCACCGGAGCTTCCAGAGAGGTGTTTGGAAGTGGGGCATCATCTGTGCTCACCTCTGCACCTTTTTATTGAAAGCTGAAAGCAAGGTTTTTCCAAGAACTCAACTCCAGATTTGAGGTAAGATCAATTTTCCCCTTATGAAAATATCACAAAAGGCAAAAAACCCCAAACAACCCAAAAACCAAAGCAGAAATTTGGTCTTCTGCTATTTTCTGTTGAATTTGTTCTTGTTTACAAGCACGGCGATGTTACAGGTTCACTTTGGTTTCATTCTGTGGAATTGATCTTTGAGTACACAGGGAACAAATTGAGATATTGCAAAAACCTGGAAAATGATGTCCATAATTCCCTTTTCCTTTTTAAAGGAGAAAGCTGTGTGGGGAAGCTGGCAGTGGTGTGCCTCACGTGCCAGATCCTGTCCCCAAACCTGCGCAGAGGAGATGGCTCCTGTGCCTGGGATGGCAGTGCCTGGATCCACCTTGTCCTCTCTTCCTCCTGAGATATTAAAATAACTCTCACTAATTGCCCTTTCCTTTGAGCACATTCAGAATCTGATTACTGAGCCATTCACGTAAGGAGTTGGACCAGAGGTGCCTCCTCAACCACCCAGAGCTCTCCACTAAATATCCCTTGCTGTTTCATGGGATTTGTCCCCTCCTTTTGTGCCAATTTGTAGTTTCATGGCCTTATTTTGGTGGTATCTGACACACACTGTGCACATCTAGTATATGGAGCCAGGAATCAGGATGTGACTTTGGGAAACAGAAATGATGAGTGAATGGATGTCAGCCTGAACACCTTCAGAACCAGCCTAACCAGGAACTGGGGCTGAGCAAAACATTTAAACCGGGCTGGGGGCAGAGTCTCAAAGTATCTGCTTTCTGTTGGGGAAGATCCACCAAGCTGCAGTGCCAGATCAGCTGAGTGTAAAAGGTCCTCATGGTCCACACCACAGAAACCACAATCAAATTAGCACTAATTGGAAATTGCAGCTGAGAGACCAAAGACTGAATGGGCCATGAAGACTGAACTCCACATTCTCCTCAGAGTTCTCAAATCAGCACTAAAATCACTTGCGTTAAAAAAAGAATAACTATTATTTTGCAAGTTCTTAGATATTTTTAAACGTGTGGTTCAGTCACATCACACTCCCGTGCAGGAACAGTGTTTCTTTAACATTATGCATTTGCAGAGGGGTGGAAAGCCCTGGTTTGAAGTCTTGTTGTAGCAGATGCTGCACAAACTCAGGATTTCTTTCAAAATCACCTCACAGCCCACAGGTACCGCTGGCTGTACTGCACAGTAACAATGGGTGTTTTATGGCTTCCATCAAATGTGCTTTAAAGGAGAATATCCTCGCCATGTGAGGCTACAAAAAGAGCTCCCCAGTCTGGCCGCCTCTTCATAGTCCCCAGGCTTATAAAAGGAGGGTATGACCCCTGTGAAAGGAAGACAAAAGAATTCTGTGGACACAGGGATTTGATTTGAGCTGAATTCCTGCTCAATAGAGTCCCCACTAGTTTACTGGGTTGTTTATTGGCTGTAAAGCATCACCCTCTGTTTGAGACACACCTTTCAGGAGCCTTTGAGTCTCAGTGTGATTTCCATCTCCACACACCCTTGCTGAAAGCCTCACTGAGCATTTCCTCTCAGCGGGCTGCCATTCCTGGCAAAAAAGGCCAATCTCATTTCTACTTCGATTTCCTCTGGCTTTCTCCTCCAACCTTGCATTCTCTGTGTGCCTCTTTCTGAGACAGCAAGGAGGTTGGGCATCTGCCAGTCTGGATTTGTCCCTGTGACTGTGCTCCCATGCCAAAATCTACAACGTCCCTTCCTTCACATTTCAGATCTGCCCTGTAGGAGGCTGTATCCCCTTTAACATGTGCAGCTTCCATGGCCCTCATCCCAGACTATGTTGTCAACCCTCTCCCCAATGCCAACTCATCTCAAATCTTGGGAGACGTTTCCAGTCCTGTTTCCTTTCTTCCTTGCCATGATAAAAGCTTGGTTTTGCAGTAGCACCACACTCATGCTTCTTCTGAATACTCTGCTGGCACTCCCTTGTCTCGGGAAGTGCCCGATATACTCATACCAGAGCTGCTGAGCTGCAAGTTACTCCCATGAACATCATTGATGGGTCCATTTCCAGAGGGAAAAGCAGTGGATCTATCCTAACCTACAGAGAGAGCAATGAAACTGGCTCCTGGATGAGGGAGCTTTCACCGTAAGTGGGAGTAGAGACAAAACGAACTCATTACTGCTTTCGCCCAGTGCCAGGCATTAAAAGAATTTAACTGGTTTAGTGCAATTGGCCTTTTTTCGTTATGTATTCGGGCTTCATGATGGACGAGTCGTTAAAAA
The DNA here is from genome assembly GCA_013399195.1 of Dicrurus megarhynchus. Lineage (NCBI taxonomy): Eukaryota > Metazoa > Chordata > Aves > Passeriformes > Dicruridae > Dicrurus > Dicrurus megarhynchus. Next base: position 389,368 of record VXAD01007406.1, read on the forward strand.
ATAAATACAGAAGTAATGATGGTAGCAATCACAGAAAGCAATTCTCAGATATAATAAAGAGTCTCCTGGATGTGTACAGCCTGTGCTCCACTATTGATTTCTTCCTTTCTTTATTGCACTTCACTCCTCTCCGTTCACCCAAGCCCCAGCCCTCGTGCTGCACAGCCTGCCAGCCAACCACAGCCATGAATTATTAACACGAAGAAGCCCTTTAATTGGATGAGCTGCAATTAATAATTCATCGGAGGTGCTTGCAGAGAGAGGGGGGGAGGGAGGGAGAGCAGGCGAGGTGCTGATGCTGAGAACTGGGCCCACACTATGGGAGCAAGTGGGAACTTGAGATGTTCCAGCTGGAGCCCCGGAGGATCACTGTGTGCCTGGCTGCGAGAGGAGGGAGGCACAGCGAGGAGAGACCTGCCCAGAGAGCGAGAGATGCTTTGGGAAGTGTGAGCTACCCCTTGCAGACGGTGCTCCCAGCACGCCGGATCCATGGCACCGTGCCTGGAGCTGGCAACGTGAGGAGCACACAGCAGGGCACGGAGCTCAGCTACGAGCCCATCTCGCACCTGTGCCTCCAGTGCTCTCTGCAGCAGCCCCAGAATCCCATCCCAGTTGTGATTTCCCTCCCTGAAAATGACCCCGAGGCAGAGTGGGGTGGGCAAGTGGGAGTGAAGCCGCTCTGCTCATTGTACCAACAGTCCCTCTGCTTTCAGGGCTCCAAAAGCAAATTAATTTCCTCAGCCACACACGGCCTTGCTGGCTTCCAGCTGACAGGCAAGGCCACAGACCATTAATGTTAATTAATATTTACATTACAGTTGTGCCTGGAGGGCTCCATTCAGGTCTCTGTGGTGTGATGCATCCTACAAACATATTGAGGATGGGGCCCCCTCTTGTGCTGCTCAGCCCACAAACATATCCAGAGACACGTTCCTCTGCCTGGAAAGGGCCCTTCCCTTTTGCTTTTCATAACCTGTGTTTTTTATGGCTTCAGTAAAGGAGCCTGGATGGCTATTAAAGAAAAAATGAAGAAAAGAAAATAGGAAAAACAAAGCAAGATTTAGTGCTCGTAGAAGTGGTAGGAACAACAATTTCATACCAATTTCTTTGCTGAGCCTCAAATGTGTGGATAAAAGAGGCAAAACAGTCCTGGCATGCAAAGATCACTACAGTATTTGAGACTTGGACAAGACACTGGGTCCTTCAGCCTGACTCCTTCCTCAGTATCCATTACCAGATTCCCAGTGATTGCTCTGTTCTGACCCAAGGAGCAGAAGGTGTGTGACTGAAGCCTGCCTTCCAGAAGCTCATCCCACGCCTTCGTGATTTCACTCTGTCAGAAGAGTAGCAAACCTGCTTCCCCATTTGTGGAGAGTGAGACTCTCTGCCCTCTGGGACTCATTAACAGGCTGAATAGGGACCCACGGAATCACAGATCCATAGGATAGCTCAAGCTGGAAGTGACTCACAGCACACACAGGAATTTACCCCAGATTCCCCATGTTGCTGAAGTCATGGGGATAACCACAACCAACAGTGACCATTCCACTCCTGCACCAGCTCTGCTCAGTGCAAAATGCTGGGCTTTTCCTCTCAGAAAAAAATAGGCAAAGCTGGTTTGTGGGGTTGATTTTCCCTCCAGGAATCGACTTGGGACTTCTTTCCTCAGCCTTGGCCACATCACTATTGCTTGGTCCAATCTGTGCATCTTCCCCACACTCTCCTGTGTCTTTAATTAACCTATATTGTACCTCCAAGCTCAGGCTTGAAGCCAGAATAATAAATGATTTGCATAGTCTTGTGAGTTCAGATATGCTCCAAATCTCAAACCTTCCACTCCTGGCTCCCTCTGAAATAGAGGCAAGCATGGCAACATCTGTATTCCAGCTGAGCTGCTCCATTAGCAAGTTGGGAAGGTGGGGCCAGGCTTTCACCTCTTCCATCTGCTGTGGGGATGTAACGAGGCTTTGATTCACTGAGGGCTCATTCTTCAGTGAAAAAAACCTGGGAGCTCGTGCATCTGCCAGGAGCCTTAAAGATAAACAGGGACTTAAATCCTCTCCTGAACCCAAATGTAAACAAATCCATGACCTTGCCAGGCTCTAAGGATCAAGCCTGGCATAGAGTTCTTATCTGTCCCAAAGGGGCTAAGTAATAACACAGCTTTTAGTTTGTAAGCTGGCCCCTAGGGCAGATCAGCCTGGATTCCATGAATATGAGCATGAGAAACACCTTGTTCTTCATTGCCTCTGATTTTCCTATTCCTTCAAGAATCAAAGATATTTTCATTTTAATTCTTTTAGAATTACTGACCACACAGCTGAACAGTTTAGCCAGAAGAGACCCACAATCTATAAAATTTCCCAGTTCCATGATTTTTTGAATATTTAAGACAACAAACTTTACTGTGTAGAAACCTGAGGACTGGAAGAAGAGGCTGAGAATTAGGAATTTGAGACTGATTTTATTTTTTCTTAAATTGAAAGAATTTAATCTCCTCGTGTCTCAGTTTCCCCAGCTGTCCAGGTGCCATCAGAAAGTCAGAACCCATCCTTGGAGTGGAAGTTTGAGTCTTAATGAAGAGGTTCCAGGCAGTGCAAATGAGAGCTGCTGCATGGCCACTCGGAGCATTAATGTTATTATAGGAGTTCCATGGGGACCCATTCAGGATGGAGAATCATCTTAAAGGGAGATGTGGAGTCTCTCTGCTTCTGCAGGTTAACAGCTGACCTTTCAATGTTCCATCTGTGCAGTGTGATCCAGTGCAAACGTTTTGATCATTTAATATGGTAAAGATAGAGAGAATTTGGGAGAAAATTATGTTCTTTTAGCTGCAACCCAATGTTTATCTGCTCTGTTTGGCTAACTCCTATTCCTTTTTGAGGTAAGCAGGCTCAGGCTATGCAAGGCTGGGTTAAGGATTCCCCTGAGCTAAAAGTGTGGCCGCACAAACCCTTTTTCCAGTGTAAAAACTAATTTAAAAGTCCTTGCCTCTGGCTGCCCTCGTGTTGCACCTCCTCACCTGTGCCTCTGTCAGGGGGTTGTGCTGCAAACCGTATCACAGAAATGATCCGTGTTTAAAACCCACAAACACCTGCCCCTCACATCCTGCTTGGTCGTTTCAGAACAGGGATCCTCTTAAAAATGCCACTGCCAAGGCACAGCATGGATCTAAACCCCATCACACCCTGCACTAGCCTGGGGTCCTGCTCACCTCTTGTTCTGCTCCTGGTAGGGAAATCTGCTCAGACAAAGCAGATGTTGGTGTGCTTGTGTGCAGGAAAGGAGCACGTCTCCAGAGGTGCAGCTCATGGAAAAAAGATGATCCTGGGGGCATCTGCACAGAAGGAGCAGGTGAGTGCCTCAGGAATGCCTCTGCTCTGTGGGGTGATCTGTTACCTATTGCACAGGCTGCTTCCATGGACATTTCCCCATCCCCATAAAATGTTAATGTTACTCAATAGCTGATGGCTACGAGGGAGGCATTGGGAGATAAATCTTTTTCAGAGTTTTCCCCTGGATGACAGGGTACAGGACCTATTCCTGATACCCAGAGATAAGAGCCACACTGAAGGGGCCCAGCAGGGCTGATCCTGGACAGAGCAGGGCACTGGCTCTGGGGCAGCTGCCAGTCTAAGGCAGGGAGCTGCCGCAGCTCCAGGCTGCAGAACAGACCTCATCAGTCAAGTTTTGCTTATGGATTGGATTCCTGGTGCCATCCAAAGAAGATCTGGCAAACTGTCCTTGAGACAAACCTGTCATCCCTGAATTGCAAGTTCAAGGTGACAGACCTGGAGCACAGCCTTGCACAAGATCACATTTTTGGTAAAGAGACCAAACTGAGCTCAAGCTGCCCTTAAATCACATCAGTTCTTGCAGCAGGTGATTGTAGGAACCTTCTGGGTTCTCCTCTTGCTGGGGCAGATGCTGTTGAGGTGGATTGATGGATGATCTCCTTGTCCTCAAAGCTGCTGATCTTTGTCCTCCACAAATACTTGAGATGAATAAGCCAGTGCCAAAGAGGGTGGTGCTCACTCCCACGAGCCTCCTCTGACTGGTAATGCCCACAGCACATCTGTGCTCCTTTGCTACAAGAGCTGAGTGGGGCATGAAGAAAGCTGCAGCGATTAGCAGAGAGAGAGGGAAAGAGAGCAAAGCATTCCAGAAAGATCCCTTTCCCTCTCAGAAACTGCAGACACCAGCAGAGAAATGGGAGGGGTCTTCCACCCTCTTGTAAAGCACAGCAGGGAACAGTCTGGAGATGACACAGTGGTCCCCTAAGCAGCTTTCACTGAGCTATGACAAGAGGAACAAATCCTCAAGGAAAACCATTTGTGTCAATTCTGGTCTAGATGTCCCACTATCTGAGGTCCAACTAGCTTGGTTCTCATCCTGGGAGACCACTTTCAAAGGGAAGTGATGTAGTCCCAAAACACTCCCTGGAAAAGGGGCATGAATTGCACATACACATGCAAATGAGGAAGAAGTTTCAGCAGCACATCGTAATTCTGAATAGGGAAAAGAAAAGGAAAAAAAAAAAAAAAAAGAGAATTCTATCCAGTGAGGCTTCTGCAGCAGGAACAGAGTTCATTTCTCTCCAGCTCTGGGGAGCGGAATGTATTCAGCTCACACAGGCCACTTCAGCATCTTTTTTTGTTTTTTAGCTTTCCGACGTAGGAGAACAAATTTAACAATGAGATTCTGTTTCTGTTTCCTACATGTGGAATAATTAAATTTGCATCTCACTCTGTAGTTGGATCTGCTGTTTGAAGAGGAATGTATCAATTGGACATGAGCCCAATGTGTTCTGCTCTGCAAATAAGGCAGTTTGCAAAAAAACAAGGCATAATCTCTCACCCAGGCAATAATCACAGGAAAATCATCCCTCACTGACAGCTCTCTTCAGGGCTTGATTCATATTCTTGCTGGAGAAAGAGCAGGAGGGAGGGGGTGTAAGGGGAGCAGACTTTTGGCATCTCCTTGTGACAACCTTCATCAGAAGCCGGGTTCTGCTAAGGGCTGGGATGTTGCTGTGCACTCGCCGGTCGCAGAGCTCTCTGATTTTCTGCAGGAGGTTTCACAACCAGGAATTGTACATCTGCTGACTTCAGACCTTTCCAAAGCCCACTGAAACCACGGGGAACATTCCTGCTGGCTTTGATCAGTCTGTGTGAGGCTGGTGGAGAGCGATTTTCAGTGAAACCTCAGATCTTGTTCTCAGGGGTTTTGTTACCTGGAGCAGAGCTGGGTGCTCAGCACTCCACATGATCAATCCTTCAGAAAAATCCATCCTTCCAGCTCTGCTTGGCTGGATGCAAATCCTTCACTCTCTGGCCCACCAAGCCTGTTCAGATAACTTTCAATAAACAACCTCTCCCCCTCCCTGCCCTCCTTGCCCACAAACAGTGAAACTCATTTGCTTTCTCCACATTGGCCATCTCCACTTCAGTATTCCCTGCCTGTGGCATTTCCTTCAACCATTTTTAGGAACTGCTGCCCCTTTTGAATCCTATCCACCATTCTCGTGTCCAGAAGGATGGAAAGAAAACGTGCCAGGCAGAAGGAGCAGAAGACTCAAACTGTTGAAAAATTTTTGGATCTGGCATGGCAGGAAATGAATAGAAGTTTAATTCAATCAATCAGAGAGTCCAACTGCACCTGGCCCAGTTAATCTAAAACTCTTCAGATTAAATACCTTGTTCTAAGTGGAAATTAATTGAGTTTGTCAAATGGTTCCTACTGCATTAAACACACTCCAGGTCAGGAAAACAGCGGAAATAAATTTTTTTTTTACAGTTGAAAGGCTGTTAATGGAGCTGGCTGAAGTTTTGGATTTTCCTCTCTCCAATGCTCCTTCCACAGAAGCCTCTTTTTGCAAGGTGTCTCGCTGGTTTGATTTGGCTGTCCCAGGGGGTCCCAAACACCCCCCGTGGTCTCCTGTGTGGGTGAACACGAACTCTGCGGGGGCTCTGGACACACAAAGTCAGTGAAAAGATGATTTTTTTACTCTCAAGTTGGAGTTCTCTGTCTTGTGCTCCCTCCCTCTTGTGCTCTTGCACACTTACTCTTCCTTCTCCCACCCTCCTCCCTTCCTTCCCCCTTTCCTTTCCATACCTGAACTGAATCTAATGAAGATGCATAAAAAATGTTTCCATTCTGTGAAATGCAATTCATCAACACACACTTCATATATATCGTGCAGAAATGAATCCATTTCAGCCAGGAAGGCTGATAAATCAATTTAAGTGGAAGACTTTTGACAGCTTAATTCAAATTAAGTCCACTTTGTTCAATTAGAAGGTAGCTGGAGGGGTGGTGGCAGGAAACAAACAGGATTGCTAGAACAAAAACTGCATTCTTTCTCAGGCTGAAGCCACCTGTGGATCATTTTTCTTAGAGGAGGGACACAACGATACCAATTAACACACAATCAGTGACCAGCAAATTACTTGCTTTTAAAAGCAAATCCTTATTTTGCTCAGCATTCCTGCCTCCCTTTTAGCGAGCTGCAACAGCGCTGGGAATATTTTAAGATGAAGGGTGAGGAGGAGGTGGAAGAGGTGGCCAAGGTCTTTCTTCCTGCATTCAGGGGTCCTGCTGAGGGTGTGGAGCACCTCGGAACAGCCCCAGAACCCTGGGAAAGCCCCATTCCAGTGTCAGGCCACACCGTGTGCCTGGGAGACACATCCCCATGGGTCAGACTTCATCCAGCTTTGGTTTGGCTCACAGGCAGAGCTGGTACAGACAACTGGGAGTGCCAAGTCGGTTGCCCGCGCGTTTCCCCCCCTGCAGTGTCGCAGACAGCGTGGAAGCACAGTTTGTTTGGATATTCCGGCTGTTCCGTGGCATTTTCCTGCAAAACACCGACTTCCTCCGTGCCGCAGAGGAGATGATTGCTGATAGCTCGGATCTAGGAGCTGAGGCTGCTGAAATGCGGACATCCAGCTAATGGGATTAAATTCAACCCAGGTAGCTTCTCTGTTCTGTGAAACTTGGTGAATCAATTCAGAATTCCCAGTGATCTGGGTTAAGAGAGAAGTCGACTCCCAGATGTTTTAACACCTGAGAAAGCTGTGTTTTAGTGATTATTGAGCAATACATTTAAAAAGTGAATGACAGACCTGGAAAGCAGCATCTGCTTTTTCACTTTCTAACATATTTTCTCAGCCAAACTGAGGTTTTCAAGTTCACAGTGCAAAATGTAACTGAATTTCATCCAAGTCTGCAGACTCACTAATGCTTTCTACATTCACATTGGCAAAGAACTCCCAATTCTTTTTTTTTCCCCCCAACAGTTTTGCAAAACTGCGTCCTTGTCCCTGACAGATGGAAAAACAAAGACTTTTGCAATTAGCAGGATAATGTAATTCATGGGATTTGGGTGAGGTTTTTCTACTTTCTTAGTCAGAGCAGCAGAGAAAATACACTTTTTTATTTTCTCTCTGACAGAGGTCTTAAAAAAATGGGAATCCTTTGAGCAGGTTGAAGAAGTTGAGCCCAAAAGAACAGCCAGTACTGAGCACAAATGACCAGATTGTTTTACTGAGCAATTGAGTGGATGCATCAGCCACTAGAGATATGGTGGAAATTTCCTTTCTGTCACCTCTGACTGGTACCTGACTGATCCAGGCCTCAAAAAAGCAAAGTTTTTCATTTAGGCTTGTATAAGAACAACAGAAGTTATTTGTGGAGGCAAATATTTTAGTTCAAAATTGCTACCACAGCAAGATGTTTTCCCTGGGCAGTGCCTGCCTGGTGAAACTCAAGAGTCTAACGAAGCCCATCAGTTCCTCCGAGTGCTGGATGGCAATTTTCTAAAATCTGCTTCTGCCAGCTGCCAGGGGAACAAGAGCAGGAGAGAACAAGAGGATGTCCAAAATATTTGCGATTAAGCATTTTTCCCCACTTATTATTTTTCCCCCCAAATTAGGTTGTTTGCAAAACAGACCTTGTTTTCACCTGAATTATTATTTATTTTTCTTTCTTGTATGTGTGGGGAGAGGAAATCGGTGATCAAAGCACGGTAATTTAAACCATTTCACAGAAAGGAAAATGACTAAACAAGCGAATCCTTGGTAAAGAACTGCTTTAAGACAAGAAAATGTATTGTCAGATAGAAAATTGTGTTGGTGGAGGGTGGTCAGGAAGGACAGCTGAGAGGGTGGATAAGACAGCAACGTGAAGAAGAACAGAGAGACTTGTGGCAGAGGGGCAAAGCCTTTCTTTCAGTGTACATGTGCTTTTCGTGCCCGTTCAGCCCTGCTCTGGCAGGCCAGGGTGGCTGGGGAGGTGCTGAGATCCTGCTGGAGAGGTTCCACATCAGAGGGCTCCACGTCTTGACCCCTTGGAGAGGAGCCAGTCTGGAGGCTCCGGCTTCGTTCCCAAAGCTCTGCAGCACGTCCCCAGCCTGGGTTTGCTGTACTTCTTTCAAATGGATTTATGGCCCTATAAATGGTGAATCACTGTGTACAATAAAGAGCAGAACAGATTTGAGTGGTATCCAATTTAATAATTACTTGAGTAACTCAATCATTTTCAGATATGTGGTTTCAGTGTCTGCAGACCTTGAAGACCTGCTTGGAGCCTTCGACAGGCAAGACAGCACTTTTTACTGCTCTTTTACCAACCCAGCTCTTCACAGACCTTGCACATACCTCATCCACATCCCAAAACTTCACAAAGATTGTGGAGGGTTTGTCTGAGCCTGGGCTCGGAGAAGGATGTGCAGAGGACTTGTACCTGCACTTCCCCCTGTCTGAGGGCTGCTCCTCAGGCCAATTATGAAAAATGTCTGCCTCTGCGCTCTGATAAATGATTAATTTACACACTCCAGTTGGAGATGTTTAAAGCCAAGCAGCCTAGCTCCCAGAATTCTTGAGGCCTGCAGTGTCTCCTGATGGGCACTGAAAACAGACCCCCTCTAGTTTGTATTCCTACAGTAGATTTTAACAAGGCTGAGCTGAGCTGTGGGTCCACAGCACTTGCAAATGCAGAGCAAGACTCAAGGGTTATTTTGCCCCATCTCCAAGATGAAAAACAGTCAGATGCCAGCAGAGCACCCTCACTGCTGCAGGTGGGTCCTTTCACTCACTGGCAAAGCCTCAACTCTGCAGCACAGCTGAATTCAGGCTGAGCCAGTGAAGTAGAAGACGAGACCCTAAACACAGCTTTTTCTGAAGTCTTCCTGCCTCAGAATAAAATAGAGGAATGTGAGGATTCTGTAAATCAAATTGTTTCCATGACATCAAGGGAGCAGTGTCCTGCTCGTGACTCTGGGCTTTAGGGAACACAACTGTCACATCTCCAACCTACAGACAGCAAAGGCTGCTGAGAAGTCACTGTAAAACTGTCCTCTGTTCTCAGTGCCTGGGACAAGTGACAGTTCCCACGTGAGCCAGCCCCACCACCTGTGTGACAGCACCCTCACACCTGCCCCAGAACGGGCAAATTCCAGTTTCTCATCACGGGACTGCCAAAATTTGCTCCGTCTCGAAATTCATCATGTAAGATATTAGCTTTAGGGTGAGGCTGGGGACTTGGTTACCCGCAGCCATTTGCCCAGGGGCATTGCCTGAGAAGGGCAATTTCCCCTTGGAAGGCTCACTTTGGTGGTGCAGAATTCACACCTGCACTGGGGACTCTGCAGCTGAATTATGGTTATTTAAATACTCATTTTTTTTTTCCTTAATAAACTGACAGAGGTTAAAAGCGAGTCACTGGAAACAAATGGGCCTCCATTCTTTTCTAGCAGCAAGTTAAACCACAAATTTTTGGTGGGATAAATATTGATGTCCAGTGGTCTAAAAGACCCTGGGTCCCTGGGCTGATTTGACACATTTCTGAGACTCAAGGAAGCAATTATCACCCTTCCCTTAATTTAGCCTTAGGTATCAAACCCTCCTATTCCAAGTGCTTCCTCCTACAGGAAGAGAATGCTGCCGGTGTTCCTTTAACTCAACACTATAGTTTTTTTAAGGTCATACATTATTACTCTATATTATATAATGCACACTAATATTTTAGGTGAATAAATTTCAAAGGAGCATTTTTGTCTTCTGGAAAACGCTGTTTTCTGTATTTATCTGTGTGGTCTGTTGAGTTGCAGAGTGTGATAAATGACCAAGTGGCTCTTATCTGGGCACGGATCTTTTTGTTGGAAGAGTGAACTGTGTAATAGTAGGATCTGGTATCTCTTGTGAATACAATCAGAGAATGCTGTTTTATATCCTTCTGTTAAATCTCTGATCTTTAGTAACCATAAATGTTAATAAAAATAAAATCAAAAGGAAAATAACCACGGCCTACTATGAGTACATGATTTGTTTAACTAAGCGTCAGACAGATTAATTTCTTTTAGCACAAAGGCTTATATCCTCTGCTAGATCTGGGAAAAGCACAAGCATAACTCAAAACATTTGAGTCATCACATTGCAAGGCATTGGAAAAACTCACGAAGTCCTTCCACTACGAACTCCTGTGAAACCAAAGGACCCTGGGGGCTGCCCATTTCCTTTTGCACAATCACACAGAATTCGGGACAGATTATGTGCCCATAAGGAGGGGGTTAGTGAACAAGAGATGGCATTAGCACCAAAAGAGAATTTTGGATGGTCAGAGCTTGTGCAGGTGTTAGTTAATAGTGGTTGAGGGAGCTGGGGGTGTTTAGGCTCAGGGGAGACCTTGCTCTCTACAGCTCCCTGACAAGAGCTTGTAGCAAGGCGGGGTCAGGCTCTTCTCCCAGGTAAAAGCAATAGGACAAGGGGAAATGGCCCCCAGTTGCACCAGGGGAGGTTTAGACTGGATATTAGGAAAAATTTCTTCAAAGAAGTGGTGGTCAGGCATTGGAAGAGGCTGCCCAGGGAAGCAATGGAACCGCCGTCCCTGGAGGGATTTAAAGGACCTGTGGATATGGCACCTGGGGACATGGGTTAGTGGTGAACATTGAGCTGGGCTCCATGATCACAGACAGCTTTTCCAACCTCTGTGATTCCATGACTGGTGTATCAGTGGTGTTTTGGGGTAGCTGTGCACGGAGTCCAAGGGCTCAGGACCAGTTTTAGGATGCTCTGCCCAGTGAAAACACATTGAAGTCAGCTTTGCATCCCATTAGGAATCGATTGGTTTGCAAAGAGATACCACCTGAGCGTGCAGGATAAATCAAGGTAGGCATGAGGGTTATCAGTGCGTGCACTGAGCTGTTTCACCTTGTCAAATGCACATTTGACACCTGCAGGGCAAGGCTTGGTGGGAGGTGGTGATGGTGGAGGTGGGGAGAGGGCTTTCCACAGGGAATATTTTTCACAGTGTAAGGACTTTGGAGAAAATTAATGTGAAACATTAAAAATGTTCCTTTTTAAAAGGGAATCCATTTTTTAGGCACAATGAGACACTTCAGGTGGTGTGGCAGTGGTGAGTAATGCACACTGGAGTTATTTAACTTCATCTCATGCCTCACTATTCCCCAGGGGCACCCATTAATCAGTGTTACCAGGCAGTTTGTCATGTCCTTTTGCTTAAATAATATCCATACCAAACTACAAGTAATGCGTGCACCTGGAAATCAGCAGGAGATCTGCCTGTGTCAGGACAGGAGAATCTGTTCTGGAGGACACAGAAAAGCTGAAGGACTCCAACTGTCTTCCATGGGCTTTGAATGGTCCTGTAGGAGATGGTTTGAGTCAGAATGTGTGTCGCAATGGCAAACTGCAGCAGCCACCACTGCTGAACCAGGAGCAGTCTGATAAATAAAGCCAGCAGTAAGTTCACAGAAAGATGTGGCCACAAACTGCAGACACCACACCACCCTTGAGTATCATTTCTCCATTTCTCTGCCAGATGAGAAGGGATTTCACGTGTGTTTGGGTGTGTAATTACAGTTCACGTGGGACTACAGCGACATGTTCTCCGGTCCTGCCAAAACTGGGCAAAAACTTCCAGGAGGACACTACTTGGGCAGGTAATTCATGGTGGCTTTTGGTTCTCGTGGCTCAGACCTATCTGCAAGGGCACTGACTCACACTCCAGTGAGGAGAGGAGTTTGGGAGTGGGATGTGTGCCTGCTGAGAGCACAGGGATGTGTGAATGCTGGAGCAAAAACCTTTCCCTGGAGGGATTTAAAAGACACGTGGATGTGGTGCTTAGGGACAGGGCTTGGCAGCGCTGGGTTAACAGATCCAATGATCTGAATGGTCTTTTGCAACCTGAACTATTCCATGAGTCTCTGATCCAGCAGAAACTGAAAAAGCCCCTCTGGTTTTATGAATGAACTCATACACTACCAGAACTAACACATTCTACCCACATTCTGCTAATAAAGATTGGCTAGCATCACCCCCTGAGGATGGTGTGAGGACTTCCTGTGCCTAAGGATCCGAGGGGAATCTCTCCTCTCTGTACACAACCCCACAGCCTGGCTACTCCAGAGAGCCCAGCTTTTCAAAGCAAAGCCAGGCAGATCTTTACCCAGCTTCCTCTCTTGTTTGTCAGATACCTGTTTAAACTGGATACCTGAAGGTTAAATCACTGCAAGCCCTCATCAAACCAGTAAATCACCTAATTCCCCACCTCCCCCAGCCAAACGTTTTCTTTAACTTGTTAAGCAAAATACAGACAGCGTGGCCTGCCATTCCTCACAGCCTTCCAACACCTGAAATTACTGGCAGACCTGTCAAAAATGACCTTCTTTCAACAACATCTCTCTCTTTTTTTATTCCCCCCACCTCCAGGTAGGAGGTGGGGGAGGTTGGAAAACTGTAAAGATCAAGCCACAGCTGCACGTGGTACCTAATTAAACAAGTGTAAGAAAGCAGAGAAAGGTCAGATTGTCAAAAATCATTGCTGTATCTTTACTGGATTGTATTTAGAGACTGATAGCAGCAAAGAAAATAACTCAATAAAGCGAATGAGACTGGAATAACAAACTGACTCCAGGGACAAGCCGGTTTTGAAACGCAAAAGGCTAAAGCTGCAAGATTTATGTATATATATATATATTTATATATTTATATATGCATGTATCTGTATGTGTGTATATACACACACAGAGACACAAATTGAAGGGAAACAACTGCTGGGAATGGAAGGAAAAGTGCTTGCAAAGAGTAAACAGATGACAACATGGAGAAGAAGGTGGGACAGGAGAAGTTCAAACAGGGAATGTGGTGAGAATTAGAGGCTGAAAATAAACAGGCAAAAGCAGGTAACTTAGGAAGGAGTACTTCTCTGTGAGGGTGGGGAGGCCCTGGCACAGGGTGCCCAGAGAAGCTGGGGCTGCCCCTGGATCCCTGGAAGTGTCCAAGGCCAGGTTGGACGGGGCTTGGAGCAACCTGGGATGGTGGAAGGTGTCCCTGCCCATGGCAGGAGGTGAAACTGGATGGTCTTGAAGGTCCCTTCCAACCCAAACCAGTCAGTGATTCTATGATGATTCTGTGATAGAAGGAGAATAAAATAAGTAAATAAATTAAGGAGTGGATAGGAAGGGGAAAAACATAAGAAAACAGAAAATACAGTCAGAGATTGGGAGGAGGTTGACTTTGAGGGCAGAGAGGGAATTCAGACTGGGAGTGTCAGTTCTCCAAGGACTGGCTGTACTTTGAGAGTACTGGGGAAATTCTGAGGTCACCAGCCCATGCAGACAGACCTCTTCCCACCAATTTTCCCTTTCCTTCCATCTTCCCACTGTCCCTTTCTTATCCAACCACACAGGCTGAGCTGTGCTGGTGTGGGCAGGATCTTGGTGAATCCTACGCCTGTGCCTCAGTGACCATCCTGACACGTGGCCTTTGGCATGGTCAGTCAGTGCCATGATCTGGGCACTGTTCAGGGAGGAGAATCTCAGGAAGGGAAAAGGGAGAAAGGGAAGGAGGAAAACAAAGCAAACCAAATCTCACCCTACTGCGTTACTTGGTGATGTGGTTTCATAGGAGCCTGAACAAGGTAAGGAGATCAGGAAGGTTTGAGTGCTCTCTGTTATTAAACATCTCTTCATTTGTTCTGTCTGGGCTGGGATGGCCTCCAAGCATTTGCTCCTGCTGGTTATATCTGCCTTCCTCTGACACTATTAAATGTTTTATAAAGCCTGCTCTGCCAGTATCTGTAGGCTGGAAGAAGCTGCACAGGGTTTAAAGGTAGAAGGAGATTTTTTTCCCCTTTAATAGAAGAGAATTTTTCCTCCTCTATTTCCCCACAAACAACTTGGAAAAAGACACACATGGTGCATTGCATTTAACAAACTGAAAATGCATTTAAATAGCGTACCACTGCAAGTATAATTGCAATTTGTTGTAATTTCTCCTCCAAATTCCACCCTGACACGTTGATTTATTTTGCAAATCAGTGCATCTGGAGCGTGTGCCGTGTCACATTATGGGCCTTTGATACAGAACCTTTGTTTTATAACAGGGAAAATAATTAGCTTTCGGACAAGCTTGAGCTGTGATGTCAGAAGCTATCCATGGCTGCTGAAAGAAGTTATTAGTGCTGAGCTGATGAAGGCTGCCTGGAAAAGCTCTGCCTCTTTGCTAATTTGTCTCTCTGGGATTTTAGCAAAATTAAAAAAAAAAAATGAGGTACATGTAAAAAAATACATTTATTTATGTATTAGAAAGATCTACATTTGTATAGCATAAATGCCGGTAACACTGCTGCTGCTGAGATCTACAGACAGCTGAGAAATAAACAAAACAAAAGGCATTGCTTCATTCCAGTAACAACAACACTTTCCTCCGAGCGGGGAAACATTTGGGCATTTTTTTTAATTAACTTTTTTCTCCCTCCTCCTGCCCCGCTCCTCGAAATTCACAGCGTTCGTTGGCAAGTCTGGTAATTATCAATCATTAACAGTGCCAGCTTTCCTCCAAGTGCCATCAGCGGAGCCCTCTCCCAGCGTTGCACATGCCAGGGGGACAGATCCTTCCCTCGCTGTCCCTGCAGTAATTTCACCCAGGTTGGAGCTGTTTCTCTGCTCTGAAGCGAGAACACGCCCGGGGAGAAGCTGCCCCCGTCACTGCCCCTGAAACAGCGACTCCCCAGAGTGATTGCACTGCACGAGGGTAAATATTATGCGAGGATACGGAGTGGGATGAATTAAAAGCGTCTGCCTGGATCTATGGAGGGTTTGATTTCACCCAGGAGGAATGAATGAACGCGGATCACTCCGAGCCTGGAATGTCCGAGGCGTAATCTAATTTCTCAATGTAGTCAACCAGTTGAAATGTGCAAAATATGGACTCTGCTGGGAATCTGGCTGAGCTGTGTCTGATTAGCATGTGCAACTGTTCACTGGCAGGTTTTTGTGAGCATTTAGTCTCTGCTTTAAACAGAATCATCACCAGCTGGTTATTTTTTACTGTTATTAGGTTAGAAAATAGCACTGAGGTATACAACAGTAATCACAAAGCTGTGATGCCAGGGAAAAAATAATCACGTTAAATTGACCTTCATGAATAAAGAGTGAGGTTCCATTTCGCCTCATTTCTGTTCATTTTAAAACCAGCATTAGCTTTTCTGGCACATAGTTTTTCATTGTTTGCTGAGCATGGCTCGATTAGAATGATTCACTGTCTTTAATATTAGTGATTATGGTCCATTTCAATTACACAATGTGTTGTAGTTTGTTGTATTACTCTCCTGCCATCTCTCTGCTGACTTCCTTTGAGGGAAGCAAAAGAAGACAAGAAAAGAGATGCTGAAAGTGGGAGCTGGGGCAGTGACCCCCCTTTTCCTAAATGGAATCTCAGTGGATAAGCAGCAATGTCTGCAATGTTTAAATACGGGGTTTCAAGCCCAGATGAAGTTACACTCTCCAACCCACAACCTGAGATTCTCCCTGGTGGCCACTGATCCACCCATTCCATGGATTTAAATAGAGAAAAATCAGCAAGGCAAGGAATGCTGCATGCTCCGAGCCTACTGTTGGGATTAGGGTAGGATTTAGGAGGTTTACACAAGTGATAGATTAAGGGTTGTTTGGACAACGCTCCCAGGGGCAGGGTGGGATGGTTGGGGTGTCCTGAGTAGGGCCAGGAGTTGGACTCTGTGATCCTGATGGGTCCCTTCCAACTCAGGATATTCTATTCTATTCTATTCTGACACTAAAGGGGTCATACAAGGACGAAAGATAAATTGGGCTTTCTGTGCCCAGCTGCATTGAGGGAGGGGACTCCCAAGCTGCTCAGTGAAATTTGAGTGACCAGACTCCGTGCTTCCTGAGTTTTTGCAGACCAGAGTTGGAATGCAAAGGGAGTACAGCATGGGCTTTCAAAACTGCTTTAATTTGACTTTCACCACAGACCTTCCAGAAATACAGAGTGATCTGTGAACAGTGGGTTTGGCAGAGTCACCGTTCAAGTGTTTTAATAGAGAGAGATGGTGCAATAGGGAGAGATAGCTGCTGGAGAAGCTGCAAGAGCTCAGAAGAGAAAAGTGAATAACTGACCTGTATTTTCAGGTGTTCCTCCAGGCTCTAGGAGTCACCAATCCTCTAAACCCTGAAGCATGAGATGCAGATCAAATTCAGAACCTCTTTCATTAAAAAGATCCAATTAACCTTCAACTATTTCACCATCCTTTACCTATAGAGGTATCTCCAGTCAAAGTCAGGACTGAGTCCTCCATTAGATTAAATCAGCAAGGTTCCACTGAAAAGAGTAATCATAAAAAAATGGATAAAAGTTTGCTTCCTTCTTTTCCAGGGTGGAATATATTGCATTTAAAACATCATTACAGAGCACTTGTTATTCATTGAAGCATGAGAATGTGAGCGACAGGGGAAAACATGCCCTCTTCATATTGCATCCTTCTTGTCACCTTTTGGTTTGGTTGCGCTCTCTCATTTGCCAAGGAAATTGCATGTGTGTGGAAGAAAGGAGGAAGGAATTTGACACATTTAATGGACATTTATATGGGCTGCAAAGCATTTATTATAGTAGCAAATGAATTAACTAATTATAGGTGACCATTAAATTGTGGCTGCACTCAGAGAAGAAATCCTGTAAAATTAGCTCAGTTCTATTCCACTGATCTGCTCTCTTGACCAAACCATGTTCTCAACCTTGTTGATGTAAATCCAGAGTAATTACTCTGACTTGGTGAAATTAGTCTTCTTGTTCTTCGGGGTAACCAAGAGCCCAATCTGGCTACTTCCACATGTTCTCATCCCAACTGCTCACTCCCCCAGGGAAAACAAGTGGTTGTTCTCTTAATACCACACAGCCAATGAAGCTGTGGGCAAGGAGCTGGAGATAGCCTGTCTTTCTAATCAGCAATAAAGTTATCAATTATGTTCTAGCTGTAAAAGCTTAATTACTGAGGACTATGTAAGAGGCAGGAGAGCCCTAGTCCAGTGAGCACATTCCAGATGGAGAATGCTGCACTGGACCTAAGGGGAAAAACAGTGATGGTTTTAGTTTGGAAATTGCATCCAAAGACTACGGGGCAAGAGCTCATGGCATCAGGTGTCTTTGGTGTCTTTCCTCAGTTATCACAGCTCCTTACTGCAAGTGGTGAAACATTATTCAGGCTGGAGCTCTAAACGAGCTACAGATTAGAAAGTGGAAACTAAAGATGCTTGGGATTTTAGGAAGTTTTGGATCTGGAACTTTCTTGAGTAATGCAGTGAATTTCTCTGTTATTGAAACCAAAGAACAAACTCCACACACTGGCAGCTGTAATAAGTGCACAAGACTTTGATGCAGAGGAGTTGTAGTAGGAACCACAGACTCCTGCTTTGCTCTCACGGGTTGCAGGTGATATAAAAATCTCCAGCTGAGTAAGAATCACACAGTATGGTGGCTGGAAACAAAGCAAGGGGGTTGGCACCGAGGGGAGAGATCCTCTTGTAGAAGCATTTTCTCTTTGGAGCTCTGCTAGAACAAGCCTGGCAAGGCCTTGCTCACGCAGGGAGACTCCAGGCACAGCCCTCACGATGTGAGTGTAGTTATACCACTCCTTCTCTATTGAATACAGAACAAAATGAGGTGATAAAAATCATAATAAAAGCACATTCTAAAAAAAACCCCTAAAAATAACAAAATCTGGAAAGAACAGCATAGCCAAAACACAGAGAGGAAGAGCATAGTTTTATCTGAGACAGAGGATGTGAACAGCAGGGAGGAGGGGAATGGGAGAGTGAAATTATGAATGGAAATTAATAAATCTTGGTTTCACACAGGTTCTTAAGTTCAACAGGAGAAAAAACAAACCTATGGTTCTGAGCAGAAACACTTTGTTATGTCCCATGGCCAAATCCCAGCAAAGCCTATGAAGTCACTTCAGTGGGAATGATGCAAATGCTATTGATGGAAAAGGGCCTCTGAAGTCAACAGATCTCAGGCTTGGAGAGGAATATGTGCCTGCCATAACACCACGAAGTTGTTCCCTTGGAGCAGGGTTGTCTATTCAGAAACAGAACTAAAGAGGGGATCAGTGAGGGGAGGGAAATACCCACCATCTCTGATGGAAATCTATTTTTATCTCGTGAAAAATATCTTAATTTTCACTTATATTCCATGCCTGTAGCTAAGGGCCATTAAAACTAATAAAAGTAAATCATTTGTGACAGATCCTAAAAAACAGTTTCTGCAATGCACCACACTCTCACATGTTCATTAGAAATAGTGGTTTTCTTTTCAGAAGAATGCTTGCTGAATGCTTAGAACATGTTGCCTCCAACTTTTGACAACTAGCACAGGCTATGAGAAGCTTTGAAGCAAATGTTTGACATAAAAAAGATGCTCTGATGCTATATCAAATAAGATTGGGGAAGAAGCATCAAAGCAGAAACATTAGGATGAAATGCAGTTGGAGGAAAGAAAATCAACATACTCATTTCTGATTTTACATTTTCTGGCATCAGTATAAACAACCGATTTGCATTTTCTGAGGACAGTACATTCAATTCTTAACAAATTAGCATTGAATGGCGTATCCTCCCCAAAATCATTTCTAGCAACACAGGGCAAGGCCAGAAAAAAAATCTTGGTTACACAATGATGGTTCTCAGGAAGAAAAATGATTGTCTCTGATAATTGGAAGACACCTGTTGTCCTCCTCCAGCCTCCATCTTTAAACGAAAACCAGGGATATCCCTGTGTAACAGTCTCCTGGTCCATTCTGAGCAAAATCCCTGCTGGAAACCAACAAGGCTGAAAAAAACCCACCACACTGTAAAATAACAAGCATGTCAAGCATCTTGGCTTAACTCCTTAGAGGGTTAGTGAAATAAATGTTTCGTTTGTTTTACATGGTTATTTTTGTTAAATACACTTTGAAGTCTCTTGTACATTGATCTAACCCGAGCAGTGTGATCTTAACCTCCAGAACAGGGCTGAGCCACTGCCAATAAACACTGGATTTCCTGAAATACCCCTCAATCATCTCAGCAAGGCTTCACCTGCCAGTTCTGCTAAAAGGACAGCTGGAATAAAAAGTGTGGAAACCTTCAGACAGGAAGATGTAAACCGAGGATTCACAGAGGTAGTGCTCAGGCAGGTGTTTTCTGGAGAGATGCTCCTCAGATGCTCATCCTGGCTCTGATTTGCTCAGATATGGCAACACTTGGGGATGGCTCAGGAGAATTCCAGATGGTTTTGTTTAGCCACTGTAGTAATGTTTTAAAGGAGGGGTTTGAGTTGGTTCCTAAAGTTGGGATTGTAAGAAATGGGCAGTAGGATTTTCGATGCCAAAGTTACAAGAGCATAGAAGAATAATTTTGTATAAATGCAGGGAAGAGGCTTCCACACACCAGCCTGGTCAGACACCAGCTTTGCAGCCCTGTGCAGTTGCAAACCAATCCGTTTACTTTGCACGTTGAGTTCCAGGTATTCCATTCCAATTATCCTCTGCACAGACCCCACTAACGCAGTCAAGCATCTTAGAAGTCTTGCAATTTACGTTTCCCATCCATATTTTATTCCTCTCTTCCCTTTGGCCCGTAGTCTCTCTCCATCGCTCGATCAGTTTTCATGGTCATTCAAGTCGTAGGGGTGATTTGTTCAGGTAAAATGGAAAATTGAAATGGAACGGGTGCTGGATACAACCTCATCCGCTTTTTCTATTTTGTCAAAGTGCTGTGGCTGCTCATTTTTTCATGGCCATGAGTTGAAATAAATTAAACTTCCCAGAGGCGAAACTTCTCCAAGATCAAATTGGAATATATTGATTAGGCTCTTTGAGGGCTGATGGATTGGACTCTTATGCTTTATAAACACATTTACCAACACGCTCTCAGAAAGAGTTCCTTAGCACTCGGCAAACTGATCGTGTTTATTTAAAACTGTGACAGTGGCCTACACCTGTAGCCCTCATTCTGGCCCATAAAGTCTCACTTACTGATTGATGGAGACAAGTTGAGCTGTCTGGCTGCCTGACTCCCAGGACTGGTCCCAGAGGTTGCCTGGCTGATGGAGTCCAGCATAATGCATCACTGTCAGGAAAACAACTTAGCATGTCATTGAGAAGATCTGATCAGCACGAGCCCGGGAGGGAGGATGAAAGCAGCAAGCTGGAAGAATTTTTGAGTGCTGATGATGGCAAAGGGGACAGGGAGTCCCAGAACAAGAGAGTTTTGAAAGAGCATGTGTACTAATAGCTTTAGATGCATGACAGTGGAGATGAATGAATGCGGTTACTGGCCAGAATGTCCAGATACAAGAGTCCCAGGAAGAAAAGCTTGGATGTAATTCACCTGTATGAATAGCTGGGAATAAAATCACGGACTTCACACAATTTGAGAGAAATGTAGAACTGAGAATTACATCCCCTCAACCAGCTCCAAGTCAGGAGCGATGCACGATCCCGAATGACTCCAGCCTGCCTTGCATTTTCCAGCCTCAATCTGCAGCCGTGATTTTGGAATTTTCTTCAGAATCAGAAATCTAAGAGAAACATAAGGTGAGGTTGGCAACGAAGAACAAAAGATATGGAGGTAAGAACTGTGAACTGGAACTTCACCAGAGGGAGATGAGGATTTGTGGAGATTGTGTCAGGAAGTCTAATAGTCCAAGGAGAAAAATTACTTTTCTAATTTCTTATGAGAAAAAAAAATACATTTTAACATAAAAATATGATCCAATGCTGTATCAAAAAGCAGCAGCAAGAAGAAACAAAGCAGAAGCCTTTAAATGAAAGAAGGCATCTTGCTCCCATCACTCTCTCAAGGTATCTGTAGTGTTTCCAGCCTCGGTTGCTAGTCAGCATCAGAAAGTGTGGGTGGCACTTGAGTGCTTTTCTCCCAGTCTCTCATCGAATCTGCGTGGATTAGACCATGTGGGATGCCAACCTGCTCAGGCACATCGCAGTGACATCTAACAGGCTGTTTTATGCCACAGCCCAGAGCAGCGTGGGAGAGAGCGTTAAAGGAACATAAGTCAAAGAGCAGAATTCTACCTTCAGGTTCCTGCCTGAAACAAACAACTTGACAGGGGGTGTGCTTTCCAAGAGGGAACAAGCAGCCACTCCAGGGAGACAGTGACGTATCTCATTTCCCCCAGTTCACCTGGTGTTACAAGCAGGATTTGTGGCCTGCTTTGGAATAACTGGGCTGCAGCCGGTGTGCAGAGACACTGCACTGGGTATTAGGAAAAATATCTCTACTGTGAGGGTGGCGAGGCACAGAGAAGTTGTGGATGCCCCGTTCCTGGAAGTGTTCAAGTCCAGGCTGGATGGAACACTGAGCAACCTGCTCTAGTGGAAGGTGTCCCTGCCCATGGCAGAGGGTTGGAACAAGATGATCTTTAAGGTCCCTTCCAACCCAAACCATTCCATGATTCTGAGAAAAGTGCACATGGAGCAAGTCCCTGGGGGATCAAGGCACGAGAAGCCCAGTGGAGGAGAGTTTCAGCAGGTCAGCATCCCCCCCACAGCCTAACACAGTGTTCTTTGCTGCGTTATGGTCTGAAGTGCTTCATTTCAGTCTAGCTTAGAATGACTCAAAGCCATACATTTTTCACCAACTGGCTTTATAGACTGTCTCCCTAAATCATAGATTTTGCTCTTTAAAATTTGCACCATCTTCCTTTGAGATTATTCCCCAGGCTAACAGCTTCGGAGACAACTTCTCAGCCTAACTGACTTTGCTTTTTTATTCCTGTTAGTTGGCCTAAATTTTCCCTTCGCTTAATTCAAGCCAATTATTTCCAGTGATACCCACTGGAGCACCCTTAACATTTTCTTTTTGCTTTATGGTGTTTTAGCTCTTCAAAGGCTTGCAGACATTTGTCGTAATGGAGAGTGGATAGAGAGTTATCTGACATGTCGGGGAGGGGAGGCTGCTCTGTTCTGATTCCATTACAGCAGGAAACACGCTGGATATCAAAGCGAAATTTATGTAATGTATTCCTGCATTGTTCACAATACAGCATCATGTTTTATGCAAGCAAAAGGAGCGTGAGGAGAGAGGGGAAGAAAACTCCATTTAACTGGCAGTGAAATGACAATAAAACAACAAATGGGGAAGCGGCAGGAGCTAAACCGCAGCTTTTATGGGCAGATCCCTCAGTCACCATCACGAGTGGAAGGCATGGGGACATCTGAGGGTGTTGAGGACCAAGAGAGTGCTGCTGGGAGGGAGAAAAGGCTCTGGGGCGGATTTGAGGATTGGTTACACACCATTCAGAGCTGTGCCAGGACCACATACAACAAGGCAGGCACAGGGACAGAGGACAGAAGGATCCCTGGCATGACAGAGCTGGCTCAGGCCAGCTCCCATCATCCCAGCTCTCAGCAATAACCTGGGCAAGGTTTGGAATGGTCCAGATGAGGTGGAGCAGTGCATACAAATGCTGTGCCAGATGTGGCATTTGGTCCTGACATTTCCAGTCATGGACATAAACTGGAAGCAGAATAACACCGGGAACTGCAGACACTTTATCCTCCACCCTGTACTTGTCACCTTCTCCCAGCTCTCCTCTTACCCTGTCCAAAAATAATTTGGTCAGCAGAAAGAAAAAATTCAGGTATTTTCCTCTGAAGTTTAGAGTCCATTTTCAATATTCCCAAACAGCCACATCCATGCCCAATGAAGGCAGAAGTGTTTCCTCTCCAGGAAATTGATACAGTTTTGGGGGAGCCTGGTGTTCTGATTGCATCACTGATTTTCAGGTGAACTCCGATCAGTGGTGGCAAAGTAACAGGATGAAGCAACAGATATGAAGATATTGAGCACAGCAGGATAAAAAGGTGACAGGAACAGTCACAGGGAGAAGCTTGATCTGCTCTTTTGGGTCACCAGATCACCTTCTGTTCATTACATTTCCAGTCCTCTGGTAGAATGAGATGTTAGTACCCTCTGCTAAAAAGATGTTAATCTGATGGCCTAAATACTAATATTCGCTTAAATCAAACCTTTATGATAAAGGTTTTTTTTGAGTTTAAAGGATTAACAAAAACCTCACAGGGTGAGAAGGTGACTCAGTTTAGGGAACCTGCTAGGAGATATAATTCCTTTTCTTATTTTTTTGTTGTTGAAAGTAACACACACGCACACACACATATATAAATAAGTGAACAGACTTTCAGAGACAAAAGAACATTTCCATTTTGCAACAATGATCACAGTGTAAAAAGGCTGCATCGCTATGGAAACGGCCCTAAGCCTCATCATATCTAATGGTGATTTTCCATAGAAGTCCTTGAAACATCTTTTGTTTCTTGCTTTGAAGTCAAAGGAAATGGTTGAGTGCCAAGAAGAAGGCTATCAAGCCCCAGATCTCCAATCAGGGGCCTGGGCTCAGCTCCGCAGGCTCGCTTGGAATAATTGCCACACGCAAGTCAGCAAGGGGAGGAAAGGCAGAGGAAAGCAGGACCAAATATACACATGCACATCTAAACGCAGGTGGCTCACGGAGAAAAATTTCCTCAACAAGTGGCAAACACACAATTTCCATTCCCCAGGCAGGATCTTCACCAGAGAGCTGTTATACCAACACTCAGAGCAGCTGGGCAGGGAGCAGCTCCTGGCTTTCCTGGCTGAGCCCACTTTTCCCTCGTGGCAGGGACACATTGCTGTGGCAGCAGCTTTGGTGTGCCTGGTTTAGGAGTTAATGACCCAATTAGGAGCTCTGGAGAGGGGGAAAGTGAGGAGGGAGGGAAGAAGGGCTTTGCCACTGCTAATGGGGTTTCTCTCTGTTTGAGGGACTCACTGAGGGCTTTGAGAAAAGGGTTCACAGCCCGTTTCAGAAGCTGATGGGGTTGGCAACTGCGCCAGCAGGGAAAGCATGCAGCTTGAGAGGGAAGCAGGAAATGCTTCTAGAAATGTGGACATCATACTGCCTGCCCCAATACTTGGTGATGTCCCAGGTGCCTTTTTGTCATGGGTGACGGTGCCAGAGTGGGGGAACAACAGCCAAGACCAGCGAGACACCAAGGACAGGAGACAGTGTCTGGATCTTTTCAACACTGGTGGCCTGAGGCAAGGACTCTCAGTCTTGGAAAAAATAAGAGTAACAGACATGAGGCTGAAAAGGGGAACAGTGATCCCAGAAATATTGCTTGTTCTAGGAGACACAGATAAAATGACAGTCAGCCCCAGCTTACCCTGATGGTTTGGCCTATCTGTCCCCTTTCTCCTCTGTTCCCTTCTTTTGGTGTATTTTCTTGCAGAAATTAATTTTCCTTCAGCCATGTGAAAACCAGTGAGATCAGCCCTTCATATATATTTTAAACTGGTGCATATATCTATAGAATGTAGGTATGCACATGATTTGTTTTTAACATACTTAGGTCCTCAAATTCAAATATTCAGTGTCCCTCTGTTGCTTAGAAAAGTTCAAAAGAACTTCATCCATTAGATAAATCCCGGTTGCCAGCTCTTGGCTCAGATCCACAAAGGCTTTGTCATTCAAAAAAACGAGGGCTTCAAATGTCAGAGCCAGCACCTTAGTGGCAACTTTGCACAGAAAGAATAATAATGATAATGATAATAAAAGTAATAATAATAACAACAATAATAGTAATATATAGTAATGAAGACAGATGGCAAGGAACAAGCAGCAGGGATGCTCCAGACAGTTGCCAGGTTGCTTTTCTTTCAAGAAAGGAACAGATGCAAGATGCACCCACATGAAAGTGCTCCCTGATACCATCTCTGTGCATTAGTTGAACACGAATATTCCTCACCTGTAACTCGGGGTGCGGGGAATGGGCTTCTGCCTCACATCCATCCTGGTGATACCATCTCCCATGTGTTGTTCTGAAGCCTTCAAACACTTGGCAGGCAGTCCCAGCCCTTTCGCTTCCCAGGGAAGCCAGACTTTGCCAAGAAAAGGATTCAGAACTGGATAAACATTAAACAAATGCTTCAGGGAGCTTTATTTTGTTTGTGATACACCTTTAGATTTTGCATTTGAACTTTTTGTGGATGATTATACTTTTGATGTGCCTGCTCCTTCTGCTCCGTTGCCCTCCTCCTTCTCCTCTCCCAGTATCTCAGGCAATGGTTGTGAGGCAGGAAGACAGGGAAGTTACAGGCAATTCCATCCCTCAAGGACTCCCTTGGAACAGGTTTGTTGTCAGGAGTAGTTGGGTGACCTTCATTCCCAGCAGGAGGGCAGCACTACCCCCAGTCCTCCAGAAACAGCCCAGACCTGTGATTCACCTTAGGAGAGGATTGAAGGGTCGAAAGAAAGCTCAGCCTTCCCCTGACACATGGGCAAGGCTGAGGCATCCCCTTGATCTTTCTCCAGACATTCCCATGTGCAAACTGGGTATTATCAGGACCACTTGTCATTCATGTCTTGCCCTACAACAGTGCTGTGGCATAGAAACAGATTCAGGGCTGAGGTGCATTCTTTGAAATGTAAGATTAATCATCTGTGTCCTAATCTTCCCATTTCTCTGTTTCTTTGCCTCAGCACCAAGTTTCACCCATTTGGACAGAAGGGTAGAGTAAGCACACATATATTCCCAGCTGTTGTGTGACAAAGCAGCAGCTGGATAGAGGAGGGAGAGGAAAAGATTTGGTTGCTGAGGGATAGGGGCAATTGCTGCTCTTGGCAGGCATCAGAGGCTCCCCGCTGGCTGGCATACCCAAGATGCAAGTCCTTAGGAAGACTGGCTTTTTAAATCCTTATTATTCAGTTGCCAGTATTTTCCTGTTTTCTAACACAGGACCTGAATTTCTGACATGGAGGTGGTTTCTCTGGGTTGTGGAGGATATTCTGGGGCCTCTTACCAGCCGTATCCAAAATAGCAGAGCTGCCTGTGGGGCTGTTTGCTATTCACATCACATTTGCAGAAGGCCCAGACAGCGGCAGGGGGAAGATGGGAATGAATAGAGAGTATGGGAAAGGAGGGAAAATAGAAGCACTAATGTGTTTTCAGCTGGTGGGATTTCTTTTTGTAGATGTTCTGTTCTCTCTCACCTTGATGCCTCATTTCACCTGCTCGCTGCCACAGGCGATTGGGCATCGTGGTTGTGCTCCACGGGAAACAATGAACAAGAAATTACAATAACAAAGTGCGTCAGCAGCTCCCAAGCTCTGATCAGCTGTAGGATCTTTGGCAGCTGTGAACGCTCCCATTTATACAGGGGGAAGGAGCTACAAAAATGCTCCTCTTACTGCCCTTGGCCGGTGAAAGAGTTAGAAACCAGTGACAGCCAGGCTTGTTCACCTTGGGATGTGCCCTGCCTGGTTCAGTTTTTGAGCTCCCTGTGTTCCCTGGCTGAGCAGGAAGCTGGAGGATTGTTCAGAGAGTGTGCGCTGCTCTGCAGGGATTTGAGCAACCAGGGAATTGCGGCATCTGGAGTGCATGTGGTGAGTCTGGAGTTCACTTACCTGGGAGACAGCAGCATCCTGACATTCACATCCCTGCGTCACTCTGGAATAGAAGTCACCACCCTTGTGCAGGCAGAGCTCCGACTTCGGCAAAGCACCAGGACCCCCAGTGCTGAGAGAGGGTGGAGCAGTGTAAGTCCAGGGAGTGATCAGGTTCTGTCTGTTTACACCTGCCACACACCTGGCCCTGTCATCTGGAGGGGTTTTCTGTTCTGGGAAAGGGCAGGTGAATAAGCTGAGATCTATCCCAGCCTTCATCTTCTTCCCTGACAGTACAGTGATAAATATTTTCTGCATCAGTCATCCTAAGCTTCAAAAGCAACTGTGCCTCCCTGCACGGGAAGGCAGCCTTTTGTTCCACCATTTTCTCCTTCCCTCCACTCACAGCTGAGGCACATCCCTTCCACCTCTGCTTTGATTCCCTGCCACAGCCCCCCTCCTCCTGATAGGCATTACTGGCAAGGGACAGGTCACTTTGGAGGCTATGGATTTCTGTTGGTGTGAAGTCAGGCTTACCAGATCAAGTTGATTCTGAGACATCTGACTGGCTTCTTTTCCACTATCTAGAAATCCTTGATCTTCCCTAAAGTGGGTTGACTTCCAGGCAGCAAACACATCCTGATCCCAAGAGATAATTGGGTGCTGTTGGCCAACAGAGCATCCCTGGCTGCTGTTCAAAGGGAGTCACCACAAATGTTCAGACATTCAGCATCTCCTGGTATCAATTCCTTCCCTGGACCTTCAGCTAGGAGACCATGCTAGCTTGTAATTTGCCTGTCTCAGGAAGAAAAATGAAAATAAAATCCAAGAGGGACCAAGGCGAGCACCAGTGCTCCTGTAAGTCCATGTCACCTCCCAGAGGACTTTGGAGCCTTCCCACTCCCGTGGCACCAAGGGAATTGGAACCTGGCACTCAATCCTGATGGTACAAGTGACAGCAGGAACACCCCTAATCATCACCTCATTTGAAGCTCTTTTTAGGGATGGATTGGAAGAAGGACCCCTGTAATGAACAGGAAGCTGCATCCCACTGGGGCACAGTGACCTGGTGTCATGCAGAGGACACATTTCAGACACGTTGGTTTTGATCTCTGTAGGAAGTTTGTAAAATCAAACCCACAGGAGCCATGATTCATCTGCAAAGGTGAAATGAACATCTCTGTTGCCTAACAGAAAAACTGAACTAACTCCCATTGGGAATCTTTCTGTTGCTTTTGATGGGGTTCAGAGCAAGTTGTCATTTAACCTTGTGTTAATTTAGAAATGGGGCTCTTTGGGCCCAGTCCTGCTGCTTTTCCTCAGACAAGTCTCCCATTCAGGTTATTGGATCTTTTTGTCATCATTCCAAAGGCAATGGACAAACAGGTACAAAAGAAGAAAAATATCTTGATATCCTGATCTAGAGAGAGAAAAGATTCTGGATTTATCTCTTTTCATGGCATGAAAACCTGGCCCAGGGCTCACTTGGGTCAACAGAAAATTTCCTGTTTATTCCAGTGGGCTCTGAGTCAAGCTCTAAGGATGAATTTAATCATATTTGACATTAGCTGTCTAAAACCTGGTCAGCTCAAAGCCGGGCTGAGCAGCTGGACTCCTGTAAAAGCAGCAGCAAGAATGGGCACTTCTGGGACAATCCTTCTGATCCGTCTTAAACACTGCCATCGAGTGGGATGAAACAGCCCTCTCCACTTGCTACAGACAGAGTGGAACTGTCTCAGATTAAGTCTCTAACTTTTATAGGGACTAAATCTGATGAGATCAATAACATCTAAATTGTTCCATGTGGCCCTTGACAGCACAGCAGAAAGCCCCGTCGACATCCAAAGAGATCTTTGACAGGAGAAGAACTAATAAATGCAGAATTCGATCCTTTATTATTTCTTTTTCTTTAGAAAGAACGTTGCTATTCCTGCAGCTCCAACCAGAGCCCGGGTTTAATAAGACATGCTAATGTGTGTGGCTTCTGGGAGCTCTGCAGTGAACCCATGTTGATAACAGGCTTAGCCTCAGAAATGATAAATCACAAGGGGTGGAAGAGATATGAAAATTCTTTTCAGCCCTTGCAAATGAAAAGAAGATGTGATTGTAGAATATGTTTGGGATGTATGAGTGAGGTTCCTATAATCAATCATCCTAAATAAACCATTTTACTTAGCATCTGTTTGAAGGCAGACAATCAGGCTAGGAATAGGTTTTCTCCATGTAAAAATGCTTACAGAGTCTTATATCTGAATTTCTCTATCTCTCTCTTTATATGAACCCTCATTTTACAGCATGTGAGTCCCTGGCAGTCTTCAGAAAGGTTTTAGGCGTTATATCCAAACCAGAAAGTAATGCTGCTCACATTTTACTCACAGTGCAAGCAGGCTTGTTCAAAAGCAAACAAGACATGTATGGCAGAACAATACAAATAAAATCCAGCACTCTCCCAGCCCAGCTGGCACCAGCCACAGGAGCAGCTTCCCTGTACTGGCTCCCTGGATGGCTTTTCTCTTTCTCATACTGCTCAACTGCTATGACTGTCCTACTTTAGGAAGTGTTTTGAAAGGAAATTCCTCAATTTGGTAAATTTCTAATGCTGTAGAGGGATTATTGGTGTTTTACTTTGAGTTAATGTCAGGAAATTATTGGTCAAGTAAAACAACTCCAAAACCCAAGCAAATCCAATAACATTTCTTCTATAGTCCTAGCGTCACAGGGTAGGAACAGGCTGCTGGAGTTTGTTCTGTCCCTTTCCATTGGGACAAGTCACTCTTGTGTCACTTCTGATGTTTGACAAACCTGCTCATGATTGTCCTACAAGGCACATCCCCTACCCCACCCCAGACACCTCATTCCAGCCTCTCAATCTTTCCTATGAGAAATAAAAAAATTCCCTCATGGGAATGTTGGGGATTTAGGCAGACCATAAGACTTTTTTCCTCCTATCCATTGGTCTAACTGTGATTTCAGCTTATTTCACTCTCCAATTGGATGCCCGGGTATAAATGATACACAAATGATCAGAATCAGGACCAGCATGCCTGGGATGGGAAAAGCTGCCTTCATATTTTGTGAAGATCTGAGCCCGATACATTTCTCCTTCATTGCTCTGCACAACTGAGTCATCCTTTCTTCTTTTTTTGCCTTTTTTCTTCTCTTCTTGCTCATTACTGGTGCAAGCGCTTACCTGTAATTTGTACGAGGAATATATAGGTATACATTCCTCATAATTCCTACCATGCACAGCAATGCCATAAAGACTCACCTTTATTTAGCTCCAAGGAGTCTTTGTTCACCTACAGGAATTTCCCTGGAAAGCTCTCCTGGTCATTTCATAGAGTACCTGTATTTTTCCTCATCAGTTTCTGGCAAATTTCTGCCTTCTTTATTTGTTTTTACATCCTGGGCAGGCTCTGTAAGAGCCTGGGAAGTTCAGCCTTGCAAAGGGCTGATGTAGGGTCACTCTGAGCACCTTGCACTCTGACAGAAGTTCCCCAGCACGTGAGGCACTGCCTAGGTGTGATTTCACAGAATCTCAGAACCACAGAATCACCAGGTTGGAAGAGACCTTCAATATCATCGAGTCCAACCCATGCCCCAACACCTCAACTAAACCATGGCACCGAGTGCCACGTCAAATCTCTTTTTAAACACATCCAGGGATGGTGACTCCACCACCTCCCCGGGTAGACCGTTCCAAAATTTTATCACTCCTTCCGTGAAAAACTTTTTCCTAATATCCAACCTATATTTTCCTTGGCACAGGTTAAGACTGTGTCCTCTTGTTCTGTCAGGTGCTGCCTGGAGAAAGAGACCAACCCCCACCTGACTACAATCACCTTTCAGGGAGTTGTAGAGAGTGATAAGGTCACCTCTGAGTCTCCTTTTCTCCAGGCTGAACAACCCCAGCTCCCTCAGACGTTCCTCACAGGGCTTGTGTTCCAAGCCCCTCACCAGCCTTGTTGCCCTCCTCTGGACACGCTCAAGCATCTCCACGTCCTTCCTGAGCTGAGGGGCCCAGAACTGGACACAGCACTCAAGCTGATGCTCCCCCAAATCTTGGAGCCCCTCCGTTGATATCAGTTGCGAAATGAATCCGTATTTGTGCACATCTTGTTTTGTCCCCTGGTCAAGTTCATTCGCTGGCCTCGCTGTAACCTCACACCCCATAACCCCCAGTTCACAGCCCCGCCCCGGGCTGCTTTATTTGTGGTGTTTGCTCACATTTAGCACAATCCCTACACGGCAGGAATGTGAAAACATCCAGGCAGCTGCTCGTATTGACAGACAGCCCGCTCTGACTCTGCTCAGCCCAGAGACAGCCCGAGCCATCCCACCAGTGGAAAGGAGCAGCCAGAAGCTGCCAGGAAGCTCCACAAGATGCTGCTGCTGAGTCCAGGTTTCTCCCACAGGCAGCTTTGAAGGTGACTTTTTGCTCCTGTTGTTCCACTCAATATCTCCCCTTTCCCCACCCGTGAGATGCTGCTGTGGCCACGCCGAGACCCCCCTGCCCTCACCCCTGCCTGCTGCCCTGCCCTGCCCTGCTCACAGGCAGCGCATCTCCAGCAGCTGCTTTGCAAGTACAAGCATTTGACATTTTCTCTTTGCAAAGCATGTGTAAAACCAGCCCTGTGAATTATACAAAACAGGCCAGAATTTGATCACAAAACCTGATTAAAGGAGCTGCATGAAAGAGCAGCATATATTGTATGCAAACAGGAAAAGTAGCTTCCCATTCAGCCTTCATGCTGAAGAGAGATTATTGTCTGACATCTCTGCAGCCTCCTCCTTTCTTTTGTGCAATGAAAAGGCCAATATAAACACATCCTGGAAATATTTATTATTTTTCAAGGGAATCAAAGTTTTCCTATGCTTCAACTCCAACCAGAAGTGCCTCCGAATTAGTAGTGAACAGAAGAGTATCATCAATGAAACAGAAAGGAGGTAAATTTGAAACTTTTTTGATTTGCATTTATACAAAAACACGTGGAACTGAGTGCTAAAGATGTGAGCGAGCAAAATTCAGATAAGAAATGGAGATTTGTGAGAACAGAAGCTCTTCAGCAGCCACCCCTCCCCAGAATGTTCAAAGAGATTCATTCAAGGACACAAAGCAGTTCCTCATTATTAGGGAGCTGTGAGACTCCCTCCCCTGTGGTGCCTTATTCCATAAACACCACCGAGGGTTTGCAGCCCTGCTCCTGCTGATGAGGTCCTTCCCTGGTGATGCCTTTTCCTGGTCTTAAAATCAAGAGTCAAACACGGTTAGAAGGGAAAAAGGGGTTTTACCTTGGTATTTATTTTAAGGATCTTTAGGTGCACTACGTCCAAGTCGAATGCACCTCAATACACACTACCAGTCTCTCCCCAAAAGATCTGGTATCACATTATAGGTGTTACTAATTAGCATATCTATCATAA
This sequence comes from Dicrurus megarhynchus, assembly GCA_013399195.1. Classification (NCBI taxonomy): domain Eukaryota; kingdom Metazoa; phylum Chordata; class Aves; order Passeriformes; family Dicruridae; genus Dicrurus; species Dicrurus megarhynchus. Next base: position 421,542 of record VXAD01007406.1, read on the forward strand.
ATTCCCCAATGAGAGGCTAACATGAGCCCCCCCTCCCTGAGGAACCTTCCCCTGGATGGTTCTATCTCAGTTTACAAAATGTGTTCTGGAGAGGACCTTGGGGTCTGGGGCACTCTGATCCCTGACTACGAAACCTCTAAAATGTTTTGTCTTCCAGCTTAACAAACAAGTCCAAGAATGTAGGCAAAAAGCACTAAGGAATGCAGAAGTTTCAAAAAGGTATAAAAGGGGTTTAAAAGAAAAGGCAAAAAGTCATCCTGGCATCAGTGGGACCACGAGCTCCTGCTGTGGGCTCCAGAAGGAGGACACTGCAATGCTGTGACATGGGCAGGGCTCTCCTTTGCCACACATGCCCCACATGCCTCTTCCTCCCCAGCCCCAAGAGCTTGAAATGGGGCATTACCCCAGCACAAATCCCACTGTGCGAGCTCCAGAGTGCATGGATACTCTGACACAGAACTCAGATTTCTTTGTTGGCAGCCTCTGGTATCTTTCTTTATTTCCCGTGGAGTGAAGCTGATGCTTTCCCTGGGGTGGGATCATGGAAAACCACCCCTTTGCTGAGCAGGGGTCACCCCTGCAGTGAGTGGCAGGTTCAGCATCCTCCCCGTGCTCAGTCTCACTGGTGCTGCACAGACAGAGCTGAAAAGCACCACAGGGAGCCCAGCACTGCACACTTCACACAGCAAAGCTGCTGCACGGAGGCAGTTCCAGACCACAGCTTCAAGCCTGGGCCAGGTCTATTTTACATCTCCTTCTCCTTCACTCCCAAGACTGTGGTTGCTTGAGCAGACAGATTTTTCTCACTGCCCTCTCTCTGAGACATGGGGACACTGAGATCCCCCCGACTGCTTCTTTATTTGCTGGCCCTGTCCCTGTGTGGGAGCTGCTGGGGGGCGATGGCAGCTCTGGGGATGGGATGCTGTTATATCACATGGGATCAGACACAGCCAGCCCAGGAGTGCCAAAAGTTAGGGAAATATAGGCTCCCTTCCTTCCCTTGTGTTGAACAGTTGATGCAAAGGTTTTTTGGACTTGGTTATAAGCCTGGACGTTGGTTTTAAGGGGTTGCTGAGCACTCACTGACATCCTCCGCGAGGCGTGAAGCTTCAGTGCCTTCCCCATCTGTGAATGTTTTTCGCTGTTAGTGCTAATAACTTAATCTACCTGCTGTATTTACAAGGCATCTATCACCCCAGTATCTAAGGGCTGCTACTAAATTACCCATCATACACAGGAAGTACGGAGACAAATCAAGTGCTGGATCCCCACAAACAGTCTGTGACAAGTACTGAGCTCGTTCAGGCTTTATTTTACTGTGCACGTCACTGGCGAGCATTAAAAGCTGGAATAAAGCATGAGGGGAGAGGAAGGCAGGACCTTGATGGGAAAGCTGATGGAGTGGGAGGGAGCTTGGTCCCACTTCCCATGAGCTCCTCCACCAGCCCCAATCCTGGCTCCCCCCAAGTCTCTCCAGCACCCTGGCTGATGGCTGCACACCCAAGCCACTGCGTTCAGTGGGTTTATGGGGGTGGGATAGAAAAGAGCCCACTGTTGAAAGTCACTTCTTTCTCAAAAATGCAAATCTCAAGGTTTTATTTGTTTAGAAGCCTCGTTCTGTCACAGCAGGGAGAGTTTGGTTCCGTGTGAAACCATCAGCGGCACTACCTGGAGCTTGGACCCAGCCCCATTTTTCCTCATACTAAGATAATAAATAGGTGGAAAATAAGAACTGATTCCCCAAAGTAATGCCAGATCCATCTCCTTGGGAGGAAAAGTGAGCCCCAGAGACAGTCTCCAGAGCTTCTTCATAAGCCCTTATCCCACTGTGGTGTGAGTGCCGCAGATTCCCTCGGGCACAGGGTTTCAGCTGAAGTGGGGTTTTCTTTTTGACTTAAATAATCCTGGCTGACAGATATAAGTTTTTCAAGAAGTCATTTCCAGGTGACTAAGCCCAGTCCTGGGTCTGCTTCTAAGCTCTGCTTCGAGCCTCCTTACAGGCAGAGTATAATGGAAAAATTCTCGACTGGGTCTCAGAATCCCCACGCATTTGGTCACAGTTTCTGGGACTAGGTCAGATCTGCAGCCTGTCAAAAGGATGATGAAGAAATTGGTGCACACAGGAGATGTACAGCTGCAGCCAGGCCAGAGTCAGTGCCCCTCCCAGGCAATGTGCCTTGCTCACGTTCAGTGGCCACTTGTGTGGGATTTCTGGACACCACCCACAGCTGGAATGATGAGAAATCCCAAATTTTGATAGAAGTGTGCAGGGGTTTTGTGGGCAGAGCTAATACATCATAGTTAAAGCGACGGGCCACTGCCTGGCTCGGAATACCCAGCAGAACAAAGTAGAAGGGTAGCTTGATTTTTATATCTTAAATAAATAAACCTTTCTGATCCTTCAGGCAGAGCCTGCGATTCTGCGATGTGTCCTTGTGAGCTGTTGTTTTACTGTAAATATCCTTCGCTATATTAAATCATACATCACTTCCCAGTGCAGCTAATTTTCCATTCACTCTGATGCTCGTGGGCAATATCCTCATGCCCTGGTGTCCCATAAAGCACCCAACCTGCATCCCTCAGTCACGTCTCATTTGCATACTCCCAGAAGCTCTGGGTGAGCATCTCAGCAAAAGGAAGGAAAATGAAATATTTACTTTTTGTTTCCACATGCCAGTAGTGAAAAGAAATTGATGTGGTGAGGATGGGACATTAAAATCAAAATTATGTTGGGAATAAAAAGCAAGGCATAAATTAGCACTGGTTGCTTCGTCTGTGTTTTAAGAGAGTTCGCATTACCCTGGTGCCATATAACATGCCAGGGACATTTGGGGAAATCTGCAGCACTGTATTTCAGGAAAGCTTTGGAGCCAAGATGACATTACTAAAGGCCACAGCAAAATTAATGAATGGCCAACAAAAAGTCTTTGTCAAGGGCTGACTGTGAAGGTGCCATGTGAGAAAGTGGAGAGGAGAGCAAAGTAGTTCCTGACAGTCTGTCAAGACAAAAGGAAGAAGATCAGCAAGAGGGGAAATGCTTTTTATGCTTCTCTGCTGGTGCCATCCTTCAGCTGCTCATTTTCTCTCTTCTCACTGTCTATCTTGGCGTTGTGTCCAGCGACTTTTTGCCACCACCTTGCAGACCTTGCACTTGGCTTGACACAAAGGTTTTGGGTTGTCTGCGTCCACCCTACATTGTGAGCTGAAGGGGATCATCCACGTCCTTGGTTAATCAGTCAGTCCAGTTGAACACCTCACAGCCCAGAAGGTGACTCTCACATCGGAGGGGTTCATGGCACTGTCTGCCAGCTGCGCTTCTTTAACTAAAAAAAAGCTTCAGCAAGGAATTTCTTCAGCTCTCAGCAGCATTTTGTGAGAGCTCTGGCTTTCCCATGCAAGTCATTCAAAACAACGTTACACTTCTGTAAACTTCTGCACCTGCTAAGTTGTTTTCCACCATTGTTATGGTTCCAACTAGAAAAACATTTAGAGATGGGTGCCTTAGAACTTGGCCAATCCCCCTAAGGGGTGGATGGCCAAAAGGACCAATTACCTTATGCCATTTAACACACTTTTTGTGAACTAACATAGAAAAACCCTCTAAGAAGTTATTAAACCGCTTAGGCCTTCTTTTACCCTGAGCCTGGACTTTGTGTCGTTTCTCCATTCCGCAGCAAGAACAGCAACATTTAACCATGCTCCAAATCAGCTGCCACTGAGGGCATCATCCTTCCTGAACTCCCAGAAAAACTGGGACAAAAAGGTAAAAGAAATCTGTTGTGTCATCAAATCCAGATCTTTGTCTCAGGCAGTCACACACAGAACCCTGATCTGAAACACATCAAACACCGACTTACAGACAGCTGGATTCCTGTCCCCTTTCCCTTATCCCAAGAGTTACTCCACTCATTCTCATAATACTTCTCTTAGTGTTTGGTCCACCTGTGACATTTTATATCCAGGAACTACTGTGCTACTAATGCTGCTTAACCTAAAGAGCTTTTCACTCTCCTGTATTTTTATACCTTTCCCATTTTACTCTGAGGATGCAATCGCATTTGCTTTCTGGTTCACTGAATTCCCTTCATCCTCAATCCCTAGGAGGAAACATAACTGGAAAAAATATATATATTTTTAAACCATACATACCTCCATAGGGAGGAACAAAAAGTCTCCATTTCATAGTTCTCCTTGCAAGATAATGAAGGATAAAGATGTGTGCTGGAAGCCCACAGTTCATGCAAGGACTGGCTCATCTGCTCTTGCACAGACAATACAGTAAAAAAAGTCCATGGGCAAACATCAGCACACAATGGCAAAGAAAGGGAGAAAAACTGGATAAAAACCTACCAAACAATTCATGAAGCATAAGATGGCATGGAAACACTCGTGCTCAGTGTGACAGATGGAGGGAGCAGCCCTGATCAGAGGCTCATTCCTGCAGCTGGGCTCTCTGAAGCTGGAGGGGGGCTGAGGAAGTTAATGGACCTGCTCGCGCATGTAAAGACTCCTGGATGAGACCATCAATTTTCTATAGGTCACTGGGACCAGACACAGCTTCAGAAGGAATGAGAGAGCAGAGAAGTAGAGCTATTAGCACAAAACCTGTCACTTTTTTCATTAAAATCAGAACTCATGCCCGAGGGCTGAAAAGTGGCCAGTGTTGTATCCATCCTTAAATAAAGGTGGAAAAGGGGGTGAAGGAATTACAGGCTGGCAAACCTTGCTTCAGTTGAAGAAAAGATAAGAGGAAAACCATTGAAGACAGAGTTACAATGTCCCCAGATGCTTGGGACAAACCAGCATGGAGGCTGCCACAGTAAATCATGATGCTAATTTAAATGCATTTCAAAGTGTTAGCAAAAACAGTGGCTATCTCTGAACAAGCTGAGGTGAATTATTCAGGTATTCAAAAGATTTTTTGAGACGAGGCCTCACAAGGAGCTACTAAGGAAAGCTTAGTGGGTTACCTTGAGGTAAGAGGTAAAAGTTCTTTCATGGATTGAAAACAAACTATGACATAAAAATCTAAGAGCTGTGATAAAAAGTCCAATTCTCAGCATGGAAAGAGGTTAATAGTGGGAGGTGCTCCTGGGACTGCTCCCAGGACAAGCATTGTTAAAGAGATGCTTTAAGAGCCTGAGGATGTGGCAGAAAAAGGGCAACGTTTCAAAAAACAACATTTCCCCTCTCCCCCACCATCTTTTTAGGTCACTCAGGTCTGGGGAAAATGACAAGAAATTAATTTAAGAGAGACCTCAGAGAAGGATGCAAGTGGGCCATGCAGTGGCAAAAAAAATTCCTTCTAAGAACTGCACACACAACAAGAGGCTTTGGGAAGAGCAATTGGAATTGTTCACATCCAAATGAATTATCCTCTCTGAGATGAAAGAAGATTTTGGCTGCTGTGGGGGGCCCAGCATAAGATACGTGTTCAATGCACAGTGATCATCAAAGGGCTGGATGAAATGTAAAGCTGTTTGGAGAGAAATTGTGTTTCCTCCCTCGTTTGCTAACAGCAGCTGCATGTTTTTGCCCCGGGAAGCATCATCACATGGGAGCAGCAGTGTAAGAAAAGCAGTGTAGAAATAGAGAAGGGCCAAAGGAGGTGAGGAAAAGGAAGAATTTCTGCAGATAAGGAGGGAGGTTTAGATATCCATAGGAAAAATGTCAATACCAGCGTGTCACCCTCTTGCAGGGGCATTCAGATGGTGAAAGTGCAAAAGAAAGAAAAGGTGAAGAACTGAAAAGTGCTCTTGTTGTTGTTTTGGGGGGTTGGGGTTTTTGGTTTGGGTTTTTTGTGTGTGTGTGTTTTTTAAAATTTTGTTTATGTGAAAGCAAAAAGGCTGAAATCCCAGAGAAGTCAGCTGAACTGTGTGTGAGTGAGCACCTGGGTTCAACAGCTCAAGAATAAAGATATTCAGGTCAATCAGCTGCTCTGTTTGTGTTTTTCAACATAAAGGGGAGAAAAGGTCACTTGGGCAAATTAAGAAGAAAATGGAGTAAATAAAAGAAAACAATTTTCCTTGTTAAATATAACCAATCTGTGCCATTTCCAGCTGCTTGCTAGCTTTGAGGCAAAGAACAACAAGAGTTTCCTGAATTTCTCTGAAAAAGAAAGCATGGGCAGCAATGACAACCCAAAACCTCAGAACAGTGGGCACATAAAGTCACTTCTCATTTTGTTACTTCTGGACCCACAGCTTGGAAATGGGACACATCCAGATCTGAAGACTTGGAATAGCAGGGAGATTGGGAAGGAAATTGCCCAGGTGATTCAAAGAGATGAAGTACCCTGAGCTGCACTTCTGAACAGAGCCAAAATTGACCTGTAGTTCATGCAGGCGGCAGACACCCATGTAATCCATGTAACCCAAATAACCCTGACAGCCTATATAACCTTTATAGCCCAAACAACCTGTACAACCCATATAACCCAGATAAGCCATGTAACTCCTATAACCCCTAGAGCCCCTAGAGCCCATATAAACCCTACAGCCCATATAACCCAAATAACCCAAATAACCCCTGTAGTCTGTACAACCCTTATAACACAAATAACCCATATAAACCAAATAATCCATATAACCCCTATAACCTCCCTAGCCCACATAACCCATACAACCCAAATAACCTCTATAGCCTATGTAACCCCTGCAGCCCATCTAACCCATACAAATCCTATAACCCAAGTAACTTCCCCACCTTCTGACTCTGCTCCAAACTTCCCCCATGTGCTCTAGAGCACCATTTTAACAGGAGATGTTGTCCTGAGGGATTTGTATCCATGAAGGAACACTTGTGACGTGAACTTTTAGGATTAACTTATCAGCCATGAGATTTAAGGTCATCTAAAGCCTCTCAGAGACTCCGGTGCTCCAGGTGCCCAACAGAGTTAGAAATCAGATCTCAGAGGTGGTGTTGCACAGCCCTTCTCCAATTGGGCGGCTTCCCAATTCCACCACCTCCCTGTCCCTCCTCCTCCGCCAGAGTTTTAATCTGACAAGGGAAAAGTCTTAAAAACTCCTTTGAGCAAGGACAGTGTGCAAGTGAGTCAGCAGCAACAAGAGAGTGACTCTTACTTGCCTTTCTGACACTAACAGGGGATGAATTCCTGCATATTTGCAGCTTGGATCACAGAGATTTTATCTTTCTCCAGCTTCTTCCACAAAAATCCCCAAGCTTTTCACAAATATTAAAGGTGGGATGAGTTACTCTTTCTCAATGTGAATGCACTCGAGTAGATGACATTACCCATGGAAGAAATGTTCCTGGCTGTAAGTGTAGATATCCCAACACAATTTATTAATTTTGCTTTACAGTGCATTTGTGAGGCTTAACAGATGGGAATATTGACATTAGAAGTTCACGTGATTGGCTCAAGGTCAGAAAGTGACAGGATGGGAAACTTAGCCAAAACCTTGGTTTTCTTTTCTCTCGTTTCAGCCATGAGATGTAAAAATACAGAAACCAGCAGCACCAGCAAGTCCACCACTCTTCAGTTTGCAGAAAGGAACTGCTAGATTGAAGGAACAGCCCCCCACGTGGCAGGGAGGGCAATCAGGCTGAGCACGGGGAGGATGTGGAGCAAAGATATTGAGGAGTTGGGAAGAGGGAGGAGAGGAAGTCAGGTGCTGATTATTTCCTTATTTCACCCCCAACACTTGAAAAAAGGCTGAGAACGTGCTTGGGATGATTGTCAGGGCACTGTGTTCTTCTGTTTTCTTGCTTAAAAACTGTATTTTAGAACAAACATTGGTTTTTAAAGCCTCTGAAGAGATGGAAGAATCCTCTTTGCTCTTAGCAGGAGACATCACACTATCATGTTTGACCATTTTAGGCTGAAAAGAAATCCCCTGAAGGGACAAATCCCTATTTTGAGGACAAATCACCCTATTATGGGGGTCTGCACAAGCCTAAGACTTCCCTAGGATGCCACAAAGGCTTCCTTTGATAGCTTTTGGTTCAAGAAGACACCACTATCTCATGCTCACTCCTCCCTCATCTCTCACCTTTCCCTCTCCATTTCTCTCTTCTAACGGGATAAAAATCAAACCTCTCAAGGAGCACTTTTCTCCCCACCCCTCGAAGGCTTTCTTGCACCTGCCTTGATACTCCAGCCACCACTTGCATCCTGCAACATCTCCATCCTAAATGGTTTGGGAGCTCTGTGGCACCTGCTCAAACAGCTGCTCTGGGGGGGCGAGGAGAGATAATTAGCATCATTTTTCTAATGACCAATTTGTAGCTGATGAGGCAAAGCAAACAGAGTAGGGGTGGTGTCCACAAGCCCTCACCAGAGCCATGGCTGCAGGAGTTGCCCCAGATGAACCATCCATTCATCTCCAGGTCACCAGGCTCCTGCTCAGACCTTCATCCTGCCCATGTGAGACCCTCATCCCTGTGAGGTCCCTGCTCCCACCATGTGCCAGGGTTTCCTCTTGTCTCCAGTGGCACGAGGGCCAGGTTGCCATTTCACCGAGCGGCAGCGAACAGAAGGACCAAAATGTAGCTGAGAAAAATCCTCAATCTGGCATTAATCACCTGCTTGGAGCTGGCGGCAGGCAGTGACATTTTCTCAGTGGCACACAACCAGACATCTGCTGAACGAGCCAGCAGCTCGATCCAAGGGGAGGCATCTGCCTTTTTGTCTCCTCCCTGTAGGAAAGGAAAGGTCGTGGCAGTCCCAGGGAAGCAGAGAAGGAAAGGTTATCCGTGGAGTCAGGGTCCCTGGGCAGCCAGGGGTCACTTGGTGGGGAGCCCAGGACGTTCATGAACGGCACTCACCACACTTGGAGGTAAATCAATGCCACCTTGGAAGCTGTTGGGAGAATTAGATTTAAATAGAGAAGTTAAGGAATGTGAATGGCTCTCCAAAGGAAACAAACGTGGGGAAATCACTCAGACCAGGATCATGGAGACCACGAGACCGCTCAGGAAGCTTCAGCTGCATCACGGCAGTGAAGAACAGGGTGGAAAGAAAATTCACCCAGAGCAGGAAACTCCATCCTGTGCTTCTGGTGATGGATTCTGAAATGACCCCTCTGCTGCACTGTCAGATGCAAAATATGAATCTAATCGAACTATGGATCTGAGCCAGCACAGTAATTCACCTGTTTCTGAGGCTGCGCTGCAAAATACATTTCTCTGAAATATAACACTGATCAAAAATAAAATAAGAATAGGCAGACAGATTTTCTATTGGAAAATGCTGATTTATTGAAACCAAGATGTTTAATAGGGATACATTGATTTCTTTAAAAATTTTGAGGACTTTCATTAAAAGTTACAAGATGCAAGGTGGGACAAAGCAAGAAGCCAAATTTAACTCCTTACTGTCATTTAAGCTGAGCCTGAAGAATAACATCTAAATGAGGGCTTTGAAGGGGGTGGGAAAAATACTGATTTTTCATTTCCCAATCCAGATCACCACATCTCACTTGCACTTTGGCAAACGTGTGATCACATCACATTTAACACTTCTGTGGTAACTTCAGCTGAAAAGACGTAGAAGGCTCCATCTTATGGAGGGCTACAAAGACGATGGAAGGACTGGAGCATCTCTTGTGAGGAAAGGCTGAAGGAGCTGGGGCTGTTCAGCCTCCAGAAGAGACAGCTGAGAGGGGACCTCATTAATATGTATAAATACTTAAAGTGGGTGCCAAGAGCACGGATGAGGCTCTGCTCTGTGGGGCCCAGCCATGCACGAGAGGAACGGGCAGGAACTGATGGCCAGGAAGTTCCACCTGAATGTGAGGAAGAATTTTTCTGTGCAGTGACTGAGCACAGGAACAGATTGTCCAGAGAGGGTGTGGAGTCTCCCTCACTGGGGATATCCCAGAACCCTCTGGATACGCTCCTGTGCCACGTGCACTGGGATGGCTCTTCTGGAGCAGGGAGGTGGGAGCAGATGAGCCACTGTGATCCCTTCCAACCTGACTCATCCTGTGATTCTTACCTGGGGGAAAAACCCTACAGAAGAGCACTATTAATGTTATGAATCCTGTGTGCCAGGGCTGGCTGAAAGGCCCCTGTTGCTTTGAGGGTGCTGGTGCTGTGCAGGTTCCTTACAACATGAATGGGGGTGCCATGTAGTGCCACAAAGTCTTTCCATCCTTGGGCTTTTCCCAAAATGGATGGAATGTCAGCAGACCTGACCCCCTTTCTAAAGAACACTGTTTCATGTCAGCTCCTGCTTTTATAGCATCCAATCTTAGTTTTGATTTTCAAGGGATGTTCCTGTTGATTATTTTTTTTAATCACAGATACATATCATGCCAAACATCAGCCCTAGCCAAAGAAAACCTTTTCCCTGGCAGGGTTTGTGGATTTCTATCACTCTTGCTCTGTTGAACTGATCAGATTAGATAGGATGGGGCCAAGATTTCTCTTGGCTCTGGTGCTTTCACATCATTCAGTGCACCGCTGGGAAGGGAGCATGAGGGACGGGATGCAGAACGTGCCAGAGGAAAGCTGCTACCTCTAGGATGGCCTGAGAGGGTTTTAATGAAAATCAACACTGTCCTACAGGCTGGGTGCAACCCTAACAACCTCTGGAGAAGATTCTCTGTTTACAGCATTCCTCCCTTCCTTCACGAGCTGGATAAAATATGTAATATGGACAGGAAGAAAAAAGAGGGTTTCTTTTTGAGCAGCCGTCTTCAAGGGGCAGAAGAGGGAGGATGATCCAGTAGCTGGGAGCAACACTTTGTTGGGCAGCTGAGCACAAAAGAGTGACAAATGTCACTATTCATTTCGATTACGTGAGGGATTTGGGGACTTGGAAAGTTAAAACTTGGCTGGTACAAATTAAAATTTGGCTGCTACAACAGCATTGCCAGAGCCTGTTCCTGGGAGCAGTGGAAGCATTTCCTTGGTAGTTGCATTGGGTCAAGACTTTGATGTTCTCTCTAATTTCAAAAAGGGTAAAATGGAGAGTCAGGTGTCATTAAAGCAAGATGAACCACAAACACCTGAGAATGAGACCTCATATTCCCACCCATGGACAACATATGAATAAGTAAGTGTGTGTATATATAACTGACTTTGTACATAGTTATATATATAAAAATTATATCTATATGAATCAGAGAGGTGAAAACCTTGGATAGATTTCAGACTCCTGGCTGCTTTCCAACAACACTTTAGAAATACAGTACTAAATTTACATTGATTTCAGTAATGCAAGCCCAGAATTTCCCCCTGGAGATCCCATCTGCTCTTCACTTACATGAATCCCCAACCTGGAGAACAGCAGGGCAGACATCCCATTAAATCTCTGGTTTTATCATGCCCATTCAGTTTTTTCCCTGGATCAGATGATCTGCCAGGGCAGAATGCTGCATCATTTGCTTCATCAAAATGTACAACGTGGCGTGCAGTAATCCAGGCAGCAGTGAGGTGTCAGGCACAATGGCTGGTTCCTGAAGGATGCAACCCCTGTAAAGCTGTAACTGCTGAGCTCCTGGGAGCTGACACACTCTGGGATCTCTCCCTGATATCCAGGCGTTAGCAGTATAACTATTCAGACTAGTTGGGAATAGGGGAGGAAGTAGCTCAGAAGTTTTCTTGGAAGCTAGTGGAGGGAGAATAAACTCGTGAAAAAAAAGTGAGTCAGGGATGAGACATGGCCAGGCTTCCACAGAAATGGGAAAAACAAAGGAGACCAAGGTGATGTGACCTTCCAGTATCTAAAGGGCTGGAGAGGGACTTTTTATAATGGCATGGAGTGACAGGACCAGGGGGAATGGCTTTAAGCTGAAGAAGGGTAGATTTAGGTTAAATAACGGGAAGAAATTCTTCCCTGTGAGGGTGGGGAGGCCCTGGCACAGGGTGCCCAGAGCAGCTGTGGCTGCCCCTGGATCCCTGGAAGTGTCCAAGGCCAGGTTGGCTAGGCTTGGAGCAGTCTGGGACAGTGGAAGGTGTTCCTGCCCATGGCAGGGGGTGGGATGGGATGAGTTTTAAGGTACCTTCCAACCCAAATGATTCAATGATTCTGTGATCAATAGAAGGCTTAGGTGACAGGAGCTCATTCATGGACCACACAGTTTCTCACAGACTCTGCCTAAATAATTTTGCATTTTATCCTGTGACTATTACAAGGGATCCCAAAACATTTTCCAAACAAAAGCTTAATCTAAACTGCTATTAAAACAATGTGTGCTTGGCACCGTGCACAGCCAAGAGCAAAGCAGAAAGAATCAAGCAGTGGAAAATCATTGTCTCTGCATGGCCTGGAGAGGACAGCACAGCAGGGCAGGGATGCTCGGGAAAACACTGAGCCTTCCACCCCTCTGCCAAAGAGCGCTGCACCCAGAGCCGGACATCGAAACGGCGAGGATGGAAAGAAAAGGAGAATCCTTTAAAATTCTGCCACAGAGGGCCCCTTCTCACAGAGCAGAAGGCTGGAGGAAGGGGGGAGGCTGCGCGGGGCCGAGCGATGCCGTCCCTGGGCTCACGGGGGCGGGTGCGATCCGCGGCTGCGGCTCCGCTGCCGCTGCTCCGCTCGTTCCTGCCAGCATGGGAAAGGGGATTCAGCCTCTAGGCAAGGCTTTACCTGAGGGGAAAAGGCCACAGGTTTCTCTTTATGGATGCCCACATCCATAAAATTTACACAGCTTCCTAGCCCAGCCCTCCAACAGCTCCGCGTGGCTCCCAAGCAGCTGCCCAGCGAGTGTTAAATTTTCTTCCAGCATCTCTTGGACAGTTTGATTCCTCAGTTCAGCTGAGGACCCACCTCGGAGGAAGTGGAGGAGACCAGGTCCGTGGCAGCCCAGGGCTGACACACCACCGGCGCCCCGAGGTCCTATCTCCCTTGTCATATCTGCCGGCAAAATCCGTAACACTGCCTGAAGTAATCCAAAGGCACAATAATTAGAAATACAACGTGTGAAGAGCTCAGAGTGTCCCCACCTAAGCCCAGCTCTGTTTCCTGTCCTACCACACGTCGATGTCTGACCTTGACCAAGTTGGTTACATCCTCCTTGTCTTCAATAAAATCTGCCTTGTAAAATCTGGATAATGGCATTAAACTTATCTACATCAGATGAAGGTTTTGATGCTTAATCAATAAAGATTTGTAAAAAGCTCTGAGATCCTCTTAAAAAAGGAAATGTCCACAAAAGGTTTCAGCATAAGCCAAGGCTGATGAGCGAATGAGAGGAGGTACAAGGTGCTCCATTGCCAGGTCAGTGCTGGCAGAGCTGGGTGTTGAAGCACAGCAGGGAAAGGCAGCCTTGGCCATGCCATGGGAAAAGAGAGAAATTTTGAGTTCCAAAGGGCTGGAAGTGGATGCCAAGCTGGAAGTGCCAGCCTTGCACTAAGCATGGGCTTCTACTTCCGACAGGGTTTGGATTGGCTGCTTTTAATTTCTGAGACACCGAAGACAATTTATTTCCAAATTCATATTTCACCCCACCTTTTCTCTCCTTTTCCCCCTCAAGTGCTGGCAGTTTGCTGTAGAGTCCAGTGAATTATTTCTTTGGCAGCATAAGAGCACCCCCAAAGCTTGATGCAGTGCTGGGTGATCACCAGAATAGAATGTATATAGGAATATATAAATATTGTGTTTACTCCAGCACATTTTGAGATCTATCCCTAAATTTTTAACTTTGAAAATAACAAGGAACTAAAGAAAAGGAAGGACCTTCAGATCTGAAATCCAAGCAGAAAAAAACTCTGCAGAGCAGAGAAAAAGTCTGTTCTTATGGTGTCTCTTGTCTGAGCAGAATTAGGAAATCTCAAGGCAGATACCAACCTGCTGAGAGCGATTTCAGCTCATTCTGAGATACTCTGCTGAATTTATACTACAGAGAGCTTCTGATTAAAGCTATCTGAATTAAACCTCGTCTTCCAAACCTTCCTTTGAGATGCCCATGTCTCCTGCACCTGGGTGCCATCCCTGGAATGGCCGTGGTCAGTGGTCAGTGGCCAGCCTTGGGTGACCATCAGCCAGGTCCCTCAGTTCAAGAACAATTTCCCTCCGCAATCTTTCACCCCAATGTTTTCTTGGAGGTGTAGGAAACAGTCAGGTGATGTCCTGTTCCTCAAACAAACGAGTCCTGGGTCTGCCTAACCTTGCTGCCAGCAGCCAGGGAAGCTCTGCACACTCTAATTCCCAAAGATGAGCTGGGGATTCACATGTTACTTACTGAGGTATTACATGGAATTTTAATAGGCCTTTAACAGGACCCCTGTGAGTTCCACAGCTGATCCAAACAGGATCTCTGCTCCAAGGCCTAATCCCCTCACAGCCTAAAAGGATCTCCTTCAGAGAAATTGTTTTGTCTTCAGGCAGTGCTGCAAAGCAAGAGGAAAAAAGGGGTGGACAGAAAGAAGAGAAAGAGAGGTGAGTTTAAAGAAAAAGTTATCTGAAAAGGGAAAAGTGATGTTAATGCAGGTAGAAAATGCTAGAAAGATTAAAAAAAAAAAGTATACTGCTTTTTTTTTTAAACTCACTAGTTAGCACTTTATGTCAAAATCCCCTCATCTTAACAATTACTAGAGCTGAGTGAATAATTTAAAAGGAATAATTTATTCAAAGAACATGGCATACTGATGCACATCCACATATTGTCTGAAGAGATCACAAAGTTCTCCAAATTTCATATGTTATTCAGATCTATTTGCCAGTTCCTGCAGCTGACAACTCTTTGCTTCCAGATACTTTGTGACTTAACCCATGAAAGGAAATAATTTATTCTAAGCACAGATTCATTTTGTTTGTATACAAACCCTCCAAAATAAATCATTATTTCAGTAACCACTCAAGTTATGCTGCTGTACAGTCAGGAGTGTCTCATAAGGACTCTACTGCTTTTCTTTTCCTCATTCAGAGGTTAAGTATCTGAATTTTGTGTGAGTACATGCATGCACTTACTTGCCCATATAAAATTGAATGGAGCAACTGCATTTCTCACTCACAGAGCTCTCAAATCCAGCCAAGAATTCAGACAAAATCTTCTCACCACTGCTTAAAGATGGCATGAACGTCAGCTTTAGGAGGTGAACAGGCAGCAGAGATCTCCTTCATGCTCATTCTTTCTTCATGGTTCTAAACCAACCTAATGGAGCTGGTGCAGCACCAGGGCAGCTGCTTGGATGAACAGATGTCATTCCCATGTTTTCCAGGGCTGAGGAGCTGGGAGCTTGGCTCTGATGATCAGGCCAGTTGTCCAGACATCTTAGGCGTAGCAGTGTCTGCACGTACTGCAAATGAAGACATTTCAGCTCAAAGAAAGAGTTAAAAGAGCAATAATTGGCCTGAACCCACAGGAGAATCTTGGATCTGAATAAAAATGCACCTGGGGCTCAGGCCTGCCAGTGATGTGCTGCACCCCTCACACTCCCAGGTTTCACGGCTCCTGCTCTTGCCTGCGGTGCCACAGAGGAGCATCCCCAGCTGATTCCCCCTCTGAGCCAGCCTTCCTAGGAGGTGCAGCTCCAGCACATCAGAGCTGGTGTTTCTGGGGCTTTTAGGACCGGTGAAATGCACAGATGACAGCTTGGGATAAAGTTTAAACTCCCTTAGGGATCATTCACACATTAAGATAAAGTGGGACATCTTGGCTTGTTGGATTAACCCACTCACAAATCTGTGGCTGAAGGTTTATTCTGTAGGGAGAAATAACCAAACCGAGTGCACTTGTCCAGAATTCTTTGTACAGCAAGAAACCTGCAAATGAACCCACCCCAAATGAACCCCACTGTAGGAACTCAGGTCAAAAATAAGCTGAAAAGTTCCCTGGTGTCAGGAGAGCCATGATTTTTATTTGGCAGGCAGTAGAAGAAGAGAAGGTGAGAGATTCAGGAGCCTGTGCGTTGAATAGCAGATGGGCTTTTCATTAAGAGGAGCTCCAAAACTTAACGAAATCAGTCAGGGCCTCTTGTACTGGCTCTGGTGGCCTTTGGAGGGGGTCCTGATTCAGGCACCCCGAGCTGCAGGGGTGCAATCACACCCTTGATCTCGGGGCTGGATGTTAACAACCACTTCTGTCACACTCACTGGGGCTGACAGGAATTTGGGCGTCGTTTCTGAGTCGATTTTTGTTCTGAGACTGGCTTGAGCTTTGAACTCCAGCCTCAGGGCAGTGCACAGAGATAATGGATTTCCCTTCATCTGATAGAGATTGCTGCTCGTTTTCTGGCTCCTGTGGTATTTGGTTGCTACAGTGGCCAACCATAATGCTTACAGATTGCAGCTCTGCTGTACATGCCCAAAACACTCTGTCTAAAGCTGTTTTGGAGTGTTACTATGATCCGTGGGCTTGACTTTGTTTTGCTGGAGCTAAACCCGTTGTAAAACTAGCCCCGCTTCCTAAAGAACCACGTTTAAATATAACCCAATTTAAGAAAGTGCAGAAAAATCTCCGTGATTGTCATATTATTCCCACTGGCATTTCTGAACAAAAATGGATGTGCACTTCCTGTTTGGAAATTCCAGTTTATAGCACAAAAACCCCAAGCTGGGATGAAGGTCAACGTTGGTGTGGAGTGCAAAGCATCATCTATCTTGATCATCCACAACCTGTCCCCACCCAATGCAGATTTTTTTTTGTTTATGGTAGTGGTTAAAAAGTTGAATTTTCAATTTAATTTTTTTTTCTTTAGAAGAATTTGCTAGAAATACACAAATGATTTCCCTACTATCCTAATTCAGATGCCACTTGATCTTTTCACTTCTCCACGTTCTGATGCCTCAAAGTAAAGTTCTGTTAGAACAAGAAGAGCAGCTCTGGAGGTGATCTTGGCCATTGGAGTGGATGAGGAAGGAAGGGAGCAGAAGAGGGAGGCTGAAAATAGACTGAGATGTCCCTGCTGCTGCAAGAGACCAATGTGCTTTGTCAGAAACATGGAGCTGTGTTCTATTTTCATAAGAGCCACGACCATCACAGACACTAGACTTGATTTTTTCTGACTTGCAGGAAGACTGGGAAATAAAGGAAACCCAAAAACCTCCCTAACCACAACACCACAGTAACTGGTTGGTGTAAAACAGTGTTTGAAAAGAAAATGAGCAATAGCAGCAGAGAGAGGTGGCCCATAGACCCTCCTGTTCATCCATTGACTAAAAAGAGAAAAAAAGGAAAAACAGAACCCTAACAAAAAGCCAATAAAACACCCCCAAGCTGCCAACACATTCCACTAAGCATAATTTCTTGCCTGAAGTGAACAGAAGATGGATATTCACTGTGTGTCATCACCTTCCCATCAGCCCTTCCTCCGTCTGGCAGAACGTCTCAGGGCCCAGGGACCAGGAGTGACACGTTCCAACAGCTGTTGTATTGATTTTAATTCCAAGTCAAGCTCTCTGTTACATACCTGATCCTACTGTAATATTAATTACAGAGCCTCCCTCGGCTCCAGCCCCACTCTGTCATCCGTTATCAAAATGCAGCCACGCAAGTGGCTGTCGCTTCCAATCCATTTTTCATTAGCACGAGTGACCAGCCCCGTGTTCGGCGTCTCTGGGTTCTGGATGACATTGGTTAAATGCTGCCTGGTAGATCGTAAATCACTGCAGCGCTGAAAGAATTCCTACGCTGAGCAGCAGGGAGCTAATCTGTGTCTGCAGGTTTTTAATTGAGTAAAACAAACGACGATGAAACCCTCTTTAGGTGCACTCGAGCCCTTTCCTTTGGAGTAAAACGAGCTGAAACCTCTCCCTCTGGGACCACGTGATGGCTACTGAGGCAGAGTGAGATCAGCTAAGGGGCACACTGCAATAATCCTCTCTCTCTGTCCATCACCTCTGCCTTTTCAAAGGAGCAGCAGATGGTTTGGGATTGAGCAGGAATGGTACCAAGAAATTTAACAGGCATTTCTGAGGAGACAGTCCCCAGCACTGAGCTCCACGGATCCCTTTATGGTCTTTCTGAGAGTCCTTGTCCCCACAGCCCTGAGTGCCCCAAGGACGTGTGGTCATTATTCATTCCGAATGTGAAAGCAGTGCACAGGGACTTTAATGTTAGGAACTAAAATAACTGGGCCAGCACCATTGTCCAGAAAACGAAGAACTAAAGGAGTTGTGTAAGTGCCCCAAAACTGGGAGAATGGGTCCACCCAGCTCTTCTTGTGCCTTGGAGTGGTCACTCTGAGTCCCTGCACACATCTAAAATACCACACATGGATTCCTCTCTGGGCTCAGGTCGGAACTGGCCTTGCTGAAAAAAGATATTGCTGCAGTGGACAAGGCTGGAGGAGGACAAGGTTTAGATGCAGAGGAATAGGCAGAGCTCGGCTCAAGTAAGGGTGGGGATAAAGCCCTTATTTGGGGAAAAAAATTACCAAGTTGCTCTATCGTGCACTTTCAAATTGATATTTAGAGCTGGAATTAAAGCTGCATTCCTCACCTGCCATCCTGCATTCCCAGAGCCACTGTTTCACTACCAGGGCCTGACAGATCCAGACTCTGAGAGAACAGCAGGAGGTGGTTTCCAAGAAGTTTTAACCAATGTAGTTGGGAAAAGCCTTTTTCCTCCACTCTGGAAGGAGATTCTCAGAATAATGAAGTCATAGATGAGCCAGGTTGGTTGGATTTTTCTTTAGACATGTTGTCTCTGAATAATGCAGAGCAGTAGGTGCTGCAAGAAGTAAACACGTTTGGCTTTCTAAACATCTTTTGATATTAATGTGGACCAGGATGATGCCATGTGGGGAACCCTGGGCAAATTTCCCAAGTGGGTAAGATGCAGTTTTAAGACAGGAAATTACGAGTGTAGTTTTCTTTATTTTAAGCCTCCAATTCCATGTTCAGTGATGTGCAGCACAGCTCGTTTTTATGATATAATTAATCATCATTCCATTCAATGAAGTCAGAGGATCTAATGGGATATATTGTCCCATTTTAATGATAAGCACGTCAGATAACAGAAATAGGTCAATTGACATAATTGCAGTAAATACAGAAAAAAAACCCCTCAATATTTCGAGATGAATTATGCAATTTACATAATTACAGCTAAAAATGGCATGTCACCACTAAGAGTGCTCATCCAGCCCTACCCTCTGCCTTCCTCCTTCCCGTTTGGCAGGGATGCGCTGCTAGAGGACGTCATGTGTGACTGGAGATTTCTCCAGGTTGCCCAGCTTTGTCAGAGCAGTTTAACGTTGTTTGGACAGGAGCATTCTCCTGACTCACCGCGTGCAGGAGAATTGCAGCCTCCCCAGCCCAGCTCCCTGCTCTGCCGGGCTCTGTGCAGGCAGCAGCTGTCCAAGGCACGCAGGAGGCGCAAGGGAGGATGGTAATGAGGGAAGGCACCGGGCTCAGCCGAGAACTGGCTCTCCTGGAACAGCAGAGCACTTGTAAGGTTTTATTTTCCCCAGCCATGTCGCTTGCACTGATGGGGGATGAAGGAGGGCGATGCCACAGAAGCACAGGGCAGCCTGTGGGATTCACCGTCTTCACAGGGCAAAGGTTTCTGCAGGAAAAAGTAATGCAGTCAGGTTAAAATGGGTTAAAACACTAATTTGTTGTAAATTTAAAAATATAAATACTCAAATGGCTGACCTCAAGGTGCCCAGCAGGAAAGATTTCACTGAGTCTACTTCGTGGACCACATTCAGGCAGCTATTGGCAAACTTGGGGTGCTGCCAGCCTGGTCCCACCCCCCAGCCCTGTTTGTTCCTTGATAGTTTCATTAATCCTAAGGTTTTTCCCAACCTGAATGATTCTATGATTTGCAGCTGGTTATAGACCCAAGCTCTCCCCGAGGAAACAGGAAAAATTCCGCCCCAGATTTCAGTGTCTCTGCTCAGGTGAAAGTGCCTTGCACAGAATAGGGAGAAAAACGCTGGTCAGTCTCTCCGTGCTGACTTCTATTAGGACAAATATTTTATTTTTATTTTTAACTTCCCCCAAGTTATCCCATGCACGAGTTGAACAGCACCTCCATGCAACACCTCCAGTACCCCATCAAACCTGGGTTTGCCTCCTTCTCCTGCCTGGGTGATACAAAGAGGATTGACCCCCGTGGATGCATTTTAGCTCAAGTACGTCCTCACATCCAGAAATTCAGGTTCTGCTCCAGTGGGACACTCTAATGGGGGAAAGGGGAAATTTATTTCCTGTGTAAGAATGAGGATAATGTGATCCAGATCTCAGACTACTTAGAGAATTAGTCATTTGGGGGGACAAAAATAATCGAAATCATGTTTAAAGTTTAGGCAGACAGGTTGACACAGGTCTGCTCTCGCAGCACACACAGCTGGAGTCTCCTTGCTGGGGGAGGAGAGGAGGGTGAGGGGGGTGGGATCCATCCCCCCTCCCTGCCTGCAGTTCCTTTTGACTTTCTCCTGCTCCTGACAGTCTCTGGGCATGTCCTTGCTCAGTTAGCTGTGCACAGAAAGCCATTTCCATTGCCCCTGTACATTTTACCCAGCCACGTCTGAAAATCAGGAGAGAGAACTCCAGCTGCTGAAGTGCACAATTTGCTCTTAGCTACAGCCCAGTAATTGAAAACTGTCATTCTGCAGGAAAATGGCAACGGGAGCAAGAGCAGGAGCGGGCTGGAGTTTGTCACACTGCATCTGGAGATTCTGTAACTAGTTTCGGCTGAACTTTTCCCCCTCTGGGCTCTGATAGCTTGGCTGCTATTTACCAGCCCCTCGGAGAATTGCTTTAGTTATTTTGTTATTGAAATGCTTTGGAGGTTGTTGTGTTTGTTTACACTTTCTCTTGTTCCAGGGCCAAGGCAGGGGAAGGGGGGGAGATGGAGCTGGGTTTGAAGAAAGGGAATACTGGGCTAGTTCAAGATGCCTGTGAACTATTTATGGGTATGAGGGGGCAGAACAAGGGGGAATGGATTCAGACCGAGAGTAGGTTTAGATGAGATGTTAGACATTATTAGATGATTAGACATTTATTAGATATTCAGAAAAGAATCTTCCCTGGGAGGGTGGGGAGGCCCTGGCACAGGGTGCCCAGAGCAGCTGTGGCTGCCCCTGGATCCCTGGCAGTGTCCAAGGCCAGGCTGGACGGGGCTTGGAGCAGCCTGGGACAGTGGGAGGTGTCCCTGCCCATGGCAGGGGGTTGGACTGGATCATCTTGAAGGTCCCTTCCTTCAACCCAACCCAAACTATTCCAGAATTCTACAATTCAATGATTCATCATTTGTTTCTAAGTACACAGACAGAGGGACATTGGAGGGATCAGTAGCAGCTTGTTAAACCACTAGAGACAGCATCCACAAATTCAAAGTTCCTAATTCCAAGCTGAGATGGAGCAGAATTAATTTTGTTCTTTTTAAAAATAAGCTGGGGGATGTGGTTGTTTTGCTGCTTTTTTTTTAAATTTTTGTCAAACCCAAGTTTGACTTCAATAATTTTTTTTTCAAAGTGGAAAGAAAATGGCAAAACTTTAAAACTGGAACAACTTTCCTACCTTTCAAGCTAAGTAGCAACCTGTCTGGAGAGCTGCCAAGCCCTGATGGCAAATGCCAGGTGATGTCTGTTCAATTCCATGCAACGCTCATGATAATGTCATTTCTCCACGTTGAAGTGTTAATCATAATTGACATTTCTTACAACTTTTTTTCCATTTTTCATTAAAAAGCAGAAATTTATTATCTAATCCAGATTTTTATACAGACACTCATTTAAAAAGAAAAAAAAATACCAAAGAAGAGCGATGAAAGAGCTACAGACCTATTTAGTTCTTCTCAGTAAGTGACCCCAGAGCCCAGCTGGAGGTGACTGCTGGGATGCAATAAAAGGCTTTGGGCTGAGACTCTCACCTTAAATCCCTTCAGCACCACCTAGGAGCAGGAGGAAGGAGGGAACTGGAGATGTGTTCCCATTTAAGACACCGGGGTTTGATGCAGGGAAGAAGGTAAGCAAGGAACACAAACCCCATGTACAGAAATTGCTCAAACTCTGCAATTTTCAAACCATGACAGTTAAAGCTTCTGGCCCAGCAAGGGAACAGACTGGGTTTGGTTACAAGGTGCCATGGGCTGTGGATGGGTGAGAGCCCGGGGCAGCTGAGAATTATCCAAAAATATCCCTTCCAGGCCAGATGTGTCAAAACCTGGGCTGCTGCAGTTCCTTATGTGTTTTTTTTCTATCCCTCAACAACTGTTTTCTCCTTGCTGGAGTCAAAATAAGCTTCTCAGAGCACACTTGTGGCAGATAGAACTGGGATCAACAGGTTGCCTTCTGAAGTGTCATTCAGTGTGAAGGAGAGATGTGGCTGCTGACGTGTGATAGCTCTTCTCCTCTGATGGGAGGAAAAGGCCTCCCCAGCTTGCTGAGCAAGGATCAGGGAGAAGAGGTTTGTACAGCCTGTGAAAGTCCCCTGTCTCGAGAGCTGAAGGGGCCCTGCTCTCTGCCGGTTTTGTCATCCCCAATTCCAAATCTTGCTGCCAGGAGGAAGGATTACTTTTACTGCTGCACTTAGTGTCCCCAGGCAGGTGAGGTTTTTTTCCTCTATAAACACCTCCCCTTCTCCAAACCTCAAGTGGCTCTTTTTCCCTCCAGTGGGACAGTAAATCCTGCAGTTAGGGGACACAGACAAGGCAAAGGGAAAGGCTGTGGCAGGAGCCTGGGAGGAACAGAAGGTGATGCACTGTGACAGTTGCCCTTTCTGATGCTGTTTGTTAACCTTTTTTGATGCTGTTTGTTAAACACGCTGCCACTTCCTTTTGTTCGATTCCCCAATTTGCCTGTGTGCTCCCAACATCTGCAGGGCCCAGGGAAGAAAACTTTTCCAGAGATGGAGAGGAGAGAGGGGCT
This sequence comes from Dicrurus megarhynchus, assembly GCA_013399195.1. NCBI lineage: Eukaryota > Metazoa > Chordata > Aves > Passeriformes > Dicruridae > Dicrurus > Dicrurus megarhynchus. Next base: position 444,270 of record VXAD01007406.1, read on the forward strand.
CCTGCACTCACCTCTGACCATCCCATCCCAAAAGCTAAGATAACACAAACTTCCAACACCCATCCCGTCCTCATCATTACCTTGTGCGGTCTGCAGTGAAGATCCCTTCAAAATCTTAGTGCTGTGTCCAGTTCTGGGCCCCTCTCTTTAAGAAGGACATTGAGGGGCTGGAGCATGTCTGGGGAAGGGAATGGAGCTGAGGAAGGGGCTGGAGCCCCAGGAGAGGCTGAGGGAGCTGGGAAAGGGGCTCAGCCTGGAGAAAAGGAGGCTCAGGGGGGACCTTGTGGCTCTGCACAACTCCCTGACAGGAGGGGGCAGCCGGGGGGGTCGGGCTCTGCTCCCAGGGAACAGGGACAGGAGGAGAGGGAACGGCCTCAGGCTGGGCCAGGGGAGGCTCGGGCTGGATATCAGCAGGAATTTCTTCACTGAAAGGATTGTCAAGCTTTGGAAGGGTCTGTCCAGGGAGGAGGTGGATCCCCCATCCCTGGAGGCATCCAAAGAATACCAGGGTCACTCAGTGCTCTGGGCTGGGGACAAGGTGGGGATTGGTCACAGGTTGGACTTTTCCAGCCTAAATGATCCTGTGATTCTGTGAAAATACACTACAGAGCTCCCTGTCTTCAAAGCATCTCCTAAGGATGTTGGGCTGTTTACCTCTGTACCTTCAGGAGAGGTTACACCTGGTGTGTAACCACCTTCCTTCCATCCACATCTCTCTTTGATCTCCGTTACCTTTGCTCTAAGGATGCTCAGTGCCTCTTGCTGTCTCTGGAAGACCAGACAACCCCCTCTTCTCCCTGTCCCTGTCAGGAGAATCTCTGCCAGCTGAAACAGAGGTGCTGGGAAAAGCCCAAGCAGCTGCCTCTGTCCTTGCTCTCCTCCTCCTTCCTGCTTTGGGGAATACAGAGGGGAAAAAGCCATTGTGCCTGGCACCAAGGCAGATGGCAGCACTAAAACTAAGAGCATTAATTACTACTATCATTTTTAGTAGAAACATATTGGAAGCAGTGTGATTCAGAGCTGTCCAAGCCCCTGCAAGAGGCTGAGCACTCCAAGCCGAGCAGGAGGCAGCTGGCAAGAGCAGGGAGAAGGGATTGGATGCTCCTCCAAAACTTTGGGACACCAGCATTTATTTAGGCTGCCCCCTCAAACAATTTTCAGGAGCAGATGTGCACTGGATCTGAATTCAAAATGGGAAAGTGTATTCCCACGGTTAGGAATTAAAGCTGGATGGGATCACGCTGTTGCTTTCACTGGCACGTTTCCGTGGGCATCAGTGACGCACAGCTTTGGTGTTGGAAGTGGGAGACAAATCAGTCCATGTATTTTAATTTCTAGCATTTTATTGGCTTCATAAAACATGGAATGAGGTGCTGTGTGAACAAGAAGTGAGCAACAGCCCTGGCTTAAAGAATTTACAAGCAGAAAGATCAAACAATGGTTGGAAGGGAAGGGAATACTTTTAGAGCTTGTGAGCTGGGGATGGTTCAGAGACATTTGTGCAGCTCCTGATCCCAGGAAACATGGAAATCATTTGTGCTCCTAATATACATGGAAAGGTTATAAAGAGCCAACAGAAGAACTGGTAACAGCAAGAAAACCATCACTGCAGTGATTTAAACACAAGGTCCACCTTACTGCTAAAGCCCGTGGTTCAGAGAGGTATCTCAGGTAATATCTAAAGGTGGGCTTAAAGCAAACACTTGTTCAGGTGTGTTTCTAAAAAGAAACTAGTGTGGAGCTTTTGTCAAAGTTAGATGTGTTCTTCATGAGTCTGTAAAACTGAGACCCAGCCTTGTTGTTGGAGTCAAATAAAGGAATGAAAGCAAATACTTGTCAAATATATTATTATGAGAATTCTGTGCTCACTCATTACATCATTTATTAATGACTCCTGGAGAAAAAAAAAAAAAAGAAAAATATCACCAGATGAGTTATTTAACAAAACCCCACAAATTCAGCATGTAACACATTCATCAGAATCTATTCAAGCAGCTTCAATGCTTGGATAAACCACTGTTTTTTAATCTAATTTCCCAGGCAGGAAGACTGCCAAAAAGTGCAAATGATGCTGTAAGAATGAAGAGAAGCTTTTTGTGGCCAAATACCTCAATGATGTTTACACAGACACTCAGCATCTCACTTCCTAAAAGACACATTCCTATGTGTCATTTAGACACAGGATTTATTTTTTTTAATGCTTATTTCAGAGTAGGGGGGAGTTAAGGGTATATTTGTCCACAGGACTGAACATATCACGCTGGATTCATTACAGAGGGATGGATTGGAGGCAGCAATTCCTCTGTGCTGAGCTATTGAAAGTGAAATGGGATAATTGCCACAGTTACAACGAGACTGATCAAGCTGAGAGAAACAAGTTTCAAATTGTACCAATCAGCCCTAATCCGAAGGAGTTATTAACAGAGCTCTAGCCTGGTGAGCCCGCATCTGCTAACTTGAGATAATGATTTATATCACCCTTTATGAAAGTTCCAATTTATTCTAATTCAATAAGTGAAAGGAGGTGAGCACGGAGGGAGTCGGGGACCAGGATTCAGTGGGAGCCCCTCGGCCACTCTGCTCCTCCCAGGCAGGGCCAGCAGCTCCTGGTGCCATTCACTAGAGGACAAAAGGAGAAAAAAAATCCAGTTTGGAGTATTTTTTTAAAATATCTTCATGTGACATAGAACTGCCAGGTGCTTGCAAAGATCGGCGTGGTGGTTTAGCCTTCAAACCCCTTGAACAGGACCAACAGTGAGGATATGGTACAGGAAGGACGAGAGGAAATGGCTTCAGACTCAGAGGGGATAAATTTAGATTGGATATTAAGCAGAAATTCTTCCCTGTAAGGTGGTGAGGTGCTGGCCAGAGGAGTTGTGGCTGCCTCATCCCTGGAAGTGTCCAAGGCTGGGTTGGAGCAAGCTGGGATAGTGGAAGGTGTCCCTGCCCCTGGCAGGGAGTGGGATGAGATAGTTTTTAAGGTCCCTTCCAGCCCAAACCACCCTATGATTCTGTGCAGGGCAGAGGATGCCTCTTTCAGAACAAAAGAAGCAATCCAGAATGCTCAGACAAGGGATATTTTGCTGGGTTCTCAGACACAAAAGCCTGTTGCTTCCACAGCTGTGGGCTCATCTTACATCAGCACCCACATTTCTGTGGACACGAGGCTGGTTTGGCCATTGTGGGAGGTGGCCACTGGGGCCACACCTGGGATGTGGCCTTTGGAGACTGAAGTAGTGTCAAGGGCACAAGCCAGGCACCCATGAGAAGTCATTCCCTTGACATAATACATGGGATTTCCTCTGTTTTTAATGGATGGTGACACGATAGCTCCACAAAACACACCTCAACAATCCATGGCTTCCTGGTGAAATTCTTGCACAGCCCAATCCAGAGCTGCCACAAGGCTGCTCCAACTGGTACAAGACAAATGTCCCCAGTGCCTCCCCCCCGGCCCTTCCAGGTGCACACACAGCCACAGAACCCGATTCCCTCGGGAATTACACGGCGTTTATCAGCAGGACACGGCCATTCCCGTTCTCTGCTGGGCCCCGCACTAAGTGAACAAAAGCATCAGGATTTCTGCATATTGTTCTTCTCCTGAGGGGAAGCTTTATGTTATTTGCTGTGTTTGCACAGTCCCGGTACCTGAGATGTTTGCTTGGCTTTCTTTTATTCAAACACATTTGTTCCAGTTGCGTTTCTGACCTATTTTACTGCCACTCTGCGAACGCTCACCGAGTGATAGCTTCTGCCTTTGTTTCAAGTAGATGCCAAGAAAGTAAAAGTACCACGAGCACTTCAGTGACAGTTCCTGCAAAGTTTCACGGGCAAAAGGGCTTTCCCCCTCTTTCTGTCCTTTTAATTATGCCTTAATATTTGACAGACTTCTAATTGTGAGATTTTTGGTTATCTGCTCGGAGCAGGAACACCACCTGAGAACTGAGATGGTCAGTGGTGCTTTGTCAGGAGTGACAGAGCTGGATACAGAGATGATCACAGACAGGCTGGAACATGAGATTTATTTGCTGACCTAGGAGTTACTATTCAGTCTCATGCTCCTAAAATGCCCAATGAACAATGTTTCCATGGGAGACATTGCTGATACCCATTTTTAGGCCAATCCCAAAGGGTTCCTGCTCCCTTCTCTTTCAGAAAATACGTTTATTGTCATAATTTCATAGATAAACCCCAGATTTTCTAGGTTTTACTGCTTTATACTATTTTATGGCTACAGCATCTGCCTTGCACCCCCCTGAGGTTACTGCCTTGACACCATGGGAGTTCATTAGCTGCTTAGCAGGGAATGTGCTGCCTTTCTGGAGCAATGCAAGTTTTCAGTGTGTCTGCTGAGCAACTTGTTGAAATATTGACAGAAGACTATTTCCCATTGAAGTTAAAACCATCAGTCTTCCTTCTCTTTTCTTTTTTTTTCTTGTTGAGGACTTTAAACAATGTTTGAGTGAGTCCTCAACTGCCACTGAGGCTTACCTTGTTTGTGTCAGGCTGTGTGGGAGCATGATACACTGCCACAATGCTGGCACCTCTTAAATTCACAGAAAAAGTCAGTCCTGAATTCCAGCTGAGCCTGGTTTTCTGCCAACTTCCACATTGTGTAGCCTGAGAAATAGGGTAGCAAAGTTTCAACAAAAGAAAAAAAAATTGAATGTAGCAATGGAGAGGGAAAAGAGTCACTGTCCAACATTAATGACCTGCTCCTTGCAGTGTGAATGAGACAAGGATTGGATTGGGTCAGGGGGAGGAGGGAGGCACGCACAGCTCTGAGTGTAGCTGAGTGTTTAGAGGCAGAGGTTGAAAGGAAAAAAAGTGAAAGAAATTCATATTTCTGCTGAAAGAATATTGGAAAGTTATTTGTTTTAAGACCAGTTTCTACTCAGGACAAAAAGAGCATCCTGGAGGGTCTTTAGGTTGCTGAAACAGGGATCTAAGTCCCTGGGCTACCCTGCCCAGAGCAGGACTGACTGCTCCAGCACTGAAGTGGGGGTGATGTACTGCCAGGCCACTACCTTGGCATTTCTCATCTGCTGCACAAAGACCTGGGTCATGCAAAGCAGTGAGCGTGGAGCTGGATTCTCCTCCTTTGGTCACATTGAGTCATTTCTTATTCAAGGTCATTAGTTCTTCCATACGGAGATCCATTACTGCCAGCCTTTTCCAGAGCCCAGTGAAATCCTTCTTACAGGTTCTCCAGGAAGTGAGCATGATACCAAGACCTTGTGCTGCACAGTCTCAGAGTTGAAATTGCCTATGAAAATGTGTAAACCACGTTCCTCTTTCTCAGGGTGCCCTGAGTTTTGTACTGATCACAATGAATCAGGGCGTGGAAAACTGAAAACTCCCACAATATTTTAAGTACTCATCTGCTGGGGAAAGATGGATGATTTCTTACCAGCTGCTAGGAGGAAATGTCCAGCTCACTTAATTGCCAGCAATCCTTTAAAAGCACAGCTTGCATTTGCTCTGCTATAACCACCTGGCTGGTTGAGAGGATTCTGAGGTCAACAATATCACCACAAGTCTCATTTAATCTCCCTAAGACTCGCTGCAGCCTGGAACTAGTCCAGAAGAACCCACCAGGGCAGAAATCCATCTTCAGTCCTGTGATAAACCCACTCAGCCAAATATTCCCTGCACCTCTAGAGAATGAAGGCCCACAGTGACCCCAAAGCCACCAATCCTGGCCATGGTGCACCCGATTTACCTGGCTACAGATGGTTCTCGATGAGTTCACTCGCAGAGGGATGTGGGCACCTATGGATGCTGGAAAAGCTTCAGCAAGGAATTTCTTCAGCTCTCAGCAGCATTTTGTGAGAGCTCTGTCTTTCCCATGCAGGTAATTCAAAATAATGTTACAGTTCTGTAAACTTCTGCACCTGCTAAGTTGTTTTGCACCATTGTTATGGCTCCAACTAGAAAAACATTTAGAGATGGGTGCCTTAGAACTTGGCCAATCCCCCTAAGGGGTGGATGGCTGAAAGAACCAATTACCTTATGCCATTTAACACACTTTTTGCGAACTAACATAGAAAAACCCTCTAAGAAGTTATTAAACCGCTTTGGTCTCCTTGAGCCCTGAGCCTGGACTCCGTGTCGTTTCTCTGTTCCACGGCGAGAACAGCGACAGGCACCCATCACCTGAGGGTGATTTACTGCAGCTCATGTGAGTCCCCTCTGAGTCAAAGCAGATGGGGCTGTGCTGGAAGCAGCTGCTCCTGTGCAGCCACCAGCCAGGCTCTGCAGGGGGATGGAGGTGGCTGAGCTGGTGGCAGCAGACTCCAAGGGACTGTCCCCCCACCGTGCCCTGGTGCCTGCTCCCCCTGCTCCAGGCGAGGTGTGCGTGCTCCCTCCCAGCTCAGCGTGTGCCAGATGTCACCAGCGTTAGACTTTCAATCCGTAGCACTGAGGGAGACGTGACACCAGTGACTATTAAATATTTATCAGGATTAGCAATTTGACTGTTAGTTTCACCACTGTTTGCACACCGGAGAGGAGCTGTGGGGGCTGGCTGCAAAGAGGGGGTGTGAATGCAGCTGTGCCATGGCCCAGCTCTTGCTTCTACCTCCTCATCTTCCTCCTCCTCCTCTCACCCTCCCTCCTTCCTCTGGCTGTGCTGGGAATGAGCCCAAGGGTCTGACAAAAGCCTTGAAGTGGCTGCTGTGGTTGGCAGCAGCAAAGCTGAGGGAGATTTCATCTTTACTGTCCAGTTTAGCCAAAGCACATCACGAGCTATCCAGCAAGGCACCACTTTCCAAGCTCATTCCATCTTAAGGAGGCAGCACAAGAGCTGAGCAGGGTGGAGGAAAGATACACCCCAATCCCTGCTGTGTATTCCCCTTCTTTTCTCCTGTTTTCCTCACTGTAGTAAGGGTCTCCTGGGTGAGCACCCTCCTTCTGCCATCCTCACCCTACAAAACCTTCCAAAACGGGGATGGACTTTTGCATCTCAAGATGAAAACAGAGAGGGGGTGGTCAGGAGGAGGAAAAAAGAGATTTCAATTGACCCTCGGTTTCTGTTTGACCGTCACAGCTAATTGAATTGCCTTCAGTCAGTGCCAGGATTTGATGGCTGCCTTAAGAATAGGGCTGGCAGAGTAACAGGGGATGACAGCTGCTTTCTGCAGCTGGTTCCAAACCAAGGAGCAGGTCAATGAGCATGGATGAACTGGGGCTTGAAAGCAAGGAAGTACATGCGCAGTCTCCTCCCAACACAGGCTGAGAGCTGGGAGGAATTGCCATTTCTCTCTTTTTTCCTAATTCAGCACAAAATATCTGGACAAATGTCATTGCCTTGTGGAAGCTGTTGAGTTTTTGAGCATTTTTTTTACCCCTCTTTCCTGTCTATAATTTTCCTGAGCCCATTTTTCTGCCCAGTGGCTGGGATGGAATCCGTAATCGAAAAGCAGCACTGCTGCAATCAATTGAAAAAGTCATTAAGCAGCTGTGGTGTAAAAAAGCCTCCCCTGCCCTGAACTCTGGAGCTGGTCCCATTCATCCAGTTCTCCTCCCCAGCTCGGTCCAGATGCCCAGCTGGGACAGTGTGTCCTGCAGATCCACTGGCTGCAGCCAGGAACGGGGGGAGCAGCCGCCTGGTAAATTTAGATTTCTTGAATCTGCCACCAGGCTGACACATTGATAAACAGCCCCGATTTTAGCAAAGGTTTGGAACACTTGCTGCTTGCTGTTAATTACTCCGTGGAGCTGAACCATGAAACCTGTGGTGACTCAACCTGAGCCACCTCCCTGTGGTGCTGGCAGTGAGCAGCCCTGGTGACATCAAGGTCCCTCCATCCCTCTTCAGCCCAGGGGCCACTTGATGGCTCCCAGCACAAAACCCACCCGGATTTACGGCTGGCCCAGCTGCTGTGTCAATAGAAATAGAAGCTGGGGCCACCAGGCTGTCACTGACAGCCAGACCTCCCTGCCAGCAGCCACCGAGCTGCTGGTGATTCAGCGCCACGGGGCAGAGGTGCCCTGAGCGTGGGGTGTGCTCAGCTGATGGAAAAGGAGAGCAGAGCACTGTGGGTGTGCGCTGTACGTCGAGAACTCCTCACTCAGGCATCTCAAAGTGCTGTGAGCTCAGGGAGGGAGCAAAGGAAGTGAAGTAGATTAGTGGTTGCATTTAGGAAAAGGAATTAAAAAAAAAAAAAACAAAAAATCTTGTCCTTGTCCAGCTCTGAACTCCGGCCCTGAATGCTGAAAAGTCAGGCTATTTTTTAATCTGGCCACAGATATTTTGATGTGTTATGTGAGGACTATAAAACATCTCACTGTGACAGGCCGTTCCTCTCTAAGCTGATGCTCAAATACTTTATGGAAAACAAAGGCATAAAATACAGGGAGCTGATATCTAAAGAAGGAGAATGACCTAACTTGTCAGTGAAAGTTATCATTGCTTTTTTCACCAATGAGTACTTTTTTGTAGCTTTCATTAAACAGGGAGCAAGAGCAAACCCACTCTTAAAGGAGACAGCTTCCTTTTTTGCCTTTTTGCTTTTTTCAAATGGGATATACCACACATTATTTCTGATGGAGCCAATCTAATTTTCAAATGGAAGAAATTATCATGACAATCAGTGACTTGTCTATAAATAGAGCAATTATCTGGAGAAAAATAAGGTCAAAATGTATTTACTACTAATTCAAAATCTTAGTGAGCCACTGAACAAGTGATTTGCTATAACATGGAAATGTCCTGAGGGGATGAGTTGAGAAGCAGAGGTGTACATGTCGCTGCCTGCAATTTTATGAAGTGAAAGTATTTGAAAATGCTGTTTTTCAAGGCTGTGGGCACAGGGCCAGCTGTCTTTCTGGCATGTAAATCATATCTATCACTTCAAACTTTACAACTCAAAGATACCCCTTTCATCAGGGGTAATTAATTGATGAGAAGACAGAGACTGGGCAACAGAAGACACTGATATAAACTGAAGAATCTCTCAGGCTCCTGTTTAAGCACACATTACTTTTATTGTCTCAAGAAGTGTCACAGGCTGGCTGGATTTTTGGACAGCACTAACACAGCTCTCTCTAACGCATTTCCACCTGGTCCAACGGGGTAAAAGGACAAACCCAGAGAACCACATTTCACTCATTCTCCTCCTAACCTATTCCTGTATTTATGGATTCAAGCACTAACACACTCTGGTTACTCATTCTGTTGGGATTTGTAAATAATGGAGATTGTTCCAAATACAGGGCAGATTTCTTTCATGACAGTCACCGGGAAGGGTTAAGCTGTACCTGGGTTTATGTCCATGCTCACACAGGTTAAAAGTCAGCAAGAATAGTCTGAAGTCAGCCAAAACACTTGCTCCGCTTCTCTCTGAGAGTGAAAAGTGGTTTTATACCAGACACTGAGTTTTTGGAGGTGCCCTGAAATTTTCTAGAGACTATTTAGCAACGAATGGTATCTGGGAAAGATTTAAGATGTGGATGGTGGGAATAAAATGTCCCTTTTGCTGCATAAAAGGATGAATTGTCCTTTTTATCCCCGCTGGTAACAGTGGGTTCCTTGTGGTGAGAGAAAGCCAACCTTGAGCATCTCGTGGGGCTCAGCAAAGGCACTCCCTTGTCCATACTGTGTGTATCCATGGCTCCCGTGAATCCCTGGGATCAGAGGGTCCCCAAACCTCCAGGAACACTGCTGGGCTGTGCCCAGGCCCTGTCTTTGTGCTCAGGATGAGGAGGCTGCAGTTCCACCGCAGTGTTCACGTGGGGGATGGCACTTTTCCCTCTCTCTGTCCTCCCTGTCACCGTGCCAGGTCAGAGACTGTGCATAGCCCCAGTCATTAAGCCAGATAAATAAAATCACATTGCTCATAATTACTGTGGACAATTTTGTGTAATTAGATGTTAAGTGTGGTAGCCACTCTCCTTTATGGCCCTAGATAAGTACCTGCACCTTGACTGAGAAGAAGCCTGGTAGGAAATATAACTGCTTTGTTGCTCTCTGTGTAATTAACTACCATTAAAGCCACTAATTAGATCATAAGTTTTAAATAAGATGCCCTAATTATCTTTGGTACACAGCGAACTGATTTGCCAGGGCAAAACCTTCCAAAAGTAGAAAAAAAAATTTTTTTGGCAGCTCTTAGGGTTATTTTTCTGTATCTCTGAGTCTGCATGTTCCAGGTGCAGAAGGTAAATTTGGTGGTTCTTATCATACTGGAAAACCCAAACCTGGGGAAGAAGGGCAAGGCAGTGAGTAGAAGCCCCAAAACACACAGCAGGTGATCTACAAATAGGTGCAAGTGTGTGCACATGCAGGGGATATCCTTTCTTCCAGAAAGGAATGAATTTTTTAGTGATGATCCTGTTCTTCATCTTTTTTGTTTTGTTTTTGTGGGTGACACTGAACTATAGAGGAATCTTGGAGGATTTTAGTAAAGCAAAATATCTCTTAATTCTGATGTGTTTTAGGCACTCTGAATTGCTCAGCCAGCAAACTTTCTGATCTGCCTGCCCTAGGAACAGAGAACAGTGTGCACAGCAAAGAGAGTATAATCCAGCAAATACCTGCATCTGAACCCTGATTATCTGAAAGTTTTGCCTGGTTGAAGAACAAATATTCTGTGTGGCTTAGCATTCAAAGCTCTCTGACTTTGCATTTCATGAGTTTCTGCTGTTTGAGCAAAGGTGAGGCAAAGCCAAGGCAATTCGTGGGGTGAGGACCTGCACGGAGATTTCGTGGTGTAAATTCCAGCCATGCAGACGCACTGAATATTCTCCCTGAGCTTTTCATCCATTCTAATTGGGAGAGAAATGTATGCCAGCCTGGCACTCCACTGTTAGCTCAGGGTTTTAGTTCAATCCTGTCTTGGATTTTGAGGAATGACAACTGTGAAACCCTCAGAAAGCTAAAGCAGGAGGCTGAGAAGGCAAGGGAGGGCAGAACAGAGCAGTGGGAATGAGGGAAGGCTCGGAAAGAGCAACCACATCAGCCTGCAGCCCATTTGCTGTTTCCCAGGGCCAGGTGAAGCTGGAAAATCCTCAGGGTGGGACTGAGTCAGGGCAGGGTAGGACTGCTCTGAAAAATTAAAACCCTGTGTGGCAGTAGAGTTTTTGAGAGAGACTGAGATACAGAGACAACTCTGAATTGTTTCACGATTTTGTGCTTGTAGGATCAACCCTCTGCCTGGCCACAGGTGAGAGGAAGAGCTGTGGTTTGACACCAGCACTTTCTCCATGGCAGATGCAGAGAGCTGCTCAGCTTTTGTCCCAGTCACTCACAAGCTGGGTTTTTCCAAAACCCTTAAATGAGCCAAAATGTTGCAGACCTCAGACTACTGCCCCTTTCCCCAGCCAGAGCCCTCTCCTACCCTCCCTCAGTGAGTGTCAAATGAGAAGAGCTCCTCTGCTCGCAGATAATCATGGAAATCTGTCCAGGGTTCAGGTCCCTGTTTGGGCACTACTTATAAAATTATAAGGTTGTGGGGGTTATAGGGCGGTTGGGGGTANAGAGCTGAAGTCCATTCTTTACAGACCCTGTGCTACAGGAGATTTCACTCCTGCCACAACCTGAAGTTTCCCCAAATAAGGGAAATATGAGGGTATTTTCCCTCATCTGATCTACATTTGATCCCTTTGCAGATATAACTCCGTCAATGCATGAGCCTTCAGGTTTTGAAAGAGGCAAACTACTGAATCAGTCTTTCTTTTCCTTCCAGGTTTGCCCATGGTGCTGGGCTTGCTTGGACCTAATCTGTTAATACTGAATTAAAAGAAGCATTTCAGCTTTCAGAAAGGTCTGAAGATCCACGGCCGTTTCTGAGAGTCCTGGGTATTATTTGCCTTTGCTTCCTGCAGCTGCCAGACCCTTTTAGGGGTCTGAGCCACGGTTGTAATTTAATGTTTCTTTCCTGTGAACACCTTTGGCTCCCAGGAACACTTTGAAAGGTCAAAGGAAATTTTAAGCAGTCCCTTGCCTCTGTTGCTGCACCCAAAAAAAAAAAAATACATCTAGAAATACAAAAGTAGTCCCTAAATAACAATACTTGGTCAGATGCCACCAAGGACCCAACACCTTCCGGCATTTCCTCTGGGGTGGGGAAGCTGTGGCTTCCCGTGTTCCCTTGATTTGCTGTGTACAGATGTCTCAGATGGTACTGTTCTTTTATTCTTAAGGCAGCTCCAATAAAAGTCAAATAAAAATTAATCTTACCCACTCCAGACTGGAACAATCTTCCTCACTACTCCTAATTTTACTTAGAAATCTTCAAGTGTTGGAAAAAAAGAAAAAAGGACCCGAACTTATCTGGCTGTTCTGTTTTTCTTCTCGCTTGCCCTGCTCCTTTTCTCTCCTACCCTTCCTCCCACAATTTTAGCCTGCCAACCTCTGTGGCTCTCCTTTACCTGCTGCCTGAGCACAGGGAGAGCAGAACCTAGCAGAAAGTTGTGCACATGGGTAGCAAAAAATAAAAAAAATAAAGAAAATCACTTTTGGTACAAGCCAAAGTCTTACAAGTTAATTGCTACACCTTTAATTCCCTAAATGAACCAAGAGAAAAAATAGTCCTGTGCTTTTATCCCCTGGTACTGCCCAGCCCCTCAAGCTCAGCAGCTTCTTGTCTTTCGTAGAGAGCTAAAACAATGCGAGAGATGATGTTGTGTTTGTGAATAACCAGCAGGTGCCTGTGCCAAGCACACAGAGCAGCAGCAGCAGCGATTCCAGCCCCTTCTGCAGGACCCTGAACTGCTGCTCGGGAACGCTTTTGACACCCTCGCTCCAGGCTGTTGCCTCCTAGAATTTCAATATAAGATTAAATTTGAAATGTGTAATTAATTGGCTAAAAAAAAAAAAAAAAAAGAATCCCATTCTCTACAATCAACACCAGTCAGTTGGGCCTTTTCTGAGCTGCTCCTCTTTATTTGGGGATAGGTTTTAGGACCTTTTGAATAGATACTTTTCCAATATCCCCATGTGCTAATAATAGGCATCACATTATTAGCAGAGTGTATGGATGGGATATTCAATGAAAGGAGCTTTTACAGGGATAGAAGTCAGGAAGAAGCCTCGGAAATAATATTAACTTTTGGAAAACTACCTAATAAAGCATTTTCTTAGAATAGATAGGGCAGAGCTTTTCTGGAAACTTGACTTGTAACACAGAAGCTGAACCTCTGTCTCTCTTTTAAATAAAGCTTGCTATTTAACAAAAATGTGCCACTTTGCAAAATTCATGTATGAAACCTACCATTCAATTTTCGTAGTGAATGAGATGAAAATCAGAATTCAAAAAGTCAAGGTGTTGGGTCTTTTGTTTGGTGGGGTTTTTTGTGGGGTTTTTTTGCTTTGGTTTGGGGGTTTGGTTTGGTTTTGGTTTTGAGGTTTTTTTGGGGAGTTGTTGTTTTGTTTTGTTTTGTTTTGTGGGGGTTTTGTGGGGGTTTTGTGGGGGTTTTTGGTTGTTGGGTTTTTTTTAGATATTTGTTTGTTTTTTTCCCAGAAACCACATAGAACAGAACTGAATTTGAAGCAGATCCATCCCTGGCCCCACAGCACTTCTCCCCGCTACATGTCATGCACAGCAGCCCAACCAGACCATCACCTGCGTCCCCCACCTTCCCTTCCTGCCCTACTCACATCAGAGCTGGTTGCACCTTTTGGGGCCTAAACTGATCCCTTTGAAGTTTCCTTAAAAGACTCCCATGGAGCTCAAATAGGTGTGGGATCAAGCTCCATTGGCTCCTGCTGTCACAGAGGCAATCGCTCAGCGGGAATGGAGGGAGGTGATCCTTGTACAGCTGGTTTATAACTCTGCCAGGGACGGGCAGAGCAATTACACACAGTTCAGCCCGGTGAAAGGCTGGGCACTGAACCCTCTGTGAAGCGCTGGAGTCTGAATATCCTCCAACAGTTTCTCCTGTGCTATTAAACGTTCACTTCCCCACTGCCCGAGCAAGATAAGGATGTAGATTCCACAGGCAGCCTGCCCTGTTGTTAGACGGGCTGTCAGCTCCCCAGCACTCCTGCTCGCTGGAGCAGCCCGTGTAATTATAAAGGAAGGGTAATTGAAATAAGGAGAAAGTAACACTTGAAAAGGAAGCAAATGATTCAGAACATGCAGAGCCATCCACCCACATCAGCAGGGTCAGGAGGTCTATCAAGCTTGGAAGCAGAAATGCTTTTGTCTGGAAGGAAAGAAAAAGAAACCCTAATAGGATGCATTTATAATCTGGAACTTCTTGTTTTCTATTTTTTTTTTTTTTCCCCTTAAAGCAATCCCTCTCACTTTGTAACATGAGAAGCAAGGAATGTATTTGGGAGAGAAAAAGCCTCAACCAGCAGTTACAGGCAAGGCTGGACAACAAGGAAGGGACCAGGAGAGGGGTCTGGTGCAGATCCCCTCCAAAGGATCTATCTCTGTCCAGCCCTCCTGCCTTTTAAACAGACACTTAATCCTACCCTTTCTCCCTCCAACCACATAAAACTCAAGAAAATATCCTTCCTTCTGCCTCCACCATAACAAGCAAGAGCTTCTCCTGAAACCTATTCCTTCAGGATTTGCAATCCAGGTGTTGCAGCTCCTGTGCCCCAATTTCTGGCCCAGTCTGCAGACCAAGCAGGAGCCTCAGAAGCTGTAAATTGACGTTGCTCCACTGATCTCAACAGAGCCAAACCCATTTGCACTTGCAGATGATCTGGACCACTGTTTTATAGACCCATTTTCCCCTCTACTGCTTTATAATCACACCCATGCCAGAAGTATTTTAGACTCCTTGTCTCTCTCTGAAAGATTTGAGAGCACCGAGACCCCTCCATTTGTGTGACACTAAAAACAGGGAGAGAAACTGGAAAGCTCCAGGTTACCCAGATGAATTTGGCAAAGCCAGAGAGCAGCACAGACCTCCCAGGCTGTAGCACGGCATGGGCTTCATAAACACTGGAATATTCTCAAATTTATCTGAAATATTTGAAATATTTACATTTGCTGGACCTTCAAATACTGCTCTGTTATTAGCCACAGATTTAACCAGAAGAATCATCTGTCAGTCTGATTTAGTTCATTTTGGCATTTTTAATCCAGTCTTCCCATCCATCCCATGAGAGCGCAGAGGGAAGGCTCTCAGAAAGTGAAAGTTCAAATGTTAAAACCTCTGGAATAGAAAACTCTTATGAGACAAATCCATAGCAAGTAAACTGTGAACTGGAAATCTGCTTCTCCATGATTTTGAACAGCTCAGTTCAGACATTTCCTCCCGAATGTGGCTTTCCCAGGGAACATGGGATGGACTGGATCAGTGTCCATGCTCACTTGGACAGGATGATCTCCCTCTGCTCATGAGACTCCACATTTGGGACAGTTTCCTACCACACAGAGATACAGAACTCGGGAGGAAATTTCCTTTTTACGTGACACTGGTAAAAAAGCACTGGTGTAAGGTAGGGTCAGCCAGCACATTTAGTGCTTTGTGAAGTATTTTATGTACACCAGAAAACTTCTGGCTTTCCAATCACACCTTTTTCATAGTCTGATAGTTTTTGTTTTTATAAAGAACAGATATTCTGGTAACGTTTTTTCTTTATCTCACTTCAGCAATTTTAAATACATATTGTCACAGGGCAAACATTTTCCCCACCATTCCACTTTAATAATTTGACAGGTCTGTGGGGAATGTTGCCCTTAAGATAGATTATTTGTCCTAGGAGTTAGGAAGAAAACTAGAAAATACCTGCAAACTGTTGGTTTATTCTGCATAATTGTTTTCCCACCACTTCTGCTCATCAGCCCTTTAAATCCAGGTGGGATGGGCAGCAGCCCCTCTAGAGAGGCAGGGAGTAGCTGGTTTCTTCACCTGGTCTTTTTGTTTTAATGTTTTTCAGCATTTATTCTCTTCAGGGTTCTATTTTCTATAAGCAATGAATTTTAAGGCTTTCTTGAAGTTCTTTCTGTATCTTTTAAGGAGAGTTTGACTGCCTATTATTCAGTTTATTTCTGTTATATTAAAATTTATTTTTTCTATCAGGTTTTAGCCTGGAACTAGGAAGCGTTTTATATCGGCTTTGTTTTGTTGAGACCTGAGAAATCCAGGATTTGCTGGAAGAGGGTGCTAGGGAGCAGGGAGTTGGGAAAAGCAGGTCTTGGTTGCTCACATTTGGTTCATTTTAGGGGATGCATTAAGATGAGCAGAGAGGTTTGTTAGTGCCTGAACAGGTCACTCCTACTAATGACTGCCAGACCAGGGACTTCTGGCCCACATTCTGAGCCCATCACTAGCACAGGCTGCTGCTTCCCCTGATATTTAGGATACTTTTAGTGGTTGTTACAAGTTCTGGGGGTCATTGAATTGTGGACCACAAACCCTTCCCAAAGAGCAGCTCCTCCTCCTTGGCAGGCATCTCTTATTCTGCTTCCTGAAGTGAGGGGAGGTGAAGGATCCCAGGGATGTGCCTCAGGGCTGGGGTTTATTTCCTTCCTGGGGCTCTTCAGGGGAGGTCAGGACTGCTCTGAGATGGGTGGCACAAAGAGCTGGTGTCTAAGGAAACTCTCTCCAAGCTGCAAACGAAGAGAGGAGGCGGCCCGTGGCACAATCCAGCCAAATTATATTGATAATACGTAGTAATTATGTAGCACTTCACACGATCAGAGCACTTTACAAACATTAACTAATTTACGGCATTTACTGAAAACAGATGTGCTTTTTCTGGGAAAACAGAGGGTAACACTGGCTGTGCTGGCAGAGGGGAGCAGTGCCCAGGCTGAAGGCTCTGGTTTGTGGAGGTACAGGGCTCCTTGGAGCACCTTTGTAGCTGCCTGGACCTCCTGCTGGACCAGGAAAAGGAAGATAACTTCCTTTTCTATACTTACTGAGAATGAAGGGTGATTCCATTCTGCTGAATGACCTTTTAATGACCAAAAAGAACACAGGCTGCAGTTGAAGGCAAGAAAACTGCTCTGCTGTGGTGACCCTCACCCTCTGATAACCACGGAGCAAGGCAGCTGATGGCAGCACACCCTGTCTCTGGGGAGCCACAGAAAGGTAGGATTGCTTTGGTAAACCTAAGGCTGTGTTCTGATTTCTGAGTCTTGATTTTTTTCTTCATTCTTGGTTTTGTTTGACACCCTGTGTGTATCTGCCCAGCCTTCTGTGCTTGGAACGCCACCAGCTCTGCTCACATGGTGCCTTTTATTAAACCATCATTAATGCAGCTATAAACGACACGGTGCCAGATGTCCTAGAGAGGCACAATAAGGATGTGACTTTGTCCCTTCACCGTGTGTAGCCTGTTTGGTCACCAAAATGGGAGGCTTCTATAGGGAATCATCTTAGAAGGTGCTGGAAGAAAAATCCTGCCAGCCGTGGGTATGAGAGCACAAACACCTGAAGTTCCTGTGATAATTTCCTTTTCCCTTTCTTGTGGTCAGCCACTGCTTGCTTTGCCTCCTACTTTCTTTGCGGAGTAATTAAAAGAAAGTTGTTTACATGGATGAGTGTTTTGCTATCAATACCATCCATATTAACCTTATAAATTAGCCTTTTATGTGGTACTGTATCAAAAGGCTCTTGAAGTCTGATTGAATTATGCTTCACTTCCTTGCCCAGTCCCTTGTCATTGTCACCTCCTCAAAGAAACAAATCAAGTTTGTTAGGCATGACCTCCCGTTAGTAAATCCAGGACAACTCTCTAAACAGTCTGTGCTTGCCAAGTGTGCTCTGATGTCCCTGAGCAGGGAACGGGGACTTCTGCACAAATACAGAGATTTTAATGCTGTGTTTAAGGGGTGGAGGGAGGAGTGAAGCTTGTGGGACTGGAGGGCAGGATCTGGCTGAAGGATGAGGGGTGTGCTGAGGCAGGAGGGGAATCCTTGCAGCACCACAGGGGTGGGTTAAAGAGCATCAAAGATGGTCACAAAATGCTGTGGGATGCTCCAGCAGCGTCGCAGCCTGGTGTTGAATGGGAAGAGCAGAGAAGAAAATGGGAGTTGTGATGCTCCAGGGTTGGGCTGTGCCCCAGAGGTGGCAGAGCCAGGGATTTGGCAGTGCTGCGGTGGAAAAGCTGAACCCTGGAGCAGAGATAAGGGAGGTTGAGGGGATGGGCAGTGGAGCAGTGCGGGCTGGAAGGCTCCAGGGTAGGACAGAGCAGGGAAAAGGGCTGGGAGTGCTGGTTTCTGGCAGTGCTGCAGTGCAGAGGAGCCGTGCGGAGCCGGGGGAGGGAATGCAGGGAGGGAGCCTCGTGGAATGATGCAGTGCAGAGCAAGGAAGAGGGAAAGCTGTGCTGCAGATCCTAGAGCTCAGGTAGGATTTGGGGAAAGAGCAAGGACTGTCTGGATGCTGAAAGGCTGGAGCACAGCAGCTCTGGGCATTCACTTGCCTCTACCAAGCACAGCAGGAGGGAGACAATATTTCTTAGGGAGGCTCAAAAATAATTTATTTCATAAACTAGTCTTTATTTTTTATTTTTTAAAATAATTGGGGTTTTTTTTCAAGCTTTTTTTCCTTCCCTGTGAGGGTGAAATTCGATTTGACATGTGACTCTTGTGTCATCAAATGACTCCAGGATCTGGGGCTTTAGAAAAAGATGAATGATGGTATCTGCAGATGTGAGCTTAGGAAGCAGAGTCACAGTGACAGCAGGAGCAGAACTGTGTTCCTTTGATACTTGAGTGACTGTTTCCTTTAATTTCAGTTTTCACTTTCATTATCTGTTTTGCTCAAGAAACTACTCTTTTTTTGCTTAAAACTGCTTTCACCCAATCTTGCATAAGATTCTTCCATCTTAGCGTGGTGCTATAAGGGATTTACTGGACAAGGAAATGTTCAGTGTTGCTACAGAAATACAGGAAGTCCTAATCAGACAGATTCTTTTCCAATTACAGATGCATTTATTTTGCTCATTGTGTGTTAATGCTTGGGTGGAATTTCAGCAGAACTTGAAGTCGACATATTTGAAGTCAGGAGAATGTGATTATTCTTTTTTTTACTTGACTTCTGTTTCCTTTCAAATATCTAGAGGAACTTTTCTGCATTAAAGACTAAGGGGTTACAAATTCCAGTTTAGGAGAAAGGCTCTACTTGAGGGACAGGAACAGATTTTGAAGCACAAGTGTGTTGCTTCCTCCTATAGCACTTGTCACAAATCAAGACATTCACGGAACAAAAAATGCTGAGCCTTGGAAGTTACTTAGATTTTAAACTTAGAAGAGAAATATGAAATGTGCTTTAAAATATCACATGAGATCCGTGTGAGGATATCTGGTGGTGTGGTGGGCCGGAGCTCTGCTGAGGATGCAGAAAGACGAGAACTGCTGATGGAGCTGGGACTGTGGGCATCAATTCCAGAGTGGCACCTAAATGCTGAAAGGACTGTTACTTTTTCCACGTGCCCCAACAGATGTCAACCCATCCCAGAAATCTTATCTTGCACCTGAAATGCTCCACTAAATTTTGCCTGGAAGCGCCTAGCCTCCCTCACTATGCTTCTGGATAGGAAACGGTATTTCCCCTAATTAATTCCAATGTTTTTAAGTTCTAGCTGCTCACGGCTGAGACAGTTTCAGCAGGAATCAGCACAGATGTAGCTCTATTCAAGCAACACCCTTAGAAGCAAACCCAGTGTTGCCTGAGAGCAGGTCTGCACAACCAGCTGGGAAAAGTGCTGTTATTTGCTGTCACCTCCCAGAAATTACAGCTGGAACTGTTATTACTCCCTGGCACAATGTCCCAGATTGTCAGAGGGGCCACTCCCCTGGAGCGCTAGGGCTGTTCTGCAAGGAATTATCTTGGACCCTTCCAACAGGCTGGAGTGTGAATCGCTGTCATCTCACTCAACCCCTCCTGAAAAGGGAGCAGGAAATGCTCAGCTGATTGTTTGGTTGGATCTGGAAAAAAAAGCAGGGATGTTGATCCTTCAGTTGATTATTCCCCGATTTAAACATTACCCAGGTCTTTCCTCTATCCAGCTGCCTGCCTTCCTTCTCCTCTCCTCACCGGGATTACAGATAAGAAGATGGAGTGCTCAGTGAAAACTGAGAGGTTTTGTTGGTAGATCTGCTCATCTATCAAAGTCCAGGCTGCAGCCTTTTTTAAATTGACTCTGCTACTTTTCTTCTTTCATAAATTACTCTAAAAAATAGAGACAAAAGGCTGCCAACTGTGTTAGTTCCTGGAAAAATCCTTCTTCTGTTTAATATACAACTCTTGAGAGACATTTAAAAGTGAGATGCAGCCATGTGTGAATGCCTGCATACACAGAGCCATATCACACCGAAGAATTTCAGCAGCTCACATGTTGACTTTGCTGCAGATTCCAGGGTTTTTTTCCCAAAAGATGCTTGTTTCAGGTTGGGGAGGTCTTTGTGGTCAGACCTTCAGGTCACCCACACTGATTGCATCATCCAGGGGGATATTTGTACCCAAATCTGCCACCTCTTCCCAGTTATTTCAGCTTGTTTGGGCACAGGAGGTTTGCAGACATGTTGTTGCCATGTCGGCAGCCTTGTGGTTTGGGGACTTTGCTATAAAGACCAAAATGCTGAATTTCTTTTCATATTTATCTCTTGCCATTTCCTAGGAGCTTTTCTAAATCTTGGAAACTCTGCAGAAGAATGGGTGTTTCTTCTGGTTCTACTCATGTGCACACCTCTGCAAAGTCCTGTTGCAATGGAAATTTCATGAAACACTCGTGGCCATGGCACTGGAGGTGTGGGGTTGTTGCTGTACTTCAGGTCCTTTTCCAAGTGTGGTGGCAGGAATTCATCTGGTAGCTCATAGGGAAAACCCAGAGGCAGCTGTTGGTCAGAGCGTACGCAGTCTAGAGGTTCACTGATAAAAATCTTACAGCTTCTGAATGTTTAGGAACCACTCTGGCCTGCAAAATTGACCCAAACTGGCAATGCCATTCCACAGAATTCAGTTTTCTTGCTGTTTCCTCTCTGTTCTTCCCCACTATTAAGTCACTGCTGCTGTCAAACATCCACAGGGAGATGGGAGCACTGACTCACTCATCTCTCTGCTGGAACAGGTGGTGATTCACATGTTCTTTAAAACTTGAAGTCACTGTTTCTGTTTTGCCTTTCTCTGTCAGAGGATTTCTTTCATACCTGGCATGTTCCTATTAAGAATCTTCATTCACTGCCATGGCACCACCTCTCAGACTTTTGCTTTAACACATTAAGTGTCTTTACCTGCTCTGAAAACAGATCTTTAAGTGACTACTTTAACCTCTCTGTGCCCTCCTTTGTGCTGGGCTCTAACACGATGCAGAATCTCAGTGGCAAAGCAGCAGGCACTGTGATATGAGGTTGAGACACTTCAGTGAGGTGAAAAGAGAAGGCTAAGCCAAAGTATTTTAAATTCTTGATTTCTAACATCACAGGGAGTATATAGGAAACTGATGATGAGAGGGAAGCAGAAACAAGAATTCTTGTTTCCTTAAGGTATTTGCAGTAACTGGCAGGACTGGTCCTAGGACACAGTTTGGTTGATGCTGTGCATGAGAGCAGCACCCTCAGCTCTGCTTAACTTAATACATTAACTTAGTTAAAACTTAGAAATTTCTGAAAAACAGAGGGATGGGAGCAGAGCCTGAACCAAAACTTTCCAGCTGGAACAGTTGATTATGTTCTCATGGGCTTGTTCTCTTTGTCCCAGAACTTCAATCCCCCTTTCCCAAGCAGCAGTGAGAGGACATTGCCAAGTTTGCTTTCATTTTGTCAGCTGGGGGAGGCACAGCCCTGCTCAGCTCCCCCATTGCAGTGGAAAGAAGCAGGGTTTGGGCTCACACTTGACTTTGTTCTGATTTGGGAGAGCAGAGCAAAAGGAATAACATATGCAAAATGACATCAAATATCCAAGGTGTGCAAAGGAGTGGGGAGTGGTCATTACAGAGCAACAGATGGGAAGGGAAAATTCATTCATCTTTTGCCTTTAAGGAATAAATGAGGGAGTTGAGCGTTTGTTCCCTCAGATTTGCTTTCGTTAAACCCCACTGTTTGAGAGAACAAGACAGAGATTTAACCTGCAGCAGACCTAAAAGGAGACTGGCATTTGACCTGAGTGAAGAGTTGGCACCTGACTCCGAACTCTTGTGGGCTCTCCTTGTGAGCGCTCCATAAACAGGCAGAGATTTTCCTCTTCCCAAAGCAGTTCTATCCTTCAGAGCTGCTCTGGAGGCAGCAGCCCAGGCTCCTGGCTGCCAACCTTCCTTCTGTGCCCACGTCACAAGATTGGTCCCCTCCATCACACGGCGTCACCTCACCCCCTGCCCCGCCACCACTGGGGACTGCTGTCTGCATGCAGTGGATTTTGTCACAAATCTTGATTGTATTTTATGCTCCAGCGCATTCCGTTTACAAGGGCAAAACCCCTCTTCTCTTGGCACTTTACACCAGCCAGCCTTCCCTTACAGAGTTGGGTTTTCCAACAGCAACAGACAGATGCAAAGGGAAAGTTGTTTTCTGTTACCTGGAGTGCACGGAGATTTTTTTATTTTTCTTGCTTTTTGCCCAGTCCAAGGTGACAGATCAGCAGAACTGAAAATATTTGTCAGACAGTTTCTCAGAATATTTCCTTTCACTAAACATTGAAAAAATTGTAAAGGTGAGCATCGGAGTGGGGAACTCATCTGTGTTACCAATGAGGAAGATTCATCCTTTTTAGCTGTCATGAAGTTTGCAAAGTTGCTTATGTCGGCTTTGGTTTCATTGTCAGATGACTTAGTTCCAGTTGAGCTCTTCCATTTAAGCTGTTAAACAAATGAAAAGCAAAATTGTCACTTTTAAATAGAGTCCGCACATAATCACATTTTGAAATGGTCCTCTGTGGTAGGAGCAGGAGTTGTGTGCATTATGATATTGAATTTTAAATAATATATTACACAAAATAGCTTCCAATTTGATTTGGGAGGGATATATTTTCATGAATTATTGAGTATTTGATTATTGTAGAAAGCCTCTGCTGTTATGCACTGAAACTGTCACTCTCCCAGGCCTATGATAGATGAGTTTGGTTATCAATATTTAAAGTTCCGGTCAGCCCGTGTGCCTGGCTGCTGATACCGGTGACACGGACTAATCAGCAGTAATGTATATGTGCCTCCTGTCTCTTGTTTGCCAGGCAGAGCTGGAGCAAATTGAGTGGAGAAGATTCCCAAGTGATTTGTGGACGGGTTTGTCATTCTGAGCAGGAGCCCCTTTGACACCACTGCATAGAAATGAGGTGTGAGGGAAGTTTGCTGGGCTCTCGGAGTGGAGGTGAGCGGAGCCCAGCAGGCAGCAGATAGGAGCCTTTCTTTTCTGGGGTGATAAGAGCTCAGCAGCATTTACAGATATGAGTATTTAATGTGAAAAAGAGAAACTGGCAAGCATCAAGGGAGTAAAATTTTACTGTCATCGACCAAAATGTTCTGAATTGTTGAATATGAGCCTGAAATTCCTGGAGTGTTGTTAACCCCAAAGACGCCTCGGGGACTTGTGCAAGTAGGACTGGGACTTCTTAAGGTCTTTGAAAACCCCATATCTTTCTGTGGGGAAGCAGCCTGCCTGCACAGGACTTTTATTTTTATTGGTGCATCCGCTCAGAGGGTTGTGAGGGAGATTGCTGGCAGAAATACTCCTGGTGCACTTCTAAAGTATTGTGCAAACCAAATACTGCGCAGGAACGAAAGGGTTTGCCATCTGCTGCTTGAATAGCAAAGCCCAGTACTGAGTGGCCTCTGTCCCTTGCTCTAGATGGTGTGGAGATGACAATGACTCCAAACAGGTTAATTAAAGCAGACCCAAATTGCCTGGCTCCAGTGGGAACGCTGCAGGAGAAATCTGCACCCAGAAATTCGCAGTGTTGGGCTGTGATTGCAAGGCAGGAGAGAATCAAAATAAAAGAAGCACTGTTGCAGTTAATGTGCTGACTTGTACTTGTCTAATTAAGGCTGGATGTGCCAGTGGGTAACAACAAAGCAGATGACAAATATTGTGGTAACTGTCGCTCCGTGGAGTCCCTGTAAGAACTGAACAGCACTGTGGTTTGGCTACCTGCTTTGCAAAAGGGGTATTTAGCTTTAATTCAGCGATTTGGCTGAGATCAGAGGCCAGAGGAAAACCCAACTGTTTAATTTCTGTAGCTCTTGTATAAGAATGGCTCAGAGCTTTGTTTTCAAAAAGGAAGAGAGAAGTAGGAGAAAGGAGAAGTTGCTGCTATACAAGTGTTTAAAAAGGTGGAAAGAACAATACAACTTTGTTTCTTAAAGCAGGATGCAACTCTTACATTATGGGACAGAGGAAGCCAAAAAAGACCCCTGGCTTGTCCTTGTGTTACTCCTGCATTTAGTAGGTGTGTATTAATCATAATCAACTGTAAACTGCAGCACACAAACGCACCCATCCCGAGCCCTTGGTGTCCTTGGGAAGCTGTTAAATATAGCCTAATCAAACAGAATCTGGTAATCACTGGAGAGGCTGCACCTTGGCAGCTGCTGAAAGGCAGCAAAGATGTCACAAACCACATCAAAATCACCATGGCCATTTCAGTCCCCGGGTTCAGCCCTTTTTTGAACGACCTCTTTCATTCCCCAATTCCATGCAGGGGCAGGAGGCAGGAAAGATCTCAGAGCGGGTTGTGCTCCTTCATTTGTGGATGAGCAGAGAGCTGGGGCAGCAGGGCAGAAGCAGGATGGTCTAGAGGAGAGTGATGGCTCAGGAGGGTAAAGATTCATTTTGTTATGGCTCCATTTTCCCTTTCTTTCTTCTTCATTTCCCTTTCAAGAGTCTTATCTTCTCTCCTGGAGAAGGGAATATCTTTGGGTAGAGCTGTAAAACCTTTATCATTTCTGCTCTCTCTCTCCAGAGATGTTTTCCCTCTTGCCACTGATTGCAGTGAAGTTCACAAAAGTTAAACATGTTGCAGGTTAGGAGATTTAATGAATCTGAAAAGCTTGGTGTGGTCAGAGAGAGGATTCTCAGGGCATGCTGTACCACAGATGTTTCTCTATAACTGCACACCTCACTAGTCCAGATCCTTCCCTCACCTCCCATTCCTTCCTTGCTATTATTAGATGGATTTATTCTGTGTCTGGGGTCAGCTCTGGCTGTATTTGGTCCATTTGCATAAGCCTGCAGTAAGGGAAGGAGCTGACAGGGAGGTGTTCCTTTTGTTGCTCTTAGTCTCATAATTCAGCTCAGAGCTGTGCTTGGCCTTTGGGGATGGCAGGTTTCCAGCTGATGTGCTGTAATAACATGCACACAGGTTTCATATTTAAAAATTCACAGAGGATGAATAATTACAGTGTCCTGCCCAGCAGTGTGGTTGGTGACACGTCCTGAAGAGCCTCGCTGACCTGAGATGTTTTAGAGACCAGGGAAGGGCAAAGATGCCGTGAGCTTTTGTTTCCTATTAACTTTGTGGACTCAGAAGAGGCCAGGTTGTGCCCCCAGGTGACTACCAGGGGCACAATAAAATCTAGAATTTCTCAGTTTCCTTGCTCATAAGCCTTATCTTCAGGAAGGTTTTAAATAAGACCACCTGCATTTATAACCTGCTGTGGTTCCTGCCTGGCTTCATCAATAATGTATTTCTCACCTGTTCTCCTGACCTTGGGGAAATGTGAGATTTGCCTCTTGAATACTTGCAATTGGACTCATCTCTGGTTCCTAGACAAGTTCTGGGACAGCTTTTATCTTTACTTCATTACAAGGGTTGTCATTCATGCCTGAGAAGTGACAAAGCCATCCCCTTCCCTTCAGCAATGCCTGGCCTCTGCTGTCAGAGTTTGCCCTGAGCAAATCAGCAGCTTCTGTGAGGGGATACTTTTCTCCCATGTTGCTCTAAACATTTTTAAGAAAATTCTTCCTTCCCTGCTGCACTTTCCTGGATGTACTGGGACTACTGGGTTGAAACTTTACTAGTTTCAAGTAAAGTTTCAAGAACATCTGAAGAGAATCTTAGTCCTGAAGTCACGTGCAAGGACAAGTCAGAGCTCCTAGAGCAACTGGGGACCCTCTTAGCTCTCCTTAACAGCCAGGTTAAAAGGTCATGCCTTGATGTACTTTGGAAAGAGAATTCCTAAAGTCCTGTCAGGAACATAAATCCATTAAGAATTTGAATCTGTTCACCTGCTGTCCTGTAATATGCTGATGCTGCTTTGTCTTGGAGTATGAGAGGACTTGGGCAGTAACTGTGCCAATAACGTTGTCTAGTATTGTTCTAATCGCTCATGTGCACTCAGCTTAGTCCTGTAGCTATAAATATTTCAGCCCTGTTCCTCTTACCTGGCTTCATTAAGCACTTAAAGGCTCGTAAGTGAGGCAGCAGCCAGGGAAGCAGACCCCAATCACGCTCTGCAGAGCACCAGAACTCCTGTGCTGCACCACAGCGTTTATCAAACGCTCTGCCTGGCCGTGGGGATGGCAGTGGTTGAGCAGTGTTTAGGACACCTTAACTCCGCTTCTGTGCTTTAATAGATCTTGCTTTAGTGAACAATTTCTTGCTGCCTTAAGAGGAATTTCTGCTGTTCCTTTTCTCTTGACTCGCCTGAAATATGCACAACTTTAACTGCAGCTTAAGCCAGGGCTTTTGGGCTGCCTGGCTGGGTAACCAGCTCTGTCCCCACACGGTAACTCGATAGATTGAAACACAGAAATACCAGCCGTGTTTGAATGCTCAAGGGCCATTTCCTAGCAATTAAGGGACAGAACTGAAGGCATGAGGCTTTTCCTACAGGACATTAACCCCAGCTGCCCTTTGGTTATTTGGGAAGCAGGCTGAGGTTGATGTTACTTTAACACAGCTGCCAAGGACAGGTGTGGCAAAACAATTAGAGTAGATACTTCTATCTCCTAAACGTGGCAGGTTTTCCTTCCTTTGGGGATGTCTGGAGTGATGTTCCCCTATGTAGGTTGAAGCCTAGGTGTTATCATGGACCCATTCTGGTGGAGGAATTTCCTTGGGTGGTCTGGAGAGTGAGGCTGTTGCTGGATGAGTTGTTCTGGTTATGATGGTGGTGGTTGTAAGGAAGGAAAAACATCTCCGTGGATCAATCCCAGCCATAAATCCTGTCTGTGCTGCAGGGATCACACGGGATCATCTCCTGGGGAATCTCCTCTGAGAGATCAGGAGCAGCCCTGATGTTTTCTCTTTGAGAAGGGACAGTCTACCGATGGCACAAAGTAAGGAGAGTTTTATTTGCTGGGAAAGTGCTGACTGGGCCATCAATCAGCCCTCATACAAGCCTGGAGTTATTAATAAAAATCCTGGTAATCTAACACCTGCTCTCAATCTTCCTTTTGGAGGGCATAAAAAGCCACAAGATCAGCCTCAGCAGTTTTGTGCATCTCCTGGACTTGTTAAATCTCTCTCACTTCCTTTAACTCACTTCCTGAAATCTTAAGCATCGATGCTTTATGCTCTGCCTTGTAAATGAAGCCTGTTATTATCATTGAGATAGTGTTTTTATGGCATAAATAATGAGCTGAAACAGGGGAAGAGGCGTTGTGTGGAATTACTGCCTGAACTGAGATGGAAATAATCAATATGTCCTCACTTACAAATCTCATCTGCATGTCGGCTCCATCTCCCTGCCTGTCTCACTCTCAATTCATTGCACAGGAGGCCAAATAAAACATGCTGGTGTCATTGATCTGGTTTATTCATAGCTGGAGATAGAAATGCATCATTCAAAATTCATGGAAGGCCTTCTCCTTACTGCCCCATCCTGATGGGAGAATCCTGCACCCCAGCATGGCTGGAGGACAGAGGTGGGATTCAAAATTCAGGTTTCATCTCTGGTGCTTGGAACTTGGGACACCATGTTTGGTCCTATCACATGTGGTAGAGCAAAAGCAAAAAGGCTTTTTTTTGGGTTACTTCATCCTATCCATCATTTCCTATTAGTGAGAAGCTTGCAGTGGGACTTGGGTCTGCAGTTTCAGTAGTTTGGTCGGGAAACATTTGAGAATTAACACAGGGCAGGACAACAATGGCTTAAAGTGGGTATTTGTAGCATCCACAGAGAAAATTGGACTCATGATATATTGAACATATTAAAAACCCCATGGACGTGGAACGTGGTGTTAGAGGAAGTGTTTATCAAGTAGCAGGTTTGGACACGAGCAAATGGAGGAAAAAACAGCACTGAAAATATTACATCGGGAGGGAGAAACTCTTGTGTCTCTCCACACTTGCAGCTCCCTCTCTCCCTAATAGAAGGCTCTGGTTCTGTTTCTATAGGAACACCTGGAGAGAGGCAGGAATCTGTGGCGCCCTCACAACCAAAAACCAGGCCAAGCAAAACCAAGAGAGACCATGTGCTCTAAATGCCCCAACAACACTACAGAAACCCCTTCCTGGGGGCCCCAGAGGAACTTTTTTGTTGCTGCCACCTAATCCTCTTGCAGAAACGTGTCTGATTTGAAGTTCAGCTGGATGAAAAGAATTATTTGGGATTTGCCTGATGGATTTAGGGCAAAATGTAATTAAAAGGTAAGAACCTGAGCTGGTCTTCCATTTCTTCTGCAGTCAAAATCACTGATCCACCTGCAGCACTGCTTCTTGTCTCTATAGGTTCTTTGGCAAAGAAATTGCCAATTATTTGCTGAGGAGAAAATATTCCTTAGAAAGCAGTTTTCTTTTTTGGGTATCTCATCTGTGACCTAGTTAAAGCTTGCCTATTGATCTTGGAGGTGGAGAGCAAAGAAAATCATCTATTGGATCTTTTGCCTCTGAGGGGAAGGAAATTTGGTTAGTAAGCACAGCTCTGGAAGAGTTTCCACTCTTGTTTGCTTTGTCATCCCTTTTTCTGTCCTCAGCTCTAGTCAGTACGACTGCTGAATCCCAGGGAGTCTTTTTACTCTGACAATCCAATATTTACACAGAGGAAAACATGGCGTTGCAGTGTATAAGATCTTCACTCACTATTTTGTCCTTTGCAGCTGGTTCTGAGATGCTGCAAACCAGAATCTGTCCAGCCAGAACGGTTTTACAAATGGAGTAAAGGCAAAAGGAGATCAAGGGAAAACAGCTGAGGAAAAGCCAGTTATCTCTTCCTGATAGAGGGGCTGGAAATGGTTCAAGTTGCTCTTCCCTCTGAGAGGGAACAAGATCTGAAAATAGTACAGGGAGCTAAAGACTTGAGTCAGATTTACAGGACTGAGCTGGCTGCCAACAGGCTCTCACCAGCAAAGCCTCATCACCCTGGCGAACAGCAGCACCAGGACCTGGGTTCTTCCCACCCACACCAAAACCCACCCTGAGCTGCCCCCACAGAGCTGCTCCCAGGCTCAGATTCCCTGGATCACTGCAGAGAAGCAAGCCAGGCCCTCTGGCGTATTGGAAAACCAGCTCTCAGACACAAGGAGTTCAATAACTGCTCCGCCAATTGTTCTTTCCTTTAATTTACTGTGCCCAGTACATACAGAGAGTATTTTAAGAGTTTCTCTCTAAATGTCTGTCTTATTGGGAGCCAAAACCTCGGCCTCTATGGAAGCTCTTAAGCTGGAACAAAGCAAGTGATACAGTTCAGCTGCTTTCATGGAGAGCTTGGCATGGGAAGCTGATAAAACACTTTGGTATCCAGACAAGCTCTTGTTTCTTGGATCTCAAAATATTTTCTAGTTTAATCTCATCTCCTTCAAGCTCCACTGGCTTTGATTTCTACTGAACTTTAAAATTAAGTGGAAAACTAAGGGTAATGACTAGCACTGAGAATTTTCCTATCTCCATTGTGTCAGAGCTTGAATACAGCAAGGCAAGAGGAAGGTACAGGGCAGAAGGGAAGGGAATAACCGTGAATCACAAAGTTTGCTCTTTCCCTGTTTTTATGTTAGTGCTTGTCAGGGTAAATCAGTGCCTATGCTAGGTCTGCTGGAAGGCAGGCCCCTTGGCTGGAGCCTTCCCCTGCTCCCTGCAGAGAGCTCAGGATCCATTAAGGAGCTGAAGGACATGTTTTGAAGGAAGCTTCATCCTTTAACACGTTTAATATTGTTGTGAGTCTTAGAGGAAAGCTAAGTTGGGAATCTTGCTGCTTTGTGTAGCTTTCTGAGCAATTTTCTCCCTTATTCCCTAATTTAGATTAAATTAACCCATCATCCAGAAGGGGCACGCTGCCAGCTGGGACTGCAGCACGTATCAGGTGTGTGTGCATCGGGTTTTTGAGGAGTTTTAGCAGAGGTGAGCTGTGCCTAGGCACCAGCTTTAGTCTACCTAAGACTGGCTTTGCATTCCAGCCTGGCACCCAGCCTGCTCTGAGCCGTTAACCTGGCAGCATGTGCGTCAATCGGAGACTGTTCCATCGGAATGATGAAACGGTTAATTTTAATTGGTTTTTTTAGGTTACAATTAACAAAACATACAATTTTCATTGCAACCAATCCTGTACTGGTTTTGTTTTACAATTTGTTTGAAATATTTAGAATCACAGAATCCTGGAATGGTTTGGGTTGGAAGGGACCTGAAAGACAGTTTTGTTCCAAGCCCCTTGCATGGGCAGGGACACCTTCCACTATCCCAGGTTGCTCCAAGCCCTGTCCAACCTGACCTTGGACACTGCCAGGGATCCAGGGGCAGCCCCAGCTTCTCTGGGCACCCTGTGCCAGGGCCTCCCCACCCTCACAGGGAACAATTTCCTCCATGTATATTTGGAGGAATGAATGCTGGCAGGGACATTGTTAGATATCAGAGTGAATAGGACAATTAATCCTGTGGATTTTAGCCTTTCTTTTATGAACCAGTCTGAGGAAATAACTTTGAAAACAAATCTTTTTGAAACATTTCCCTATTTCCCTGAGTTAATTTTTACTATTAATAAAACTGCCTTTTATAAGTGTTTGAGCACTAGAAAACATCAGGTGGGCTTGTAGAGATATTTTAAGGATAATCCTTTGGGTTATATTTTGCTTTCATGAAGCTATCATAACCCCTGTAAATGTCAGTGGAAATTAGGTATTTATATTAATGGAGGCTCTCCCCTCCCTTCCTTGTTCTTAAAGGTGGGATTTTTGCATCAGTGATTCAAAAGCAAGACTGAATTTCATCAACATTTCCTCTGAAGGAGCTTGTGCTTGTCTGAGATCTGCTGGCAAGCAGCAATTGTTTACAGGGGCTCCTTAGAATCTAATTTACAATGAAACAAACTCAAATAATATGCAAAAATAAAATTAAAAAGTGCATCAATTAACATACAAAAGTAGAACTACAACACATTCAGCTTTAACAGCTCCTCAGAGGGTACAGCAACCCACGGAAAGGAAACAACACTGAGCATGCAAAGTGAGCAAGGGAAAGGAATGGGAGAATAAACTCAGGGTTCCTTTTAGACAGACAAAACCAAACAAGATTTTATGTTGGAGTCCAGAATGCAGAGAATATCTCTCTGCTTGTTTTTAAGCATATAACCCCCCTGTACACCAGCATTTCTGACCTTCATCCGTGGAGAGATCTGTATACTCTCAGGGAAGAATTAAAATTTACACTGATATGAACTGGGTGATGGGATATTATGTGAGATTGTCACAGGGTGAAAAATCTAGACTTTTTGGGGTTGTTAATATGGTAAATAGATAAAAGCAAAAAACTTCAAAATGGAGGATAGTAGTTATCTTTTGAGTCTTCTTCCTTCTCCTTCATTCCTCCATATCCTGCAGTAAAAGTAGTTTGGAAATGATTGGATAAAGAATTCCACAGCTCCTGTCTACGTGACGGGGTGAATTATTGAACATTAGTTGAAAAAAGAAAATATCTTTCGTTTTAAGTTTTAATTGGGTAATTTACCTTTAAAAAGAGTGTGTAATCTAGATTAAGGTGGCCATTTCTGGCATTCTTTGCTCTGTGCTGTGTCTAAACTACACTAGCGGCCACATTTCTCTGATAAGACTTAATAAACAACTGTCTTCAAGCAAAGAAGGCTGAAGGTCCCGTTCGTCTCCTCACCGTCTGGCAAAAAGTCTTTCAAATTTCCCTCATCAGGGGAAAAATAATTCAAGGCACAAAAAGTGTCAATTTTAGAGTGAACTTTGAAGGTGAGATGCAAAACCAAGCTAATAGTCTTTGGAAAACAGCCTGTGCCTAAAAAAAACCAACTTGGCTTTGTGTTGGCTGGGGAGAACGTTGTATGGGATGTCTGGGGCTGTTACTGGGGATCAGTCTTGTGTTGGCAGCTGAGGTCACAGCTGAGTGTAGATCCCAGGAACTGGACATCTCCAAAGGCGTCATTACTGCACTGAGCAACTCAGGGACTGGAATTTTAGATATTTTCTAAAAGCCAACAAGAGAAAGACAGTCATTAGTGTTGCCTCGCTGCCAGAGCACAGACTTCACCTCGGAATCACAGAGTGGGTTAGGCTGGAAGGGACCACAGTGGGCGTCTGATCCAACCTTCCTGCTCCAGCAGCCATCCCAGAGCACCTGGCACGAGATTATGTCCAGGTGGGTCTGGAATAGCTCCACTGAAGGAGACTCCACACCCTCTCTGGGATCTGTTCAGGTCTCAGTCACTGCACAGGGAAGAAGTTCTGCCTCCTGGGCATCAGTTCCTGCCCATTCCTCTTGACCAATTGCAGGGCCCTCCAGAGCAGAGCCTGGTCCCCGCTCTGACCCCTCCCTGCAGACATGGATGAAATCCCCTCTCAGCCATCTCTTCTCGAGGCTGAACAAGCCCATCTCACCTCTCCCCAGGCCTGAACTAGAAGCTGTCCCTCATCTAAGCCTGTGCCTTACCGTGGTGCACAAAGCAGGGACATTGTGTTCTCCTGCAACCTTAAAAAAGCAAGAAGTCTTCTGGTTTGGGGTGCATCCCTCAGAAAACCTGGAAATAGGTGGTGTTGGCCACGACTGTGCAGCACAGGGGTAAAATCCTCTGGAAAGGAGGGAGGACTCTGGGTGCTGTGTAAATGTGGGACACCTGTGGAGATGCCGCCATCCTCACATGAGGTGGTGCTCTCTGCACCCCCTTGTTCCAAAATGAGCTGAATCCACCTCTGGGTGGATCAGCCAATTAGTTCAAACTCCTCTGCTGGTTTCAGGAGGATTACAAGCATGGGAGCACAGGAGGGTTGGCTTTGCAAAGTCTGCGGGGAAGGCAAGGGGGGAAGGATTTCTCCGATGTGTAGCCAAGCCCCAAAGGAAGTGCATTGGTGCTTGTCTGAATGTTAAGTGCTTGATTAAGCACTTTGCTGAATCAAAGCTTTAGATCATTCCCGTAGGCAAGGATTGTGTCTGTATTTTTATCTCCTGCACAATGCATTAATACATTCATGTGTTTTTCAAATTGCAGCAGATTTTTTATTGGGTGTTTTGGTATTAAGCATAGCTTCTAGGGGTCCTGAAAAGTCTTGGTTGGCAGTCATAATGTCACTGTGCCATATATACAGCTTATAAGGAAGTGATAATTAAAGTTTATGCCACATTTATATCTCCTCCAGACCTCACTGGCCACTTTGGACAATTAATGACCCAGTACACCTTTTTTAAGGTTCTGGGAGCATTTACTCAATGTCAGATTTCATCTCAGGACATTTGTTTTATGAATTTCTCCTTCTTCTATTAGTATTTCAACCCAAATTCCACTTTCCTTTTCCCTTTTGCTGTACAGAATGTACAGAAATGGGGTTCCTGCTTTACTCACAGGTGCCTGCAATTCAATGAACGACTGAATGGTCTTTACAGAAAAGGTTTGCAGTGGGCTTTAGGATCTGTCTGCTTGAGAAGCACTGTGTATTATGTGTTGTTATTAATATTGCTCATCATGCTGAAATAGTTACCTTTTCCAGATGAATCACCACTGGCATAGCATTATTCAGGATATTGAAACTACCAGAAAATAGTGTTTTTCTAGGAGTAATATTCCCTCAGCACATTAGTTAGTAAATGTCACACACAAATTGCTCATGATTTCCCCTAGATCAAAGGAATATTTCATAACAGGTGCAATATGCTTTCCTGCCTTCAAAAGAGAATGTGAGAGTCAGCATGAGATACATCCTATGGAAAAAGCTGTCTGGGATAAATCAGATTATTATGAGGGATGTGTAAAAGGAAGGACAGTTTCTATTTGAGATCAGGCGTGTTGTCCATGGTACTGAAAGATGAAATATTCTGCTCTGCTGAAGGGCAGCTGAATGCAGTGACTGCAAACGTTCTTGCTGGCAAGTCAGGAAAATGACTTTCCATCCTCTTCACACCCAGTCACACACCAACACAGAACTGATGATGCTGTCATGTTGTTCATTCCCTTTTCTTTCCTTCCACCCCATCAGCAGGCAATGCTAAACTGCTCACCACGCTGCACTGCGGGGTGCAACTGAAATGGGAGAATAAATAAGGATTTGGGGGGTTAAATAGTGGGACTGGAGGTCTGTGAAGGATCTTTAAAGCTGAGGATTTCTGGGATGGTTCTAGCATCCATGTTTCCATGTGAAATCCTGGAATGCTTCAACACAAGGGTAGGAAAGGAAGAAGATGGTGTTTGGGTCGAGCTATAGGATGTTTGGACTTGGAGCAAGGCTGGATACTCCTGTGAATACAGGGAAGGTTCAGCAGTGCATTTCAGCAGCTGAAGAATTAGATGTTAAATTTCTGCATGTGATACACCCTGGCCTGGGAGCCAGCAGGACACATCCACCTCGAGCACACATTTGCTCTGGATGAGATTCTTGGCATTTCAGAAGTTTGGGGGTTATCGCTGCCAAAAAGTATGAATCCAGGTCGGAGTGTCTGCAATCCAGTGGCAGTTTGTGTCCTGATGAGCAAAAGGCAGTGAAAAAGCAGCAAATCTGATCATTCTCTGGGCTTCAGAGGCGGGGAAACAGTGCTCAAACCGAGACTGGCTCCAGGTTGCCCAGTGAAGGCATGGCAGGGTGGAACGGAGCCAGCAGCTTCTGAGACCCAGATCAGCTCCTTCCTCCCACAGCAAAAATCTTCTTCCCACCCCGGTCCTGGAGTTATTAACGGCTCTTTCCAAACTGAAAGCGGCTTTATGAAATTGGAGCATAAAAATAATCTTTCTCCTTTTACTCAAGCTGAACGCAAACCTCTGCAGATGGAGGGGAATGGAGAATTAGGGAAAGCAGAATATTCCTTTTTATTTAATCCTAGCAAAAATACATCCTTCTTAAAACCATACAACAAACAGAAAACCTGTGCTGCCATAGATCTTGTTGCTAAGAAGGAGTCTATCCCAGCAATCTGTCCGCCTGCCTTTCTTGCTGTGCTGGTACTTTTCTGAAACTGTTGAGTCTGCATTTTTATTCCTCCTCACACTCTGTACCCAGAGTAAATGATGCCAGACTCTATCAGCTCTCTGGACATCTTTCCCACAGCATTTTCAATCTTGGCTGGGGGGAGAGGGATGGGTAGTTATCTGCTTCAGTTTAAACACTACAGAAACAATTCTCTCCAAGAAAGCAGCAGAGATCATGTGAATTTACATAGTTTAAGTGGGGAAAAAATAACTTCACTGTCACTGAGATTGCCTATTCTCCCTTCACACTTAGGCTTTTTTGTCAAAGGATCATTTACCAGCCTAAAATGCAGGTAAAGCAGAGAAACATCATCTGAAAGCCTGGCAGGGAGGAAATGAGCATCATTGCTTGTATCTCAGTGTCTTCCCCATCCCCTTCCTTATCTGTGAGCTCTGATTGTGAGGTCCCAACAGTGGGGCTGTTCATAGGGACTGTTTTAGTATTCAAAAAAGTCTCAGTCATGAGCAGCACCTGGGAGGTGGGGCTGTTATAGGTTGTAACAAGGTACCAATTAGACAGGCCACAGATAACAAAATCAGTCTTTTCTCTCTAGGGTTTTCTCCAGCTGTGCCAAACAGCAAATAAGAGATTCTAAAAATAAAGTTTAAGTTGATTTCTCAGCAGACAGAAGTAGAAGGTGAAGTGCTGTGCACCACCTGAAATACTCCTGAGTGTTTTGGTGTAAACAGTGATTTATGTTCCCCCAGTACCACGGCACCACTGAAACTCCTGAACTTGGTCAGCTGTGGATCCTTGAACCCCTGGGATAGCAGAAATCCCCTGTGTTGCCTCATTCAAAATCAAAACATAAGCCCTTGATATTTTCCTAAAAGGAGGAATGACACTGTCCTTTATTTAATGGTAACTTTAGACAAAGTTTCTTTCCTTGAAGAGAAAATATTCTTGAGCACATCCCTGTTAGAGCACAGCGTGCTCTTTTAGCAGGCACAGCCTGTTTGTCCTTTACATTTAGCTGATATCAATTAAGGAGGAATTCATAAAGCTCAGTTCACAGAATCCCAGGCTGGTTTGGGTTGGAAAAGACCTTGAAGATCACCTTATTCCAACCCCCTGCTACGGGCAGGGGCACCTCCCACTACACCAGGTTGCTCAGAGCCCCTTGCAATCTGGCCAATAGGACAGGTAGTTGCTGATTATTCACATGGCCCCCAAAATTATGAAATTATGAGTAACTTCCAGCTAGGACAACTTGTGACTTAGGTCACTGTAATAGTTGGGGCTTTGAAGTGTATTGCTTTTATTTTAGCCAAGGGGAGGTTCTGTCTCATCTTCACATGCAAGGCCTACATGACACACTCCTGGAAATTAGACCATATTCCCATTCCCTTTCCCTTCATTCCCCGTCCTACCTTGGGTCTTTTATCAACTTATGTATAAATCCAAATAAAATAGAAATATCCAAATAATATTTTCCTGCCTGCTAGTGGGCAGGTGGCACAATCTTAAGGCGATTAAAGGCTTTCCCTCCTCTTTAGAAATAGTAATTTCCTTCTATTTTTAGAGGTGGAGACTGTCTCTGTGTGCCTCTGCCTGCAGAGCTGTCCTTTACCCAACGTACGCAAATAACAGCCAGCATTAACAGGAAAATAGAACCAAACCTCTTCAGTCCTGCACAACTGGGGCACTTCCACAGCAGTGACCGAGCCCTGTGGTGAAATGTTCTCCCCTCCTGGCCAAAGGGTGTCTTGGGGACACGCAGGGTGCCTGGAGCATCCCTCAGGTGCTGGCTCTTCAGCTCGAGTCCCAGGAAACGGGCAGCCCTCGTAGTCATTCGGCTCACGCCACATCCCTGTCTGGGAGTCCCTCATTTAGCGATTTATGGGCCATGTCAGCGTAATTTAGTGTCTTAATACTGCTGGTCAAGGACCATCAGCATCTTCAAAACCTCCGTTGTCCTTGGTAGGGAATGGAAGCAGAACTCGCCCGGAGTCAGCTCTCCGGGCAGCTGAGGGACAGCTGAAGGCAGAGCTGATATACACCCTTGGAGAGAAAATGATTTCCCTGCTGGAAAAAAATGGCTTTAAAAGCAGCATTAAAACTAGTAGCGAGAGAGAATGGGCTCTGAAAGATCCACTTCATGGGCCTGTGCTCTCCCCTGAAGGCAGCAGAGCCGGGGGTGTTGCAGGAGCAGGAGCAGGAGCAGGAGCAGGAGCAGGAGCAGGAGCAGGAGCAGGCGGCTGCTCTCCAGCTGGGCTGTCCCCAGACCCTGTTCCCTGGCCAACCATCCCTGCTGGACAATCACTGCCACGCTCAAGGACAGGGAGGGAGATGAATGCTGAAGGGTTTCACACCTGCACTTTGGGGTAAAATATTCCTGGTTTTATACTTTGGATGAACCCTCCTTTCAAGGCAAAGAAGCGACGCCCGATTTCTCAGTCATCTGCGTTCAAGGCTTTCACAGCTTGCTCTAAGTATAGCAAAGATATTCCCTGTAATTCAGAGGCTCACTCACCAGGAAGAATGCTAGAGGTGGCTTTCTACTGGTGAAAAGGGACAATATAAGAAGGAACTGCCTAAAAATCCATATTAAAAAAGAATAGTAGCTTAAATGCAATATTTGTAAGCAAAAAGTAAGGACACGGGGGACCGGAGCTTGCCTGAGTGTATGGCTCCTGTGGAGTACTGCAGGGAAAATCACATTTGGTTCTCTTTCTGAAGGTTTTGGGGGAAGGTTTCCATGCATTTTGTCTCACACAGTGTGCACACCCTGATGCAGGAAGTCTCTGCTGGTGCAGTCACATCCTCCAGTCCTTTCTGCCAGGTTCCCAAGGGGAGGCTCTTCCTTCCCAGTGGGTATTTACTTGTTTATTTTTCTGAGAGGGTTTTTTTTCTCTTCAGATGCTGAGTAAGTTCTGTACAGGATGTAGCAGAGTGGAGATTCACATGTGATTGCTCTTACTGACTTCTAATGAAGAAAATATAATTATTGTAATTATTTACAGCAGTAACATCCTATGATGAAACCTTTCTCTGGCTAATCCCACTCCCAGCTCCTCTGCTCCTGTCCCCCTGCTGCTCTTCACACAAGGCCCCAGAGGGAATCACGTTGCAGGTTTTTAGAGATGTTTTTCTCCTGTTGAGCCTTGCTGCTCTTCTCTCGTCTTTTTGCAGGGAGTCCAGGCCAAGGACATGCAGTGAAACCGTTTGTTTTCCAGCCAGGCTTCTCAAGTGGGGGGACAGGGAGAAAATAAACAACTCTGGCTTTGAAATTCCCCATGCAGTGAGAGCAAAGCTTCTTTTTTTTTTTT